>PKML01020056.1:370864-503108 GCA_002933935.1 Eutrema yunnanense | reverse complement strand
AGGGTAAATTTAATAGATAGCCTTCAATACTTCTAAAATTAAGTAACTAGCACTATATACTTCAAATTTAGTTCTGCAAAAAGTAAATATAAGATTCGGACAATTATACCCTTATTGTTAATAAAGTGAACAAATGTCTGTATTAAACGCTAACTTAGATATCTGACGAATTAACGATAGATAATCATGTTATCTAACTAGATACCCTAGATAACTTAGATATCTGACAAACTAACGAAATCATGTTTATAGATAACTATGTTATACAACTATATACCAAAAATAACTTAGATATCTGATGAACTAACGAAATCGCGTTTATAGATAACCATGTTATACAACTAGATACCAGAGATAATTTAGGTATCTGACGAACTAAACCAGGAACCCTAAAAGCTAAACCCTAACCCCTAAATGCTAAACCATAAACCCTAATTCATAAAACCTAACCATAATCACAAACTCTAAACCCTAAAACTTTAAATCATGAACCCTAAAACAATAAATCATAACCCTAAACCGAAAACACTAAACCATAAAATCCTTAACTATAAACTTGAACATTGAACCCTAACCTCATATTAATGTATATAAAAGTTATATATGAATTATTGATAGTCGGATAACAATTTCAACTAAAAAATATGTGGATAACTATATACGATAATAACATCCAGACAAATAAATATGAGGGATTTATGTGTCATTTTCTTTATAAACAGTATAAATGAATAGTGTCAAAACTTAAAAACTAATTTACAAAGTTTTGAAGGCTATCCATTACAAATACTCTTATTATTATTATGATCATCATCATCATCATCATCATCATCATCATCTAAACTCTGAAGGTATGCTAGTATTATATGTAACTATATATTTTGTATTTTCTTTTATGATATATGGTCTTAATCTATTTGTAAATTTGAATAAATTTTGTACTAGTATGTGAACATTGTTTGCGGCAGAATTGGACTATGCTGGTACATAGGTTTTATGGTCTTGGTTTTACTCTTTCGATGATAATAAATCGTCTATATCATATGTAATCTGCATGTTTTAAATGAAGTTGAAAAATCAAAAGTATATTCGTTGTTTTGGGATTCAAGTCAGCAACAAATCATTTTGTATCAAAAAGATTTGTTTTGTGATTTAAACTACAACTTTCAATATGTATTTCTTATTTTTTAGTAACGTCTTGAATTTTTTTTTGGAATTTCCAGTCCGATGTAGAATTTCAGTTAGGTTTAGTTTCTAAAGATTTATGGTTGTTTTTAAGGGTCGGAGTTAAGAATTAAGAATTTAGGTAGGAATACGTCAGGGTGATCATTTATTTTCGTATTTATTCATCTTATGCGTAGATGTTTTATTCCACTTAATGATTAGAGCAATGGTAGAAAGAAGAATTCAAGATCTGAAAAATCAGCAATGAAAGTCCAGCAGTGAACCACTTACTTTTTGCTGATGATTCCTTTTTCTTCTCACTTGCAAATCTGAAATCAAGCAGATGAATCAAGTACGTTCTCTCTCTCTTTATGAAGCTGCGTCTGGACAATATATGTTAACTTGAGAAAATCAGCTATAACATTCGGAAGTCGCGTCAAAGATTGTGTTAAAACACAAATGCGAAGATTACTTGGGATCCATAATGAAGGTAGAGGAGGAAAGTATTTAGGGATACCAGAACAGATTGGGGAAAAAATATATATATGTTTCAATATATTCTCGATAAGGTCAAGGCAAAGACACAAGGTTCGGATAAGAAATTTCTCTCTCATGGTGGTAAGGAAATCCTCCTCAAATCGGTTGCAACCTCGATGCCAGTTTATTCTATGAACGTTTTCAAACTTCCTAAAGGCATTTGCGAGGAAATCAATGGAATTCTGACTCGATTTTGGTGGGGTAAAAGAAATGATACAAAAGGGATGCATTGGTTTGCTTGGAAACGCTTAAGCATACCAAAAAAGAGAAGGTGGATTGGGCTTCAAGGATTTTGAAAGTTTCAATTTAGCTCTATTAGGCAAACAAATTTGGAGAATACTACATTTTCCTAATTGTCTGATGGCTAAAGTTTTTAAAGGAAGATACTTCGCAGAAAAAAATATTCTAATCGCAGGAGAAGGAAAAAAAATTTCTTATTGTTGGAAATCTCCTACTGGGCCGAGAATTAGTGATGAAGGGACTAAGATTCAATATTGGAAATGGATCGACTGTTAGTATGTGGATTGATCCTTGGTTAGCTACATAACCTCTACGTCCACCACAAGCAATACACGCTGAAGTAGAGCACTGCCTAGTTAAAGATATGATAACAGAGAATCGGGAATGGAATGAGGAAAAAATACGAAGTTTGGTTGTCGAAGAAGATGCAAACCTCATAATGTCAATGAAAAGTAAAGCTCATGGCATTATGGACTTTATGGGCTGGCATTACAATACCTCATGTATCTACACTGTGAAATCTGCATACGGGTTGGCTACTCACATGTCTAATACAGATTCGACAACAATTCCACCTTCTGAAAATCCATTTCTCAGGACAAAAATCTGGAAACAAAAAACAGCTCCAAAATTGAATCACTTTTTATGGAAAATGATCTCCCAAGCATTACCGATTGGAGACTGCTTACGAAGGAGACATGTTACTCGTAATTCCGAATGTCCGAGGTGCCTACAACATGAAAAAACAGCGACTCACCTCTTCTTTGAATGTGATTATGCACAAACTATATGGAGGGGATCATGATTTCCAAATCTGAGTATTTTGAATCCAACACAACACTTAAAGACTAAAATCGAAGCATTGGTCACTAACAATTCATATATGCCTTTACACGTTTATCAGTTTCCCCTATGGATTATTTGGCGTATTTGGAAAAGTCGAATTATACTTGTTCATAAAAAATAAAATCTCCTGGAGACAATCTTTACGATGGGCTCAGGATGATGTACGCGAGTGGCTGGACACACATGACTTTGTTGAAGAACAAAATAAACAGCACAAACCTCCTATTCAGATCAGACCGTGCCAGCTCAACATATGGGAACGACCAATGACGGGTTGGATTAAATGCAATTATGATGGTTCTTATGCTAAAGAAATAAGATTTTCACAAGCAGGTTGGGTAATCCGTGATGAAGATGGAGTGTAATTAGGAGCAGGACAAGCAAAACATATGGCAGCACAAAATGCTTTAAAATGTGAGATTCAAGCTTTGATTATGGCAATGCAAAATTATTGGACAAAGGGCTACGACGGTTAATCTTTGAAAGAGATTGCAAAAACTTGATAGACCTACTCAACCGACAGACGCTGAACTTTGGAGTCTACAATTGGATTAAGGAAGTACGAGAATGGAGCAAGATATTTGAAGAGATCAAATTCACATAGACACCAAGAAGTATCAATGAAGCTGCAGATATATTATCAAAATTAGTGATACCTGGAGATGTTATGTATAATTTTTATCCACTTGTTCCCCGTATCATAACAGATGTATTACACAATAACTATATTTATTTGTAATAATATCCAGAAGTTAAAAAAAATTAGATAGGATTTAGGTTCAAATTTAGAACAATGCTTTTGCGTATAATATTGAGAAATGTATCCAAATAACATTGTATTATATGTTTTGTAATCAATTTGTTTTGAAAACATAGAATAGTTATTTTTTAAAAAATTAAGGAAATACACTATTTTTGGATTTATGATTTAGAATTAAAATTTTAGGGTTAGGGTTTAAAATTTCGGATTATGATTAGTTTCTGGATTTTGGTTTTAATTTATATTGTTTGAAGAATAATTACTATATAACATATCATTTTATTTAAATAGAATATAAAGCATGCTATTTTGTGTTATATTAAGTACTGAACTAGAACATGGTTGAAAAACACTTTAATATCCACTGGATACATAAGTTTAATGACATATTTTGCTTAAATACTATATAAATCTACTAGTGTGTGACGCGCGGACGTGAACACAATTTTGTTTTTAAAAAAATTGGTATAATATTATTTTAGTTTTATTAGTATGATTGTTAATAGATTTGTCTCTATTACCTTAAGAAATGTGGATTGTTTATTCTTAAGTTTTTTTCCTTTCTTAATTTTAGATTTATTTATGTATTTGTTTAGTGGGTGATCCACAATTTGATATTTTTTTCTTTGGTTGACTATTTATTCAATTAGTTGGTTTTTAAAAGTTAAGTTTTTGTCATTTTAAAGTTTACAGAATTGTATATTTTTTTAACCCACGTGAATACTAATAAAATAAATACTTCAAAATTGGGTTAGTTTTGTATACTCCGAAAGTTACTTCGAATACTAATAAATAAAAAGTTAGTTTTATGAATTTAGAATTCTCCGAACTTGTTACAAAAATACTTCGAAATAGGTTCCTGTATTTTTTATCTATTTTTACCTAAAACTGAATACTAATAAAATGTTCAGAATTTACTATTATTCATCTACGATGATCCAGTGTTGGTGACTACAAAATTAATCTAATTTTATTTGAAAAAGATTTAATTTTTATCACTAATTTACTATCAAAGTCATCGTAGATGTATGTGTTAATGGAAACATTTGAGATAATATGAGCCGATTTGGAAAAGTATAAAAATATGGGGTCGAACGTCGATCTAAACATTTCAAGAGAGAGAGAGAAAGAGAGAGAGAGAGAGAGAAAGAGAGAGAGAGAGAGACTTCTGGTGAATATGATTATCTTGTAAAAAAACATTACCCACTCCTCTAAAACCCTCGTCTTCTCCGATATGTTCTCTCATCGCCGGTGAGATTTCACTTTTAATTTCAATCACAAAGGGTGTGATCTGCGCGGATGTGGTAAACAATTTTTTAATTTAATGGTATTTTATTTTATTTGGTTTCGTAGTTAATTTAATTATCTCTATCAGCTTAAGATCTGTGTATTTGTTTTTTTGTTTTTTATTTAATTTATGATCATCTATGTGTTTATTTATTGGATGGTACGCATTTTAACCTTTTTGTAATCAATTTTATGCAACTATTTGGGTTTTTTAGAAGGAAGATATTTACATTTTTGAGTTGCATAATAATTTTTTTTTTGTTTCATGTGAAGTTATTATTTTTGGAGTGTTTCATGTATGATTTTAACCCTATTTATGTGTGCAATATGTTTGTGATTCCTAAATCTATTTTTCTTTTATTTTTTTGAAAACGATTTCCATATATAACTGTAGAGAAAGATGAATTTTTAGCCAACACATAAGGCTATTCATAAGGGGTAAGCCCATTACAGCAATAATATAATTAACAATTGATCAGTTTTTGTTGATTTTAAATCTATTCATGGATTGCATGTCACACAAATTCAAATTTAACCGTTTTAGAATTTGCTTATTCAAGACAATGTGTTAGATTATGTATTTTGATAAAATAATGAATTTAATTACAACAATAATAGAAATTTAGCCAACACATAAGGCTATTGATAAATGGTAAATCCGGTGAGATTCAACTTTATATATGAAAAAAGTGTGTGACCCGCGAATTTTTATTTTTTTTAAGTCTTATAATAGTTTAATTTATTTATGCGAAATGTTTTATTCATTTTTAGTAAAACAAACCACTGCTTGTAGATTGTAAGCATAATATTTTATTTGAAACTTAACTAATTGTTTCTCTTATTTCCACCTCCATTAAAATGAAAATGTAAGTGATAGTCAATCACTTTAATATCTACAGTCAATCACTTCTATATTATTTACAAATAATCATGTTTGTTTGGAACTTTAATATTTTATATATATTTAAATACCAAATAAATTATGTTATNATATATATATATATATATATTTAGAAAAAAAATCTAAAAAAAATCTCCATTTACTTTTTACAACCGTTCAATTTACGTCTAACGAAAATTTAAACATTAGTCATATATAACGAGTGGAGGTTTTTTTTTTAGTCAAAAAATGATAGGAGTTTTTTTTTGGTCGGTAAACGATTAGACTTTGGGGCTGCTTGGTGTTTGGCTGTAAGAACTTTATTATTTTTTAAAGTCTTTAAAGTCAAAAAAATTCCAAACATGCTTTTACTTCTTTTTTTTCTTTTTAAAGCCTCAACTACCCACTTCTCTTTTTTTACTTTGTAAACTTCTTTTTTTTATAAGCTACGTTGGTGAGACTTTTATTTTTTTTAAAGTCACAGTTTTTATTTTAAATGCAAAAGTTTTTAGAATATTTTAAGTAAAAGTCTAAAGTAAAAACCCATACCAAGCAGCCCATTTATGTATTTCAAATTCATCAAATATCTTATTATGGGCATGCTTGGTAAGAGCTGTTACTTTTGGTTTTGACTGTAGACTTTTGGCTTTAGAAACTTATGCTGTTAAAATGTGGATGTTACTTTTAAACCTGTAGATTTTTTTTTATTGAAATATAATATTTGTTCAATTTAGAAATATTAAGTGAAACTTTGAAGAACATAAAAAATGGATCTCAAAATAACAAGAAAAAGGGATAATTCTTAATCAATTAAAATTTATTAGTGATAAATTAAATATATATCTATAAAGAGTTTTGAATAATTTTGGGGAAGAAGAAAAAAAAAAGAAAAAGTAAATTTATTTATTTCTTTTAGAGGAAATTTTCTCTCGTAGCTTTTTCAAAACAAAAAAAAGGATAAAGTTTGGCTTTAGAAACTTTAGACTTAAAAAAAAAGTATGTTTGGCTAAAAAATAACTTTGAGAATTGTTAAACACCTTAAATGAGTAATTGGCAAATATTAATTGGTAATATATTGGTGATCAGCGGACAGGTCAACAGCCCAAGCCCGACCCGTTTAGCAAAATTTTTCATAAAGAAATGCACCAGAGGAGTTAAGTAGGCCCGGCTTATTCATCAGAAATTCTCTTCATCTTAAACAAAATACACTTTTTTAATTTTTGTTTTTGTGCGTGAAGCAAGAAGAAGAAAAAAATTGTTCTCCTCCGTCTAAGAAACCGATCCATACATGAAGGATTACTCAAAGATCGGTGATAAGTTGGCGATGCAGAGAGCACGACGACGATGCGAAGGCACCGCCATGGGCGCCACCGTCTTCGATCTCCGACCCGGCGTCGGCATCGGACCTTTCTCTATCGGTATGCGATTCTCAGAGATTTCTGCTGCCTTTCTTTAGTTTTGGAATTCGAGAATTAGTTTATCATCTACCCTGCGTCGATTGACTTGGAAGATGGCAATCGATTCGCGATCGGCGATTGCGTGTTGGTTTGGGAACTCCGTGATAAACATATCTCTGGGGTGGAAACTCGATAAATAGCTGCGTGGTAGATAGCTGCTGGATCATCTTTAGTTTTAGCAAACGTTGTGTCAGTTGTTTTAGTTCATTAGCAAATTGTGGTGTTGTTTCAGGAATGCCAATCTGTGAAGCATTTTCTCAAATAGAGCAGCAACCGAACATATATGATGTTGTCCATGTTAAATACTACGACGAGGTTTGTGCTAATTCACTCACTGCTTATGGTCGCCACTTCTTTCATCTTATTTTTGTCTTGGAGTTTTCTAGGATCCTCTGAAATTGGATGTTGTTATTAGCTTTCCGGATCATGGGTTTCATCTTCGGTTTGATCCCTGGTCTCAGGTACTACTCTTTACTAGATGATGCTGTGGTTCGTACTTGTCTTTTATACAACTAACTTCACTGCTTTACAAACTATTCAAGAGTGGAAAATAATATCCTCATGTTTACCTGCAATTCGGAATATCGTTGTTTTGACTATTTTTTAGTGGAATAAACTTTTTTAGTCTTCTCTTGTTTGTGAAAGTGAAAGACTCTATAGTTTAGTTCTTCCAATTTTGTTTGCAGAGGTTACGCCTTGTTGAGATATATGATGTCAAGCGGCTTCAGATGCGCTACGCCACTTCTATGATTGGGTGAGTCTAGCAGTTAAAATTTATGGTTTTGGTGTAGTTTACTGTTCTAACGGCTGTCATTTGCTTGTACTTCAGGGGTCCATCAACTCTGGCCACATTTGTGGCTGTTTATGCACTTTTTGGACCGACCTTTCCTGGGATTTATGATAAAGAAAGAGGGATTTATTCTCTGTTCTATCCGGTGAGCAAGAAATAAAACTACGGTCACACTGTTTTTCTATAAATGTTTGAATTTGTTCTATCAATGTTAAACAAAATTTTAACTATGGCAGGGGCTATCCTTCGAGTTTCCAATTCCTAACCAGTACACGGACTGCTGCCATGATGGAGAAGGTATGTTCTTCTCCGGAAACCAGAGAAATTATGTTTATGTTTTTTGTTTTGCCCAATATCTAACTTCTCTCATTTTATTCCCTCTTCTACAAAGCGGCACTACCGTTAGAGTTTCCAGATGGCACCACACCAGTAACATGCCGGGTCTCTATATATGACAACTCAAGTGACAAAAAAGTTGGTGTAGGAAAATTGATGGATAGAGCTTCTGTCCCTCCTTTGCCTCCTGGCAGCCTGTATATGGAAGAGGTTCATGTCAAGGTGTGTTTTAACATCTCTTAGTCTAACATAATTAGCAGTTAGCCCCCTCCTTACTCTTCGCATGACTTTATTAAATATTTATGCAGCTTGGCAAGGAACTATACTTTATTGTTGGAGGCCAGCGTATGCCTTTTGGTGCATCACCACAGGTAAAGTTTGTACCTTGCCTTATATTGTACTTCTTCTTTGGAAATCATCATTTCGTGCTCCCTGCAGGATGTATGGACTGAACTAGGACGACCATGTGGTATCCACCCAAAGCAGGTGATTTATACCTGTCTCTATTAACTTGTTTGTTGTATATCGCGAATACATGCTTACATTAGGTTCTTTTACTATCTTGCATGCATTATCTGTCTCTGTTCAATGCCCATTTGGACATTTGAATTTCTGCTTCTGAATTGTCCTTTGCTTTCCAGGTAGATCAAATGGTTATCCATTCCGCATCAGATCCACGACCAAAAACAACTCTTTGTGGTGATTACTTTTACAACTATTTCACTCGTGGTTTGGACATCCTGTTTGACGGCGAGGTAGGCAACTCGTCAAATAGAGTTAATATGTTCCCTTCATATGTTTTTCTTATCCATGACTCTACCTTTTCTACAGACTCACAAAGCTAAGAAGTTTGTTCTTCACACCAACTATCCTGGTCATGCTGATTTCAACTCATACATAAAGTGCAACTTTGCGATCTCTGGTAAGCGATGCAAATAATAGCAGCTTCATGTTAGTTAACTATCCTTTATTCAGATATATGTTGTTGTCTTATTTTTCAACTTTTCAGTTGGAGAGGTTGAGGTAGAATCAAACAGAGGTGGAAACCAGATCACTCCAAGAACGAATTGGGAGCAGGTTAAGGTAAATTAGTTTCAGAGCAAGGCATAAAAATTGATAGGAAGCTAGTCCATGTTAGGCCTTGACCAATGTCCCCTGAGATGTTTTAGTGATGCAAAATCTCTTGAGCAACCCTAAAGCATTTCTCATGAAACCTGGCTTTCACCTTAGGAAATACTCGGGGACTGTGGCCCAGCAGCTATTCAGACACAGGGCTCAACTAGCAACCCTTTTGGATCGACATACGTGTATGGCTATCAGAATGTTGCTTTTGAGGTGAAGCATTTTGTTAAGTAACCCCTAATTCAGTAGTTGGGATCCTTGTTATATATATATATATGCAGATTGTTAAACGAAACATTAATATTTGCAGGTGATGAAGAACGGTCATATAGCCACTATAACTCTGTTCCAGTCATGATGAGTATACCGTTGAGGGTATGCCCTAACTAATTCTTCAATTTTACTGTCTGATTCTGTAGAATAAATTGGGGTTTTAGTTATCCTCTGTTTTATGCTGCTGAACGAAAGAGTCCTCTGACATGTGAAAGATCAACCAAATGTGTTTGTAGGGGCTTTTATGCTTTGGGTCGAGAGGCTATCTTCTACCAGACTCTGTAAATCTAACGTCAAAAAGCTGCATGCTATCGATATTACCGAAAAACTACAAATGCATGAAACAAACGTTGTACAGTTGTTTAGTTGATATCAAGTGTTGTTATATGATAACAGTTCTCTATGTGAGTCGAAAAACAAAGAAAGAAATAACAGTTCTCTATTGTTAATTATATATTATTTCAGACTATGTCCATCCATTTTTAGTTGATGAATAATAATATCTGGGCTCAGTTGAAAAATTTTAAGATTAAAAAAAAAGACATTGGCAAAAATCTCCGTCGCCGGGACTTGAACCCGGGTCTCTCGGGTGAGAGCCGAGTATCCTAACCAACTAGACTACGACGGAATGGTTGATTACGTTGTTTACTTAAATTATTAGAATTAAAAAACATAGGTAGAAGGACTAAGGAGCGTACCTCTTCTTCTATCCGTTGCGAGCAGCGTTTAGTGGAAGGTTCCGGGAGGGAAAGGGTGTGGATTGTTTTCATCGGCGATACGTCTCTTCTCCTTTGGTACTCAAAAATCCTTTTGAGTTTGTTTTTGTTCTCTTTTGTTTCGAAGCTTCTCCCAATTTATTGTATCAAGAATTGGCTTTTGCTTCAATCCATGGGGATGCGAGAACTTGAACTTTGAATTTTGCCCAGTTCTCTTCAGTTTTTTCAACTCTTGGACTTTTTAGCTGCGCGAATTGTGTTTAGAATTGGTTTCGCCACGGTTGTTTAGGGTTTTTGATTTTGCTTTATTGGTTTCATGATTTAGGGATTGGATTGAGCCCCCGGTCGTTTTTGCCAGAGATGAGTGCGTCCGGGTTAACTGTTACTCCGCCCAGATTCCACCTTCGATGGCGTTCAGATCGTTTTGGTACATCTCAGAGAAGCTCTCAAGCTTTTACTCTTCTTGGCAAACTGAATCGTCGAGATGCAGCTTGGCCTGTTCTTCAAAGGTAGTTTTTTGTTCTTGTTGGATTAAGCATATGCTACTTCTTTCTCATTGTTATCTGTAATGGTTTTCTCTTCCAGGACTTGTTTGGCGCTTCCATCACAAAGAAACAATGCTATGATCGTCCGTGCCATGAGTGCTTCCTTTGGTGATATGGCAGACGATTCAACTGGTAACTGCATCATTCTGAGCTATGCATAATTCTAGGTTAAGCTTTCTAGTAACTGATTCTGCATTATCTCTGGGTTATACTTGTAAATCGTGCTTCTGTCTTCCTTAGAGGTGATAGTTAAGGTGCTTTTGAGTTGAAGTTGTTGTCAGTAAATGAAGCAAGCAAGCAATGCAATGCATAATTCTTAGTTAAACTTAAACCTTCACTACGATGACTCAAAGCAAAATGACTATTGTTCCTTGCTACTTCCATAGGTTCAGCTGTTTTTCCTCGGATCAATGTCAAAGACCCATACAAACGGCTTGGGATAAGCCGGATGGCCTCCGAGGATGAGATTCAAGGCGCGAGGAACTTTCTCATTCAGCAGTACGCCGGTCACAAACCCAGCGTTGACGCAATCGA
Organism: Eutrema yunnanense; assembly: GCA_002933935.1. Classification (NCBI taxonomy): domain Eukaryota; kingdom Viridiplantae; phylum Streptophyta; class Magnoliopsida; order Brassicales; family Brassicaceae; genus Eutrema; species Eutrema yunnanense. Next base: position 491,621 of record PKML01020056.1, on the reverse strand, counting down.
ATCAGCTCATGACAAGATTATCATGCAGAAATTCCATGAGAGGAAAAACCCCAAGATCGACATAAAGAAAAAGGTCCGCCAAGTGAGGCAGTCCAAAGTTGTCAACTTTGTTTTCGAGAGATTCCAAACTCCTCCAACTGCGTTCCTTGTCAAAACGGCAGTCTCGTTTGCTGTTCTCGGCGCTCTAACGGTCTTGTTCCCTACAGAAGAAGGGCCGACTCTGCAGGTTTTGTTATCAGTAATATCTACGTTTTACTTCATCCACCAAAGGCTGAAGAAAAAGCTCTGGTCTTTCCTTTACGGGTAATAAGCAAGCTGATCATAATCGCAAAACCTTTGGTACCTTATTGATTTGAATTCGCACCTGATCAGGTTGACATTGTGAAACAGGACCGGAGCTTTCATCTTCTCGTGGCTGGTTGGGACCTTCTTGATGGTATCTGTGGTCCCGCCATTCATCAAAGGACCAAGAGGTTTCGAAGTCATGTCTTCGCTCTTGAGCTACGTTTTGCTTTGGGTGGCTTCGAGCTACCTTCGGTAGCATTCTAGCTCTTTCTTTCCCCTTTTTTGGGTCGCAAATTCTCAAGTATTATCTCGGATATATGAAAAAACACAAAAAAGAGAAATTGTATCATCGTCATGTGGCATAGAGAGAGAGAGAGAGAGAGATTTTGTTCTTGAAGTTGTTATTTTCGCTGAGATCTCACTATCTTTCACAACTCAGTTTCCAAGTCGTGTCTTGCGCTTGCCGGCTACTTCATTCATGTCCCGCGATAGAAAATTAGAAATTGTTTTTCTCGAATTTAGAGCAGTAAAAATATGTATGGACGGGACCGGTCAGGAATGGAAATTCTCTCAACCAAAAAGTCTAAAGTTCTTTACAAATTTTGCTTTCATGAATGCGATTCTTCAACAACAAAATTCTCCGAGATTCAAAACCTAAAATACAAATAAAAACAGCAATAGCTTCTCGAGCTCCTGGTCCGGACAGATAGGTTTTTATCAAAATATTGGGATACGGTCGGGCATGCAATTGTTAAGGAAGTGCGTTTGTTCTTCGAAAAAGGAGATTTCAACAAAGAATTGAATCGTACTAAATTACTAATCTTTGTTTGATTCCGAAGCCGGAGATTCCATCAACAATGAAAGACTTCCGACCAATCAGTCTTTGTAATGTCATTTACAAAATAATCTCCAAAATTCTGGTCCACAAAGACTGAAAAAGGAAGCATTCTGGTACAAAGACTGAAAAAGGTGCTTCCTTTTCCTTATATCGTTTCAGAAAATTAAGCGGCTTTCACTGCATGACGTTTCATCACATACAACGTACTAATCGCACATGAGGTTCTTCATTCGTTGAAAATACGGAAAGGATGTGCGACGTCATATATGGCTATAAAGACAGATATTAGTACAGCATATGACCATATGGAATGGGGATTTTTAGAACATGTATTACGGAAGAAATGATAAATGGGTTACATGAATAATGCAATGTGTGACAACAGTGTCATTTTCTGTTCTCATCAATACGGAAAGTTTGGTGTGTCCCGAGGACTCCGACAAGGAGATTCGTTGTCACCATACCTTTTCATCTTCTGTTCTGATGTACTGAGCTCTTTAATAACCAAAGCGGAACAAGGAGTCAGAGTTAGCAATGGAGGACCGGCGATTTCCCATCTGCTTTTTGCAGACGATTCCCTGTTTTTCCTAAAACCAGAATAGTATTTAGTTAATGAAAATCTTTAAAGAGTACGGTAGAGGTTTCGGCCAGGTGATTAATTTAGAAAAATCGGCAATTACATTTGGAGATAAAGTTTATCACCATATAAGGGAGATGTATTATGAAAATTCTAAATATTGGTGGGGGAGAAAATTATTTGGGTCTTCCTGAGCAATTCGATCGTAAGAAGAAAGAGATGCTACATTATGTAAACGAGAAAATCAATGGATGGCAAACAAGATTTCTATCAACTGCAGTGAAAGAAACTCTCATCAAAACAGTAGCTTTGATTAATTGTTTTCAGCTACCAAAGGAAGTTTGCTCGGAAATAGATTTCACAATTTTGGTGAGGATCAAATAATGATGTTCGGAAAATGGCTTGGATATCCTGGAAGAAGATGTCAGTTTAAAAAAAATGGAGGATCGGGATTTAGAGATCTTCATCTATTTAACCAAGCCTTAATAGCAAACCAGGCATGGAAACTAATGAATGAGGCATCCCAAACAGTCCCGACTTCTTAAAGCGAGAATGGAAATCTTTTATCAGCCTCAAAAGGTACCATGCATGTGAATTGTTACGTAAAGGATTGCAAGTCAGAATTTATCAAATGGTTGCTAAATAGCGAATTAGTTATCTGAGAATATTAGTTTATAGTATACCAATGACTTTGTCAACATTCTCCATGTGCCGACGTCTCATAATAATAATGAAGGCTGCATGGTTTTGTTGTCCGTAGCCTCATCATGTGCAAATTGTACATGGCCCTCTTTATTTATTTCCGTGTCTTATGTTATGTGTATATATCTCTCCCAAAAAACACATTTTAGATATATATATATATATTTTTTTTTCCCCGACCTCACGATTAAATATTTTTTTTTATTAATCAACAGGAATAAATTTATTTGCGGTGTCTTTTTTTGTTTTTGGTAATGACATTCAATTTAATTGCATAAGAAAGAAAACAATTACACAGGCCCTAAGACCCAATAGTAAGAGGTATTAAGACCTCAAAGCCCAAAACGAAAAGCCCAAATAGAAACCCAAAAGGAAAGAAAAAACCAAACCCATCAGGCAAACCAACGGTTAGTTACGCAGAAGGGGAGTAGATCAGATTGTGAGAGAGAGAAATCATTTTCCGTACCAACGGTATTGGATACGAAGTAAAGATGAGAGAGGCGAGAAAGGTTATTTGGAAAAAAACCAATAAGAGAGGGGATCGGCTAGGGTTATGGTTAGGGGAACAGATCTGAACCCGCAAACCATAGCTGAAGAATGGCGGAAGCTGTGCTAGAACTCACCGATCTCAGACTCAAAGCCCTGTTCCTGATCACGCTATCAATCACTTTTACCAAGGAGTCCTCCGATTTGAAGATGGAGCGGTGAGATCTGTTGTTACGTTCCGCCCAGATAGTGTAGATTGTGCTTTGCCAAGCTATCCTTGCAAGCTTCTTGCAGTATTTGTCTCCCGGAGGTCGAGTCATGAGATGCAGAGAAGCCGTCCACGAACGAGGAGGACAGATCTGACAGCGCCGACCAATCCTCTCCCAGATAGCCCATGAATAACGACAATTGAAGAAAAGATGGTCTCTTGACTCCTGAGCAGAGCGGCAGAGGAGACATGATTGATCTGCTACAAGACCCCAAGAAGAAAGACGATCAAGCGTTGGGCAGCGATTGAGAACAAAGAGCCAGGTGAGAAACTTATGCTTGGGGATTCCACCGGAAAACCAATCTGCATTGAACCATGGGACCTCAGCTTGGTGATCTTTGATGGCGAGGTAAATCGAACCTGTATTGACTTTTTTCTTTTGAACATCATTAATCCACCAATCATAAGAGTCAGGAGAATCTTGCAACTGCAGGGAGGAGAGGAAGATGTGAATTGAGACTTGAGCTTCAGAGCGAGCTGGAGGAAGGACCCAAGATCCATTACGCCATAGATTATTAAGGATGGTAGGTTGAGGGATCCCAACTTGAGAGGGAGATTCTGAATCTAGGAAGAGACTGATGTTACCAAAGGGGGACCAATTATCCTTCCAGAAGCTACAGGTTTTTCCATCTCCCACTATAAATTTGATCCATGGGTAAATGATTGGTCTTAGGCGCAAAAGCTTGTTTGTTAGCCAGGAATGTTTCTGTTTTTCTTTCAGGGACCAGAAGTTGCTAAGACAACCAGAGAGGACCTCCTTGATGAACCAAGAGGTCCATATAGAATCAGGTTTGAAGAAGAGGATCCAGATGAGTTTTAAGGCATAATCTTTGTTCCAGGTTAGAAGATCTCGAATCCCTAGACCTCCTTCTGGTTTAGAGAGGGTTACTGTGTCCCAAGCAACACGGGCAGAGTGGTGACCTTCTAGAGAACCTTTCCACAAGAACGCTCCACATAAAGAGTTTATTGATTTAATGCAGCTTTTAGGAAGAATGAAAGCGGATGTCCAGAAATTGGTGATTCCCGAGATTACTGAGTTGAGAAGCTGTAGACGGCCAGCGAAGGATAAGGAAGTTGTTGCCCAGGTTGTCAGTTTGCTTTTGATTTGGTGGATGAAAGGAGCACAATTGACTGCTGATAGTTTTTTAGTGCATAGCGGCAAACCAAGATACCTGAAAGGCAGCGTACCATGGGAGAGGCCAGATGCTGATTGGATGGACATTATTTCAGCAGCAGAAAGTCCTGAAGTGAAGAAGTTAGATTTGGGGAGACTAATGGCCAGCCCAGACACTTCTTGGAAATCAGAGAGGATATTGGGAACACCATGAACAGAAGCAAGGGAACCATCAGTGAAGATCAAGAGATCATCGGCAAAGCAGAGGTGAGTGAGCTTGTTATTTTTACAGTTGAAATGGTACTTAAATTTTCCATCTTCAGCTCCTTTGTTGAGAAGTAGGGAGAGACAGTTCATGGCTAGGACAAATAGATAAGGGGACAGGGGATCACCTTGCCGGAGGCCCCTAGTTCCTTTAAAATAACCATTAACCGAACCATTGAAACCCACTGTGAAAGAAGAAGTACAAACACAACCTTTAAGCCATCTAAGATAAAGTTCAGGGAAACCATAGCCCCTCAGGATACTGAACACAAACTCCCATCTTAAAGTGTCAAAAGCTTTCGCTATATCCACCTTTATTGTGATCCGTTTCTGACCCTTGTTTTTGTGGTATCCATTTACTAGTTCACTAGCCAACAACGTATTCTNGCCGGCAAGATTCCAAGCAGTCTCTACAGTGGATAGGAATTTGGGGTGCTTGGTTAGGAAGTTGAAAAATTTGAAGGGTTTGGTTCCAGGGGATGGCAGGGAGGAGGCAAAGTTGAGAAGACAAAAAGAATGGTCAGAAATAGGGCCAGGAGGAGTGAAAACCACTGAACTATCCGGGTAAGAGGATAACCAACAATTGTTTACCAAAAGCCTGTCTAGCTTTTTAGCAACCGGGGCAGAGGGATTCTTATTGGACCAGGTGAAGGGAGGGCCATAGAAATGCAGGTCAAACAGACCAAGCTGATGGAGACAGTCACTAAGCTCAACCATGTCAGGGGAGAGGTGATTAACTGATGGGGAAGAATGCTCAGCATGATGAACCACTTGGTTGAAGTCGCCATTTACAATCCAAGGTCTAGAATCAAGAGATAGAAGATGATGGAGGTCCATCAAGTGACACCAGAGGTCAGTTCTTTCCTCTATGATATTAGCAGCATACACAGCAGTGTAGATGAAGTTATGACCCCCTGTGATATTTATTTCACAGGTTAGAGCTTGGGCAGTTTGGTGAAGCAAAGTAACAGAGACAGGATTCTTCCAAATGAGGATGATCCTTCCATCCGGATCAGAAGCATGGTTGGAGACATAGTTCCAATTCGGACAAGTAGAAGACAAAACATGGTTTAGATTATGTTCCTTAATATGGGTTTCTAAAAGGGCTCCAAAAAGGGACTTCATAGAATTTAGCCGCTGTACAAAAGCAATATGCTTATCCGGGTCATTTAAACCTCGGATATTCCAAAAAAAAGAGTTAATTATCATAGGAATGAAGATGGGTTCTCCCCTTGGGCTAGGGGGGTTCCCTCAACAGGCAGTGGAGATTCAAAAGAGGAGGAATCAGGGATCAAAGGCAAGGATGGATTTTGTAAGGAGGTTTGCTTGGAAGCTTTGAAAATAAGAATGGGTTGTTTGGCTAGTGGTTCCTTTTTTTGGCAGGAGTGGAGAAAAAGGTGGAGGAAGGGGGGGGGAGAAGAAGGTTTAAAATCCATAGGAGAAAGGGAATTAGAGCTGGGGGTGGTTGAAACTGGGGAAAAAAGTGGGAGAGGGGTTGAAGCAGAGGGGACTTCAGGAGAAGCATCATTACCAGGCTGAGGGACAACAACAGAGGTATCTTTGCCCAAGGGAACCGTAGTAACAGACGCAGAGCCCAAATTATGAGGGGTATGCACTCCGGCAGAAGGTGTTTCCAATCCTTTTTTGTTTTTCTTTTTGACAGCAGGAATCCATATGGGAGAGATTTGTAGACAATTTTTCACGATATGGCCTATTTTCTTGCAGTGGGAACAAGTTGGAGGCAGCCATGGATAATCCACATCAACATTTACCACCTGCCCATTCTCCCTAACGAATTCAACAGCAGCATGTAAGGGTTCATTTAGGTTGGCTTCCACTTTAACATGGGCAACTGACAAGCTGACCAGGTTCTTAGTAAAATCATCCATTTCTTTTGGTTCACCAACTAACCCCGCTATGAGACCCAAGCCTTTATTTGTTCGCAGATCCAGAGGAACACCTTTAAGATGTACCCATAGGGGGATGGACTCCATATTCAAAGGATCAGCAGAGTGATTTGGAGACCAAGGATGAACATGAAACATAGAATCACCAACATACCAGATTCTTCTATCAAGGACTTTACCCCTGATGAAATCGTTAGGTATTTTGATAAGCATAGAGTGAGTGGAGGGAATGATATGGATTTCAATTTGTTTTCCTTTTCCCCACATATGATTGAGCACACTTTGCACTTGTCCAAATGCAGGAGCTCTTCCTAGGAAATAACCCACAATGAAGTCTTTATGTTCCTCAGCCCCTTGATGGAAGACATCATCAGGAATGAATACACGCGGTTTACCCTCTGGTGAGAGAACCACATGAGCTTCTCGCTTGAGACTTTTGTCTGTGTTATGTTTAACTTTTTGAGCCCACGATGAGCCAATGGGACCATGGGGGATGGTATGAGCAGATATAGGGTTGGAAGAGTTGGTTTTAGAAGGAAATTGGTTAGGTGGAGGTTGGTTTGCTGCAGGATTGAAGGGTGGTGGTTTTTTCCGAGGGAGAATAGAACTAGGAGGGACAGAGACAATGGGCAAGGTAACAGCAGAGTTGAGCTTAACAGCTTGACTCTGGGTTAGCATTGATTCAGTCAAGCCAAGTAAGGGATTGGCCAGGATACCATCTCTAGCAGGGGAATCTACAGAACCGGCGACAGAAACCTCTTGCACTATTACCGAGGCAGCAACTGCAGCAGGTGAACCAGATTCAGATCTAGGGATTTCCAAGACAACATGGGGGAGCATAAGATGTGAATCAGGCTGGAGAACCTTTTCCACAACAGTAGGGTGAGTGGGAGGTTGGTTTGAAGAGACAACAATGGGGAGCTCAGGCTGAGCAGTTTTTGAAGGTGAAGAAGAGAAAGGAGAAGAGGGGCGGGGAAGGGAGGGAAGGGGAGAAGGTGGGAGAGGAGGGAAGTGAAACGGATCAGGAGGATCTGGAGGACGGAGGAGATTGCCTCCAGCGGTGGCTGGAGTCGGAATCGAGCCGGGATCTTGGTTGCCAGGGAACCAGGGGTTCGCTATCTCTCGAACTATTCTTTTAGTTGCATAAGAAAATGAATTGTTAAGATATTTTATTTGCAGTGTCCCTTCCAAATTAGTAATTACTGACCGTTATAAAATTTGGCTATCATCAAAAGTTGAAGTATAAATTCGTGTATTTAATATGTATATTAAGTTAAAGTATACTAGATTGGTTTAACGTCGACGACTGAAGGTTTTAGACTTTTAGTCTTTTAGACGATATTTGCATTAAACCATTTTATGTGCTTGAGGATGTAAGTAAGAAGAAGCAAACGCACATGCCTGCATGTGCTCTGCTTTTATATTATTTTAACTTATCAAAATTTTAACTTTAAAGTGAACTCAAATCTTTAAAACGAGAAGAATGTAAATATGACAATATGTGCTGGTACAAATCATTGCCTGCAAAATCATGTAATTACTTTTGTGGTTGAGATGTGATGTGATGTGCCATTGAGATCGAAATAATGTGGGTTCTTCATAATAAGTGGTTAGGTTAATGTTGTGATTAGCTTATAAAAAGAATTTGGATTACAAATCATCATTATACAATTGTTCCTATGTTATCTTCTTGTGTATCATGTGCATTATCGGTTTTAGATAATAGTTATAAANTATTACGTTCCAAAAAAACAAAAACAAAAATTAAAAAATTAATAAAATTTTATTTATATTTTCGTGGTGATATAAACTAATGTAGAAATTCTAACATCGTATTTATTACGACACTGGAGTCCGCACAGGGTGCGGGCCATATCACTAGTTATTAATTAATGATGATGAAAAATGGCAATTTGATTATGGCCAAGAAAACAAAAAAAAAAATGTCAATTTGGCAACACATTAAATCAGAGGAGCTGCTCCAAATCTGTAACTTTTCTTATTTAATAATAATCTCAATAATTGTATGATTTATCAGAGCCCATTTAGGGACGAAATAATCTTTAACTATAAGGAGCTCCAATTTAATGCTTTCTTTAGCGCGCTAATATAATTAGGCTAATCCCCTAATTCACCAATGAAGAAGAAAAAAAGAGATTAACGATTAACAGCTCCGCAATTCCCCTTTTTAAATACCTGATTTATCGCTGTAACAAGCGAAACAGGTCGACCCAGAATCTCTGGTTTCTTCCGATCTCCTCCTTCCTTGAGATCGTTTTCTGGTCATTTCCTTCGTCGGAACACCGTGGTGCTCCGCATCGTTCACCGTCGCTTCCGCCATTGTTCTTTCATCTCGCGTTTGGTCTCCTTAGCGGATTCAGAGACATCCGGAGTCACAACGGTGTCGCAGGTTAGAATTTCGTCGATTGTTCCTAATTACCCTGCCGGATTTTGTTTCGTAATTGACCACCGTGTCACGAGTTCGTGCTAATGCTTTGGATTCCAGTAGAACTAGGCACGATGTTTGAATTTTTGTGGTTTTGGTTATGAATTTTCCGAGATTCGTCGATTTGAAGTTCCAGTGTGAGCCGGTGAAATGGAGATTTTGGGCTCCTAGCCGAAACGTAGGTTCACGTTCCGGCGACGCATGTCACACTATATATATTGGAGGAGGATTTTTTTTTTTTTTTTTTTTTGTGTGCGTGTGTGTGGGTACAGTTGCGGCGAATTCTTTATTATTGTTACTTCCTTGGATCTTACGGCTAAATTTGTGTTGGATTTTTTTGTTGTTTCTCGGAGACAGGTGTAAGTAGTCAAAGCTCTGTCTCGTCACTGCACATGGAGTTGCTACAGATTCTTGGCTCCAGATCGAACATTCTGCAGAAACGGCTGTGAAATCCTTTCAATAACATCAAATCTCCCAAGGTAACTGGTTTTTTTTTTCGCAAGTGCTTTCTTTGTGATTGTAGGGAATAAATTATAAGCGTGGGCTTGAAACGTATGCAACATGCAAGGAAGACTCTCTGACAGACTATTTAGAACGGGGACCATTGCAGAAAACACCAAATCCTCTCCAGAAATATTATATGAAACTTTCGTTTGTTTATGTCTCAAATAATGATGAAAAAGAACCACGTTGTTACTGATTTCCCTGTCATTCTCTGCTGACATATTTGGAATATAAAACACGTGGATAGAGAAAATGTTCTTTTGCCCGAGACATGGAATTAGACAAGTTCATAATAAGTGGAGTCATGATCTACAATGATTGAGTTGCCCTTCATAATTCCCTCTCTCCCCCCTCTATATATATATGACATTGCTGTTGTCTTCGTCCTGGTTTCTTTTGGGGTAGGATGAGGTAAGGGAGGTGAGGGATGGAGATGGCTACAGGAGAGGATCAGATGCAAAGATCGAGCGAGAGGGAAGAGAAGATATTTGTTTCTGTTCGTCTGAGGCCATTAAATGTGAAAGAAAGGGTAAGGAATGATGTGGCAGATTGGGAATGTATCAATGATGAAACGGTCATATACAGGAGCCATCTTTCCATTTCCGAGCGTTCCATGTACCCCACTGCGTACACATTTGGTAAGACTTGCTTACTTTTGCAGCTTCTTGATCAAAGGTAATCCTTAATTCTATCTTGCTGAGCTTTCCTATGCCTCTAGACAGAGTGTTTGGCCCCGAGTGTTGTACGAGGGAGGTGTATGATCAAGGGGCGAAAGCAGTGGCTCTCTCTGTTGTTAGTGGGGTTCATGGTAAGTACTGTGTTTTAGTCTTTATCCACTGTGGCTCATGTTTGATCCAAATTTCAACTGGTTTCAGCTAGCGTCTTTGCATATGGGCAAACAAGCAGTGGAAAGACATACACTATGAGTGGAATTACTGATTACGCATTGGCCGATATATATGATTACATTGACAAGGTAAAGTTAACAATATTATAGACTTCATAGTACTCTTACCACATTAATTCCAGTTCATTCACTAAATGACGCCCTTTTAAAAAAAAATTGTGTGTTTTCTGCAGCACCAGGAAAGAGAATTTGTTCTGAAGTTCTCAGCCATGGAGATCTATAATGAGTCTGTAAGAGATCTCTTGAGTACAGACATTAGTCCACTCAGAGTTCTAGATGATCCTGAGGTAAAAGTTCACACTGGCACCTTATGGAATCGGTTATGCATACCCTCACACATACCCTCACTTTGTTGGTCATTTGCTTTTTGACAGAAAGGGACAGTTGTTGAGAAACTCATGGAGGAAACTCTGCGGAACTGGAATCATTTTAAGGAGCTTTTATCAATCTGTATAGGTATTGATTTTCCAAACGTGTATCTAAATTAATACGTTGGATGGTTAGCACCAATTTGACTAGTATCATCTAATCATTGCAGCTCAACGACAAATTGGAGAGACAGCTTTAAATGAAGTTAGTTCCCGCTCTCATCAGATTCTGAGATTGGTAAGGCATTTTATTGGTTTACATTAGAGATTCAACGCTGCAGTCTTCAGGCTGATTTTTTTGGAACTTATTTCTGACTGATATGTTTTACAGACAGTTGAAAGCACAGCGCGTGAATATTTGGCGAATGATAAATTAAGTACACTCACAGCTACAGTGGTATGTACCCTTGAATCGTCCATCATGTATTATCCTCTTGATTATCCTGATGAAATAAATTCATAGATTAACTAATCATCCTGCAGAATTTCATTGATCTTGCTGGAAGTGAACGTGCTTCTCAATCATTATCAGCTGGCACAAGGTTGAAAGAAGGTGGTCATATAAATCGAAGTTTACTAACACTAGGAACTGTCGTTCGAAAGCTAAGGTTAGCCTGTGTAGCAGCTTTAGCTTCAATGAAATTACCCAATTGTGCACCTTAGTCTGCTCTTTATTATTTGAGTTTGTAAGTAAATTCCCTGTCTTTAAAGATGGTTGAGCAGATTTCCATTGCTTTGATAGTTGAGTTCTCAAGCTGAAACATAGTACTGCTGTTTTACAAAGTTATTAGCAGATTGTTGATATTAACATCTAATGTATGTATTGTCTTCGAGTGGCTTCCTTTTACATTACTAAATTATGTGGCTAGCTTAATGCAGTAAAGGAAACACTGGGCACATTCCATTCAGAGATTCAAAGCTGACACGCATACTTCAGTCTTCCTTGGGGGGAAACGCCAGAACTGCCATAATCTGCACCATGAGTCCTGCAAGAATCCACGTTGAGCAATCAAGAAACACATTGTTATTCGCAAGCTGTGCAAAGGAGGTGACAACAAATGCACAAGTCAACGTTGTCATGTCTGATAAAGTTCTGGTTAAACATTTACAGAGGGAGTTGGCTAAACTGGAGAGTGAGTTGAGAAGCCCTCGTCAAGCTCTTGTTGTGTCTGACACAACTGCATTACTGAAGGAGAAGGACATCCAAATAGAAAAGGTAATGCAATTTACTCCAATCAACCTATCAAGATGTCTAAAAACTAGATGCAGTATGAGAGCTCATTTCCCTAATAAGTCTTTTGCATTACTGGGTAGCTGCATTCATACTCTGTAAAACTTTTTCATGATCCGTTCACTCTACAAACTTTATGTTCTTTTCATAATTTACAGCTAAATAAAGAGGTATTCCAACTAGCACAACAGTTAGAGCGGGCTTATTCTCGGATTGAGGATCTCCAACAAATTATTGGAGAATTACCAAAAGAAGAGATATTATTATCAACAGACTCAGAACAGACAAATGTACGTCATTTTCATTTTTAAATTTTACTGAAAGCATGAATAAACCTTCAACTGCTTGATTTATAATCCCGTTTTGGTATTCGTACAGGTGGTTCTGGGACATCAATACCCAAAGCTGCGGGTGCGCAGTTCATGGGAATCTCTGAATATAACACCAGAAAGCCCTGTATCAGCTCAACCGTCCAGTATGATTTCCCCACAATCAACCGAGCACGGTTCTGACGAAAATGTCTTCCAGCTTTCAGACTTTAGGATATATTCTGGTGCAAGTAGTCCAGGCCAACAACATTCGTTTGTAACTCCTGGGAAATTCACGAAAGTTCGACTTAATATTCGTGGGGCAGAAAGTAAAAACCAACCGCACATTCACAAGGAGGAATCTGTAGATCAGTCTTGTGTTCAAGAGGAACGATTTTCTGAAATGGACGAACGAAGTGAGGTGGATTCGGAAGATACTTGCACGGAACTTCAATGCATAGGAACAGAGAGTCCTGGTATCATCATGTATCCAGAGCCAAACATGCTTCCAGACCGGTGTGTGGCTGTGAGTGCGCTACCAGTATGTGTACCAGATTCAAAGAACTTAAGACCGCCAACAGAAACTGAAGAAGAAGAAGAAGAAGAAGAAAGAATAAAGGAAGTCAGTGCTGTTTTTATCCAACCAAAGGAAAAAAGCGAAGCCATCAAAGTCTCTCCACGGTGTGTTTTGTCACTAACTGACAAATCATTTCCTCAAAAGTCTTCTAGCCTACCGTCTCCTGAAAAGCCTTATGCTTGGCATCTTGAGAGAGATTCGCAAACGGTAGGAGGCATGGGGCATACTAGAAGCCGAAGCTGCGGAACAAGCTTTGTATCGAGCTCTTCCTCTACAATATTGTATGAGTATGAGAGAGATGTTAACACACCACCAAGCTGGTATCAGAAAGAAAGAGCTGAGAGAAACCTGAAACCGTCCAACATCAAGAGGGCGCCATTACCAAAGCATTTTAGCCGGACGAGCATGCCAGCAACTTGGTTCGAGAAAGACTTTAACCGCACCCAAAGAATTCCAGCTGCTTTAGATGGTGTTAATAAGAGAAAGTCATCACCGAATGAAACACAGGTGTCTCCCTCTGAAGCTCCTGCGTATGAGCGTCAGACAAGTGGTAGAGCTTCCATCAGGCAGGAGGAAGGTGAAGAGACTGCTCCTCAAAGGGACAAGCGAATTATTCATTTATCGGTTAGTTGTACTTACTTGGTCAAGCAGAGCTTGCTTTTCGCTTACCTATACTTGATACGACCTTAAAATGTTGGTCTTTATCTTGAGGGCTATCAAATATGGCAGATGGAGGAAATAGAGCAAAAATTCTTGGCTCTAAGATCATCAAAGAGTTTCAAGGATGCTGCGGTGGACCCTATACAAGACTATCTAACCATGCCATTGAACTGGCCGTTGGAGTTCAAGAGACTCGAGATGGAGATAATAGAGCTATGGCATGCTTGCAACGTTTCCATGGCACACAGAAGTTACTTCTTCCTTCTCTTCAGAGGAGATCAGAAAGATTGCCTGTACATGGAGGTAGAACTCCGTAGGCTCAAGTACATCAGAGAAACCTTTACCCACAATAACAAAGCTATGGAAAATGGACGCACTCTTACAACAATGTCCAGGTATATATTCATACAGAGACACCTTGAGTTTCTTTGACAGTTTAGATCAAGAATGTATTAATTGTATGGGACGGGAAACAAAACAGCCTGAGGGCGTTGAACAGGGAGAGGTACAAGCTAAGTCAGCTGATGCAGAAGAAACTGACGAAAGAAGAGAGAGAGAACTTGTTCTTGAGATGGGGCATCGGGCTGAACACAAAGCACAGGCGGGTCCAGCTGGCGCATCGCCTCTGGTCAGAGAGCAAAGACATGGATCATGTCCGAGAGAGCGCCTCTGTTGTTGGAAAGCTCATGGGGTTCGTGGACATGGATTTGGCGTCCAAGGAGATGTTTGGCCTCAACTTCTCTCTTAAACCCCGTCCCAAGAAATCTAGCTTGTGGAAACGCAGTGTTTTGTCTCTCTCCATTTTGTAATTAAAGAGAAAAACAAAAAAATAAAGGGTCAGAAATCAGAAATCCAATTGAAAGTGATGTGGCTTCTGTGCAAATGTAAATTATGATTCGGGTCTGAGACTGAGAAGTCGGCGATCTCAAATGTAATTTCAAAATGCCAATTCGTCAAAATGTGTTGATATCAAAAGTAAAGTAAAAGAGTCAATTTTGTTTGATGTAACTTTGGGAGTTACAAGACTAGAAGAACAGAGGATGTTTGATCCAAATTTCAACTGAGGGAAACAAATTGGATAACTTAAGAAACAAAAAAAAAAAAAAAAAACGAAATTTTGAATTCTATAAAAAGCAGATTGATGTAAAACTCCTCCCTCTTTGTATTGATCTCAATCAAGGTTGCTGCTGAGCATCCATGTAACCAGCATCCACAAGCACTTTCTCCCTCTTGGCAAGCTCAAGATCTTCGTCCACCATCATCTTCACCAGCTTCTCAAACCCTACTTTCGGTTTCCATCCCAACACTTCCTTTGCCTTGCTTGCATCTCCTTTGAGGTTGTCTACTTCCGTAGGCCTGAAGTACCTCTTGTCGATCTCCACATGATCTTTCCAGTTTAGTCCCAAGTACCCAAATGAAACCTCAAGAAACTCCTCCACCGTATGTGATTCCTCTGTTGCCACAACGTAATCGTCCGGCTTCTCTTGCTGCAACATCAGCCACATTGCCTCCACGTAGTCCCCTGCGAATCCCCAATCTCTTGACGCCTGCAGATTCCCGAGGAACAGCTTCCTCTGCAAACCCACCTTGATCCGTCCCAGGGCTCTTGTGATCTTCCTGGTCACGAAGTTCTCGCCACGTCGCGGTGACTCGTGGTTGAACAGGATTCCGTTACAGGCGAACAGGCCGTAGGCTTCTCGGTAATTGACTGTGTACCAATGAGCAGCGCACTTGGATGCTGCGTACGGAGATCTGGGATGGAACGGCGTCGTCTCCGATTGTGGAGGCGGAGTTGACCCGAACATCTCCGAAGATCCGGCCTGGTAGTACTTGATGCTCCGGCCACTGTCGGTGGTGTGAGATCTGACGGCTTCCAGGAGACGGAGAGCACCAGTGGCGACTACATCCGCTGTGTAATCAGGGATCTCGAAGGAGACAGCGACATGAGACTGAGCGGCTAGGTTGTACACTTCGTCTGGCTTGATCACGTCGAGCCAACGGCGGAGCGATGACGCGTCGGAGAGATCGGCGTAGTGGAGCTTCATCAGAGCCTTGTCCACGTTGTGTGGATCGATGTAGATATGGTTGATTCGCTGGGTGTTGAAATTCGATGATCGGCGGATCAGGCCGTGAACTTCGTAGCCTTTTCCGAGGAGGAACTCCGTCAGGTACGATCCGTCCTGGCCGGTGATTCCGGTAACCAGTGCTATCTTCCTCGGCTGCGACGGCATTTCCACGGCGGTGGAATCAGCGATGGGAGTGATGGCGGATTCGGATCTGGGTCCGCTGTTTTCTGACGCCATTGATGGTTTTCGGATCTGTATTTCGCGGTGGGTCAGAGGCAATACACGTCCGCTCTGTGTTGAATTGGGCTCTGAGTTTTTTTTTTGATTTAAATAAGACATAGACGGAGATGAAAGCTTGAAGACGAAGGGGGTATTTTGGTCAATTTTCGGGTAAGGAAAGAAGGCTATTTTGGTCAATCATCGTGGGTCTTTTATTTTCATTGCTGACTAATGCGATATTTTTCTATTTTACGCCTAACACGTTAATGGTTTACCTATTTTCTGGTCAAACTCATTATTGGTTTACAATAGAATAATCTTACGTCAAAATAAAGAAATTTCATACAATTCAAAACGTATACAAATTTGTGAGTTATGATTAGAATTGTTTGAAATTTTTACTTGTATGTTTTAGCAATATATAAAATCTATCAAACATTAAAGTCTTAATATACTATATACCAAATTTGGTTTGGTTTTGTTGAAACTTGAAAGGAAATTCTTATCATGAATGAGGGTTCGATTCTTATCATGAATGAGAGTTCAATTCTTATCATCGTGAATGAGAGTTCTTAACTCGAACCGTTTGATTTTATTTTTTTGTGATGGCCTCATAGGTTGGATCGAAATGGTTGGATGTTGACTCACAACCCTATTCACAAGTCTCATTAGTTTTCTCTGTTTTTGTATGTGTTTTTCGGTTCAAGCAGATTTCTTGCGGGTGTGTGTCTTCGGGGAAGCTGTAGGCTCTGTCGATCTAAGGTTAGAGGGTGGCCTAAAATCTCAGTCGCTCATGGCAACTTTGTTTACAAGTCTCGTTAGCTCGTTGTGGCTTTCAGATCGCTCGGTTTTGTTCTTCGAAGTTTGTTGTTTGTTGTCTCTCCCGTCTTGGTTGTTTCTGTTGTTTAATTCATTCTTCGATCTAAGTTTCTAGTCGTAATTAGTTGTTTTTTTTTAGTTTTTGGTTTTTTATGCTTCTTGTTATCTCCGTCGATCAAGAATCGGTAATAAATCTTAACATGTTTACAACAACAAAACAAAATCCTGAAACGGGTTACTGAGTACGGTACACACATGGGTGAAAAGTATTGAGGTGGACGTGTGCACCACACAAAGAGCTTTTCCGAAAATAAAAAAATCACACGAACTTGATTGATTTAGCATGGTTTTGTAACTATAGTTTATAGGCGTATGAAGTTGTTTCGTTACCTGAGGAGTTTATTGGGATATATTTTCATCTTAAAAAATTGTATACATTCCTATTTAGATAATGACACAAATTCCTTTTTGTATTAGGTATAGTTAGTGTCTAGAGATGTATATCCCTTTGTAAAATACAAGCCGATATATACATATTCTCTAATTTTGTATCAAATCATGGCATCGAGCTTTAAGAATCATGAAGCTTAATTAGTACCTTAACAGGATTCGCTGGATATATGATCATTGTGTACAATGACATGTCTTTCACACTGGATTACTTGAACAAGACGTCATCTACGGGCTAAGGCTGACTATGATAAGGCAACTGGCAACATACGACCAACGTTGTGTTGGGCCAGTGGTAAAAAGGATTGGATATGTGTCCATCCGCCCTGGGTTCGATACACATTGAGAAGAACTATTTACATTGCTTGGGTTCCTGCAAAGAGGTTAAAAATAACCTTTTTTTACACAAAAAAAAAACTGGCAGCATACGAGCTTTTTAATGTGTATCGTTGGTATGACTGAGCCACTACTATAACAAATGATTGGTCATAGACCAATAAGAGATTGGAGAACACATGCACATCCCGGAGATGGTGGACATATATAGAAGATACGCGGTCAAGTCGATTAGTAAAATGCGATATGAATTATTTGGGAAGTGGTTCAGACGAAAGAGCTTCAAATGTCCATACCTGGATCACGGGTTCGAGCATCTGACCATGTCTATGTATGGGACAAGTGTTTTGTTTACAGTCATGCAATCCTCATCATGGACAACTGGAGCCGGTCCAGTGGCGGAGCTATGTGAGAAGGAAGAGGGTCAATTAACCCCTATGAATTTTATAAAATTTTGTTTGCATGTGTATTTAAATAGTAGTCTGTGGATTATTTGGTGAGATGCATGTAGAGCTGATCATGTTGCTTAAGGTTCAACTCTTGCCCTTGCACCCTTTCGATATTTATTTTTTTCTTTTAATCGTTTGTTGTTTTATTTGTTTTGACATGATTTGCATAATTTTTTTAAGAATTTTCCTTTTTCTTTTCTTTCCTATATATATATATATTAAATTCTTCGTGTATTATGTAAAGTTCTTGCTTTTTTTAGGATATCTTTTTCTCTTTTTATTAATCTTAATTAATGTGGACAATAAACTATATATTTGAGATAAAAAAAGAATATAAAAAAAAATCAAAACTAATTCTTTATTAATATGAAAATCAAGTTACATAAAAACAACAATACATAAAATTAAACATACAACTCAATGAAACAACGAAAATGAGTTTAATCAAAACTAAGTCTTTTCTAGTTTTAAGGTTTTTCAAAGAAAAAATCAATAATTTTCCTAAAAGCCTCAAAAGAAATGAATTTTTTTTTTTAAATAAGCTCATGGACTTTGGATGTATAGTTGTGTCAAACCTAAATACCCAAAAAAACATTAACATAACAACCTTATTGTTTCGATGGAAAGATATTCTAAGAAAAAGAAAATGATCATACCGTTTTCTTCCACCAATATTTTAGAAACAATAAAAAAAAAGAATAATATGGGATTATTTATATATTTTACATAAAAATTAAGTATTTCTATTTTTTTTTTTTAACATCTATCTTTATTAATATGAAAATCAAGTTACATACATAGAAATAAACATGAAAAATAATAAAACAAAGAAAATGGGTTTTAACGATTCTTTTCTTCGAGTTTTCCTCGCTGGAGTATCCACACTTTCTTTCCTCATAATCGCATATGATCGATTGCGATTTTCTTTGGCTATGATCCATCCATTCTCTTGTTGTATGTCATTGACACATTCCCAAGTTAGAGCTAAAAATATTTTTCGAAAAAGAATCCAATTTATTGATTCTTTCGATAGAAAAAAACTTTGAGATTGCCAATTTTCAACGACTGTACGAATGTCGCCATACCACAAAGAGATTGTATCTTCTGCTCCAAAAACTCGTCCCCTCCATGGCGGTTTCCATAGAACCGCCATTTCCAGCAACGTAAAAACACCGAAAAAATACAAACTAAAATCCCAGATTATACTTCGAAACATTGTTCGAGTAAGAATCCAATATACTGATTCTTCTAATTGAAAACAAACTTGGGATTGCCCATCATCTTCTGTCTCTCGGACTCCGACACACCATTTCCATGGTGGTTTCCATGGCGGCTTTTTCCAAAGTAAAGCGGTTAGGATTTGTTCCTCACCACTCGAATCTGGATAAAATAAAGTTATGTTGAGTGTTTGGATACTTTGATATCCATAGATCCATGAAAGCCACCATTGATTGAGCGTTGTGTCATCGATCGTGGACATAACCACGCCGGAGATTGCAGCGTCGAAATAGATGGAATCAGAATTGATATCCAATTCAACGCAAGTAAATCTTATCATTTTCCCAATAAGAGAGAAGAAGATAACACACAGTAACCACTTTGAGAGAAGATCCCAAAAAGTAATTACCGAAAGGATGTATATATAAACACCAAAGAGAAAAACTATTAGGGATTTAAGAGATGTTGAAGATTGATGTAGAAATCAGAAGAAGAAGGAGTATGGCCGACGCCGGAGTCGACGCCGGCCAACGTAGATTGCAGAAACGGGATTAGAAAAATCGCTTCAAAAATCGTTCGTCAACCCTGGGGAGAGAAGACGACAGTTTCCTTCTATTTATGGGATTTATAGCAATAATACATTATTTTAGTTCTATTTTATATTTACAAACTAATAATAGTATAAAATTATTTTAAAAAGTCAGTTTCAACAGTAATATTTTAATTCATTCAATGTTACTAGAGAAATATCAATAGATGGTAACAGATAATAGCAAAATTAGGTGAAGGTTTCTGACACATTTTCTACAGTATTTTGATGTTGGAATTTACACAATACCTCTTTCTATTTATTTCTCTTACTCTCGCTTTAATTTTTTCCAACATAACCAATAACAGACGACGGTGGCTTTCACCGGAGAGCTGATGATGAACGACGGCGGATTTCACCGGCAATGAAGTAATATAGTTGCCTATGGTGGAGGAAGATATTTTGAGCAATTTCTGAGCTTTAGTAGAGAATGTTGACCGGAAGTTTGATATGGTTCGTGACGGACTTCCCGGCATTAGGACGAGCACATGGTCGCTACTCCCCCAAAAAATTTCAAGGCCTATATGAAACTCTGGGTTTAACAGCAGTAGCACATGTCGAATCTGGTTGATTCCGGTCTAAATCGATGAGAATAGGTGAGATCGAGAACCTAAACTGGAATTTTCAGAGATGAAAAATTTTAGTTCGAAAAGGAAAATGAACCAAACCAACCCAATTATCACGTTAACCAAGTATTGTTAAAAAAATCAGAAGATATCACATTTTATTGTTATCACGTTACAAGTATCATATATTATTGTTAGCACGTAAACATTTTATATAATCCGTTATTATACATATTTATTATTAGCACGTAAACATTTTATTGTTAACACGTTAACAAGTATCATATAATATTTGTTAGCACGTTAACAATTATCATATATTATTGTTAACACGTTAACAAACACCATATCTTATTGTTAGCACGTTAACAAATCTCATATATTATTGTTAGCACATTAACAATAATATATTATTTGTTAACACGTTAACAATTATCATATATTGTTGTTAACACGTTAACAAACATCATATCTTATTGTTAGCACGTTAACAAATCTCATATATTATTGTTAACAAGTTATAAGTATCAGATATTAGTGTTAACACGTTAACCAAATAGTTATCCATTAAATGTTAACATGTTATCCAATTGTTAACTCGTTATCGTATTAATCTATGTTACATGTACATATAATTGTTATCACGTTAATCAGATAAACTTATCGCGATATATTTGTTATCGCGATAACTATCGCGATGATGAACAGTATTACCGACATATCTTGTCGGAAAACAAAATTTTCAGACTAATGGTATTTGTGTAAATATTTAAAATAAGAGAGATATTTTTGGTTGTTTTTTGTTTTCTCTTTCATAAATACTTAATTTTTATTTATCCATTGTATATAGCTAATTTTTGAATCAATTCTTAATATTGACTAAAATCATCCATGTTACTATATATATAATATTGATCCCGGTAAAAAAAAATTCTAGCTGTGCCACTTAGCGCGCTCCTTTCTCCTTTCTTATAACCGCCTAGTATACTTATAAAAATATTAGAAACGTTACGCGCGCTATCCCTTAATTATATTCCGAGTAGTTGAGATTTGAGAATTACAAGCCCATTAATTATTAAAAAAAAAAAAAACTATCTATATATAAATCTTATAGTGGTGCGTCTAAAAAAATAGACGACCGCAATAAATAAATAGAAGAGACCTTTCTAGGGTTTTCTGATCCTCGCGCCGACGTCTCTTCACATTTCTCCTTTTTTTTTTTTTTTCTTGATCTCTCCGATCTCTGACTCACGCCTCCGAATTTGACCACATCTGTATTCGAATTCTTCCGTTCGATTCCCAAGTGTTTTGTTAAAACAAAAACTGTAGATCTAGCGAATCGTATTGATCGCCTACCTGAATCTGATAAACGATTATCGATTTGACTTAAAATATTCGAGTTTTGTGATATTTGATTTTATAATATGAAGAGATGGAAGAAATCCAGGGTTTCATGGCCACCAGGTCCTTTGCTTTGTCAGGTATATATCGTATGTTCGCATGTTTTTACCCACTTTTTGTGATTTTGAATCATGAATCCCAAAATTGATTATTTGTTAAACCGGATCTAAAAAATCTCGATTATACTAGCAAGTTTTTGATCTAAATCGGTACTTATCAAACGAATTGATGCGATTTTGAATTTTAATTTTATTGTTCAATCCGATTGGGCAATAAACGAAACTTGGAATGTGAAAGGGACCAACTTTGCTGAAGAATTAAAAGCCTGTTACTTGAAGATAAACCTATATTTGATAATGAGAAATTGATAATTGTCTTGGAAATCTGGAGCAAATATCAGTTGGATTTGGATCTGACGATGTTTTCAAGTTTGAGTACATAACTGATGAATGTTTGATAATTACCCAGAAAGCCTGAGTGGTGGTTAGTTTCATGGGAAAACCAGCTTTTTTTGTCGGCTCCTAACTATGCGGATTTGAACAGGTTAAGATTTTTCGAACAGAGGACTGTCCGGCCAAAGTTGCCTCTCAGCCTCAACGTCATAACTGCACCAAGATATCATCTGGGAAACCTCGAGCGCCAGATCTTCCACCTGGTTTTGAAGGAAGTCACTATGCAGATAAGCTCAATCTCTCAATCATTCCTCGGATCAAATGGAAACGACCTCCTAAGGTATTATACAATTCCTTAAAATTAGGGAAGCCCTTTCAAGTTTTTTTTTTTTATGTCTGACGTTAAGAGTCTTGAGCAAAACAGTTCCTCGTCAATGATTCTTGGCTTATTGGAGATGGTGGTGAGAGCACAGAAAGGCGAACTGAAAACTTGAGGATTACAAAAGTCTTGGAAGCCATGTACCCGCATCGCTCTGCCATCCCTTCTCGGTATTTGACTTCTTTCTTACTCCCCCAATACATTTACCTTACTCAACATTTTGTTGCTGTCTGATTGCGTCCTGTTTACACGCAGACCATCTGTTTCACCCGTTGTAGAAGCGGAAAGCTTTGATGACAGCAAAACTCCTGCCATTCGTCTCACTCCAATTGAGGACGAGTGGGAACCTGCAGAGGAATCAACCCACAGTGCGCTTGAATCCGGTGTTACCGCAAACAAGCAAGATCAGTTGGAGAGCAAACCTCCCTGTTCGACCCAACAACCGGTTTCTGGTCTTGCACCAGACTTGAGCCTGGCTACTTCTGCAGCTCTGACTGCACTGATGAAAACCAAGGAACAGGGGAGTATGGTTGATCATGATCTGCTTATCAAACTCCTCAGCGACCCGAAAATGATCAAGAATCTGATCACCGACACAACAGGTAAATCCTCTGAAACTGCGAATCAGCCCGTTGACACTAGTATCAACCCTACTAGACTTGTTCCGCAGCATGTCACCGCCTCAACCATGGCTAGAAAGCCGCAGCCACAAATAATATTACCCCAAAAACAGAGTTTTGCAGCTTCCCAGCCTTTTACTAACCCTGAGCAGAGACGAGTGTCTCCACCCAAGCCTGGCAATGGAAACATATCCCCACTAAATCCTCTAAATGAAAAACCCCGTAATATAGCAATGCCCGTTCAGTTCTCTGTTGGCATCGCTACAGAACCATCTCTGCCAGCTCGGCTTCCATCGAGTTCCCTGCCAATGAGCCTTAACCTCCAGAGACCTCAACATGCTTTCTCAGAACCAAAGGTAATAGTAAAGCCTCAGCCTCAGCCTCAGCCCCAGCCCCAACTCCAACACACTTGTGCTTTCCGCACTTCTGAAATGAACAATGTTCAAGCATCAATTGGATTTGGAAGGTATCCTCAAACCGGTTTTGATACTTATCCAATGAACTTAAATCGGGTTGATGCTACTGGTATGCCTAAACCGGTAGTGCAACCCATGAAGAGTGTAGACTATTTCAAGAACCTTATAAGGGAACATGGCACAGTGAATCATGAAACTAACCAATACCATTCACAAACTGGGAAATTCAACGGACGGGTTGATCAAATTAAGGTTCAGAAACAGTGCATCTACTATGGCACTGCGAGAGGATGTAAGCTGGGTGATAGTTGCGTATATCTTCATGGCCGATTGAGACCCAGTTTTGAGGCCGAGGCTCCAAGTGCTAAGAGATTAAAGTTTGGAAGGTATGCGAAAACTGGTTTTTGAAAATATAATCCTGACGCTGATTCATTCCAAACCACAAATTAGAATCTGTCCATCACTGGTTGAGTAAAAAAAACAAAACCCGAGGTGAAACCACTTTCAGTTTTGATTAATTTTTGTGCACAAGATTTTAAATAATTTGGCAAAGTACTTTTGTTTAGAAAGCACCAAAATGACCAGACCAGAATTTGGAAGGTCGTCGAGTTGAAGAAGTCCAAAATTCAGCTGTATTTTTAGAAGAATAGTTGAGAAATGCCGAGAACAAAAATTATAAAATTCATATTCTATTCAAGATTTGACTAATTCTGCATTAACTTTCGCACTGGCAGTGACCGTATACAATTTATTTAATAAGTTGACGAAAGACTCGACTGATTGATGACCAAAGTTTGAGTAAATAAATTGTATTTAGATCGCTTACCCAAAATTGTAAACGGTGGCCATTCCTCTGTAATTTTTTTATTTTTTTTTATGCATCTAAATCTAGGGTTTCATATATGAGATTTGGCTTTTAAACAATGAATGTCTAAGTTTTTTAAAATACTAGAGAAGATCATAGATGTAGCACAAGAGTAACGTAATAAATAAATCATAACTCTACCTTCTAAGGGCAGATTCAGTACAAAGCTCATAAGCTTTCAAAACAAAAAAAAATTGATCTTAAGGGTCTAATAAACAAAATCAAAGAAAGCAGAGAAGAGTGTGTCACAGTCAATTCTAGCCTGACTTGGCTGCTGCTGCGGCAGCTTGACCTCTGAGACGACCAGTTCTTCTTGCAGCAATTTGACCAACCTTTGCACCAGCAGAAGTATCGCGCCTGACCGTACTGGCGTGACCAATGTGCTGGTGGTTTCCTCCTCCGTGAGGATGCTCGACTGGGTTCATAGCCACACCACGAACCTTAGGCCAGCAGTTTCTCTTCACGCGATACTTGTGGTATGCGTTACCTGCCTTGAGAAGTGGCTTCTCTGTTCTTCCTCCACCTGCAACTTGCCCGATCATGGCTCTACACCCACTCTGCACAATCTTCTTCGATCCAGAAGGTAGCTTAATCCTTTTACATGACAAAAATATTATTATTAACCCTAGGAAACAAGAAACTTTAAACAGAAACGCTTTACATCAATGGTACTTCTAGTGTGTCACACAAGTTACGTTAGACTATGGTGTTCCAATAATATAAACAAGATAGTACACTTTCATGCAACTTAAGAGTAATTTAGGGTTTATATATAGATATATACACTAACTGATTTTCATTAAAAAAAAGTCTATGTGAATCAACCACAGAGATGATATTACCTAGTGGTGTCGTTGTCAGGATTGTGCGCAATCACGATGGCGTAATCACCGGACGCCCTAGCGAGAGCTCCACGGTCACCGACCTTGAGCTCGACATTACAGACAACAGCTCCCTCAGGAATCGATCTAAGCGGAAGAACGTTCCCGACAACGAGATTCGCCTTCTTACCACAGTAGAGGAATTGTCCCGTGTACATACCTTCGGCGGCGACGAACAGTTCCTTCTGCTTCTTGTAACGGAAAGGATGACGGAAGTCGACGCGAGCTAACGGAGCTCCACGTCCTGGATCGTGGATGATCTCCGTCACAACACCCTTGAGATATCCATTTCTCTCGCCGAAATCGAGGCTACGGAACTTAGCCGGACCCTTTCGGTGGTGAGTGTGGGACTTGAAGACGGAACCAGCAGCACCCTTACGCTGTGCCCTAATCACACGACCCATTACGACCACGCAGTGTTTCTTCTTCTTCTTGCCCTCTGCGCAAGCTATTGGGATTTGCAGCAACTCTGTTTATAAGCGTGCCTTTTTAGAAAACCCTAGTTAGTAATGGGCTTTTGTATTGGGCCTCCATGTAGCATAGTTACAATTGCAAGCCCAGTGTGTTCCTTGATTGATAGTGAGAAAAGGGGAAAATGCTAAAACCAAAATACTTTCAAAAATTGTTAAGCTAGTACTCTATTTTGAATTAATTTTTATTAAGTTTTCGAATTATATTTCCAAATGAAATATTCGTGTCTTTTTATTTGATAGAAGGAACTTGATAAGATAAATATTTAATTTATATTTCCAAATGAAATATTCGTGTCTTTAAAGCCCAGTTTCTTAAACAGCCCAAAAACAAAAGTGGTAGACTTGATTTTGAACCAATAGATAACCAGATCATTGATCTAACCAAACCAAGTTGGAAATGCTCGCATCTAAACCATTTTGCCTAAACCGAAAATGCATTTTCTCTACAAGGTGAGGCATGTTGTGATAACTTTCTCTAATTAATCTGCATGTTGTGATAACTTTCTTAACTTGTTATTGTGCTAAGTTATATTTTCAATTGAACTCTTTGAGATATGGGGAACATGCTGCTTATTAACCGCCGATCACGAAACAGAGCAGTAATTTTCACATTATAATAATCTAGAACAGAGGACTGTCCGGCCAAAGCAGTAATATGAGTATATATATGTATAGTTAAAAATAAATTGACGTGTGGTTTCATTGTGATAATACATAATCACAATTATAAAGTAAATATTCACCATTAGAGAAATTATCACCGTAAAACACACAAAAGAGAGAGAATGATTTAGATTCTTCATCCATCAGAAGAATCATCAAGGAAAAAGGGAGGATAAGTCAATTGATGAATTGAATCCATTCTAAGCCTAATCAAGCATGGATCAAGGTTAGTATATTTCTTCTTCTACATAAAAAAAAGTGTTTATGGTTGTTGGATTAAATCAAATCTAGATCCATTATTATAGGAATAGATTTCAGAATTGAAATCATAAATGTAATTTACATTACATTTACATGCATCCCCCAAAATAAGAAGAATGAAATCTGGGGGATCTTATTTCGGAATTAATCTGTAAGACACACATGAGTAAACGCGAGACGAGGTTCGTTTGAAGTGGTTAACTTGACCGGTTTCTTGCAAAGAGCCAAGCAGCCAATGGAAGCAGTGGCTTCATCTTCTTGGTCGTTTTTTTCACCATAACTTGGTTCTTCTTCTCCTCTTTGCTATCAATGACCTTCGTTAACAATGGTGGATTCGCAAACTTCACCGAACGCCTCCTCTCCAGACGATCACCATCATCTCCCAACCCTTCCTTTTGATCAAACCGGTTCATCTTGATCTCGGTTATGTTATCCGGTTCAATAACCGTGGACTGCTCTATGAATTTGAGGTCATCTTCATCAACTTGAGGGTGCTCTTGGAATTTTCTGAGCGAGTGATTTAGCTTTTCCTTAGTGGTTTGAAGCTCTTGTGTGAGGGTTTCGAGAAGCTGAGACAAAACCTTGTTCTCTTCTTCTGCTTTCTTCAGACTCTCCTTTGCTTCATCCAGCTCAGCTTCTATGCTTTTGCTTCTAATAACCGCATTGCTAACTCCGTAATCTCCATTATTTCTCTAAACCACACGGTCGGAAAATCATAGCAACAATGTTAAATCATTGACACATATATTGTTGTTACTTATATGCGAAAAACATATAATAAAATGATTATAACTTCTGCGGACTTGTTGATGTAATTATCTCCGAGAAGAATCCTCTCGCCGAAGAGAGTGACAGCCTCTTTAACAGACCGGAAAGGAGCTCCGGTGTCGATTTCGGCTCGTACCATTGCAGAGTTCAGTTTTTTTTATTGCTTTGGGTGTATGAGTGGTCCATGCCATGACGAGCCATCAGCGTTTTATAAAGAAATAACTAATCACCTTCCCAAGAGATTGCAACTGTTACTAAAACGGATGGTGACTCCATTAGTATAAATTGACCACGTTATGATTAGATTATGGACATTTCATTTTTAATACCGGGTCGAAATCCAACTAAACGACAAAAAATGATTTGAAGTTGTTAACTTTTCGTAAATTTAGCAACAGAATATAGTTGAAAATGTCTTTGCGTTTACTTCACACAAAATATAACTTTGGGTAAATGGAAGTCGGGAAGGTTCGTTGGAACGTCTTCATGTGTTCTTCTTTGCTCTTACCAAATAATCCCATCCTCATTTCGACAACGACCTTTCTCCTATTCTCTCATAAATGGAGGCCCATTTATGTATATGTAAATTTGTTACAACTGTGTTTAGATCACTCTTTCGTGACAGGCCCAATAGAATCAACAACATTCTTCGTCTTCTTCAGTTGCAAACCTGAAATGCTTTCCTCTTGGAGTTGGAATCCCTTTCAAGTGCAAAATTTCTTTGGACTCTACAATCTCCTCATCTTCACTGTTGTACACAAATCTTCTATGTTTCTCTGCAAATTCAGCTGTAGTCGTCTCCACACTCATCTTCTTCATTCCTTGACACAACCCATCAACATCTTCTTCTTCTTCCTCCTCCTCCCACAATGCTGACTTATCCGTGAATTCGAGCAGCAAAGAACGAGTTATGCTCGTACTTTTATCTTCTTTCTCTTCAAATATCTCACTCGCCTTCAAAGTCCTACTAGCGTAGTTTACTTGAGATGTTCTCAAATGGCCCGCAATAACCGGAGATGCGATCTTAATCTGCACTTCATCATCCGAAAATTTGGGAGTATATTCTGGAGCTGGGGCGAGAAGTCTCATTGGTGAAGCGACGAGGTGGATGAAAGGGAGAGTCTTTACTGTATGGATAAGCTCTGTTCCCAAAAGGGTTTTGACTTGTCCTCTCAAAAGGGCTTCACCAGAACCAGGCGTGCTCTTGATTCTGCTGTTACACACGAACCTTGAAGGAGGCGTCTGCATCGCTAGACCCACGATCGGCGAGTCGTTGGTTATGTCGATTAGTGCAGACCTCTCTTCTTGTGCTTTGATGTTCTTCATTTGACAGAGGTCCGAATCCTCTGTTTTAACTGAGCCAAAATGAAACAGAGTTGAAATCAGGATCGGAGTCTATCTATCTACTTGGAATTGGTGACGGGAGATGAATCGAGAAGTAATAACTTTTATAATACAAGAACGAGTTTTTATTTGGAACAAGAACATGATTGAAAGAAACTACAAGAAGCGGATGAAAAAGAAGGCGGAAAGACAAACATACTCAATGAAAAAGGAGTTTTAGAGTCAGAGTCAGAGTTGTTGGTTGAAAAGATAGCCTGCGATCTAGTGACTCTTCTTGTTGATGATGGAGTCTCCATTTGGATCTTGATCTTCTTGTAAGACAACAACAACAACGAAAGCTGAATTGAAATAATAGCTGGGAAATCAATATCTGAGACGGCAAGAAAAGATACAAAAAGGCAGATGAGAAAACGAGTATGAGCTCTTAAGGCCGTAGCTTTATAGGCATGAGGATAAAGGTTGCCGTCAGAAACTTTTATCAAGAAAACTAGCCGTTGCGTCTAAACGGAAGACCCAGAAAAAAAAAAAACATCTGAAAACTTAGCCGTTGGGCTGAAATCTTTGTACTTTATTATGGGTTTTAACGAATTAAGAAGGCTGCAGTGAATAGCCCAGCCCATCTATCTGTTGCAGGTGTTAAATTCCCTTATTTTGTCAATTATGACTTTATCTCAAATAACATGCGCTGTTTAATTGACAAAATAAGGTTTTCTAGAAACAGAAGATAGAGTCATAATTGACAAAATAAGGGAATTTAACACCTGCAACAGATAGATATAATCTACAAGAAGATCAACAATTAATTAATTGAACAAAATAAGGTGTTCTAGAAACAGAAGATAGAGTATAGTACTCTTGGTTCGTCAGTCTTCACATTTTTTTGGTAAAATATCTTGTGTTCTAGAAACAGAAGATAGAGTATATATATTCGTTACATTTTCTCTACTTTTTTTATTGTAATATAGTCTTTTGCCTTTGTAGCCAGAATATAAAATGGCTCCAGGAACTCTCACTGAGCTAGCCGGAGAGTCTAAGCTCAACTCTAAATTCGTCCGCGACGAGGACGAACGTCCCAAGGTGGCCTACAACAAATTTAGCGACGAGATTCCGGTGATCTCTGTCGCCGGAATAGACGATGTTGGTGGGAAAAGAGGAGAGATCTGCCGTCAGATCGTTGAGGCTTGCGAGAATTGGGGCGTTTTCCAGGTGGTCGATCATGGTGTCGATACCAATTTGGTGGCCGATATGACTCTTCTCGCTCGTGACTTCTTTGCTTTACCTCCCGAGGAGAAGCTTAGTTTCGACATGTCTTGTGGTAAGAAAGGCGGCTTCATCGTCTCTAGTCACCTTCAGGTATTCATGTTACGTTTCACGTGATTCCAACTTTTCCTAGTCCTAAAAATTTCAAACCAAGAAACTGTAGACTTATTAGACCTATAATCGTTTCGGGCCGCAAAATACAAATTACGTTTTAATCTTGTAGTTAAATACAAAATAATGATTATAAATGCAGGGAGAGGCTGTGCAAGACTGGAGAGAGACCGTGACGTACTTCTCGTACCCGGTGAGAAACAGAGACTACTCACGGTGGCCAAATAAGCCGGAAGGGTGGGTGAAAGTGACGGAGGAGTACAGCGACAAACTGATGGGTTTGGCTTGTAAGCTTCTTGAGGTTTTGTCTGAAGCTATGGGGCTCGAGAAAGAAGCACTTACCAATGCTTGCGTCGATATGGACCAAAAGATCGTTGTTAATTACTACCCAAAATGCCCCCAGCCTGATCTCACCCTCGGACTCAAGCGTCACACTGATCCTGGAACCATCACTTTGCTTCTCCAAGACCAGGTCGGTGGATTACAAGCCACACGCGACGATGGGAAAACATGGATAACGGTTCAGCCTGTTGATGGAGCTTTTGTCGTCAATCTCGGCGACCACGGTCACGTCAGTACTCTCTCGCACTCTGCTTTTTATTTTCTTCGTATGTGATTTTGACTTGAGCAAAAATTGCATGTCTTGTAAAAGTATTTGAGCAACGGGAGGTTCAAGAACGCGGATCATCAGGCGGTGGTGAATTCCAACTCGAGCAGGCTATCTATAGCGACGTTTCAGAATCCGGCGCAGGAAGCAACCGTGTATCCGCTTAAAGTGGGAGAAGGAGAGAAGCCGATCTTGGAGGAGCCAATCACTTTTGCAGAGATGTATAAGAGAAAGATGGAGAGAGATCTGGAGCTCGCTCGTCTCAAGAAGCTGGCCAAAGAAGAACAAGACCACAAGGAAGCTGCCATTTGCCTCAAGAAGCTGGCCAAAGAAGAACATGACCACAAGGAAGCTGCCAAGCCTCTCGAACAAATCCTCGCTTAGAATCCTCGTTGCTCCTTTGCTAGCGTTGTGTTGGTTTCGGTTCGGTTTTGTAATTTATAATTCTATTTTGTGGTCAGGTTTGTGTTACATTTTCAATCATATAGAAATAAGGTAAACATCACATGTCACTGTCATTGTTACATGTACTTGCCGTGTTTGGTTTAATGTCATCAACTCCAGTCTCTCCCTATTCGTTTGGATGTATAAATGTTATTAACCGGCGGGAGGACCCCACAGTTTATTTATTTATGCAAAGATCGAGCGAGAGGGAAGAGAAGATATTTGTTTCTGTTCGTCTGAGGCCATTAAATGTGAAAGAAAGGGTAAGGAATGATGTGGCAGATTGGGAATGTATCAATGATGAAACGGTCAAATACAGGAGCCATCTTTCCATTTCCGAGCGTTCCATGTACCCCACTGCGTACACATTTGGTAAGACTTGCTTACTTTTGCAGCTTCTTGATCAAAGGTAATCCTTAATTCTATCTTGCTGAGCTTTCCTATGCCTCTAGACAGAGTGTTTGGCCCCGAGTGTTGTACGAGGGAGGTGTATGATCAAGGGGCGAAAGCAGTGGCTCTCTCTGTTGTTAGTGGGGTTCATGGTAAGTACTGTGTTTTAGTCTTTATCCACTGTGGCTCATGTTTGATCCAAATTTCAACTGGTTTCAGCTAGCGTCTTTGCATATGGGCAAACAAGCAGTGGAAAGACATACACTATGAGTGGAATTACTGATTACGCATTGGCCGATATATATGATTACATTGACAAGGTAAAGTTAACAATATTATAGACTTCATAGTACTCTTACCACATTAATTCCAGTTCATTCACTAAATGACGCCCTTTTAAAAAAAAATTGTGTGTTTTCTGCAGCACCAGGAAAGAGAATTTGTTCTGAAGTTCTCAGCCATGGAGATCTATAATGAGTCTGTAAGAGATCTCTTGAGTACAGACATTAGTCCACTCAGAGTTCTAGATGATCCTGAGGTAAAAGTTCACACTGGCACCTTATGGAATCGGTTATGCATACCCTCACACATACCCTCACTTTGTTGGTCATTTGCTTTTTGACAGAAAGGGACAGTTGTTGAGAAACTCATGGAGGAAACTCTGCGGAACTGGAATCATTTTAAGGAGCTTTTATCAATCTGTATAGGTATTGATTTTCCAAACGTGTATCTAAATTAATACGTTGGATGGTTAGCACCAATTTGACTAGTATCATCTAATCATTGCAGCTCAACGACAAATTGGAGAGACAGCTTTAAATGAAGTTAGTTCCCGCTCTCATCAGATTCTGAGATTGGTAAGGCATTTTATTGGTTTACATTAGAGATTCAACGCTGCAGTCTTCAGGCTGATTTTTTTGGAACTTATTTCTGACTGATATGTTTTACAGACAGTTGAAAGCACAGCGCGTGAATATTTGGCGAATGATAAATTAAGTACACTCACAGCTACAGTGGTATGTACCCTTGAATCGTCCATCATGTATTATCCTCTTGATTATCCTGATGAAATAAATTCATAGATTAACTAATCATCCTGCAGAATTTCATTGATCTTGCTGGAAGTGAACGTGCTTCTCAATCATTATCAGCTGGCACAAGGTTGAAAGAAGGTGGTCATATAAATCGAAGTTTACTAACACTAGGAACTGTCGTTCGAAAGCTAAGGTTAGCCTGTGTAGCAGCTTTAGCTTCAATGAAATTACCCAATTGTGCACCTTAGTCTGCTCTTTATTATTTGAGTTTGTAAGTAAATTCCCTGTCTTTAAAGATGGTTGAGCAGATTTCCATTGCTTTGATAGTTGAGTTCTCAAGCTGAAACATAGTACTGCTGTTTTACAAAGTTATTAGCAGATTGTTGATATTAACATCTAATGTATGTATTGTCTTCGAGTGGCTTCCTTTTACATTACTAAATTATGTGGCTAGCTTAATGCAGTAAAGGAAACACTGGGCACATTCCATTCAGAGATTCAAAGCTGACACGCATACTTCAGTCTTCCTTGGGGGGAAACGCCAGAACTGCCATAATCTGCACCATGAGTCCTGCAAGAATCCACGTTGAGCAATCAAGAAACACATTGTTATTCGCAAGCTGTGCAAAGGAGGTGACAACAAATGCACAAGTCAACGTTGTCATGTCTGATAAAGTTCTGGTTAAACATTTACAGAGGGAGTTGGCTAAACTGGAGAGTGAGTTGAGAAGCCCTCGTCAAGCTCTTGTTGTGTCTGACACAACTGCATTACTGAAGGAGAAGGACATCCAAATAGAAAAGGTAATGCAATTTACTCCAATCAACCTATCAAGATGTCTAAAAACTAGATGCAGTATGAGAGCTCACTTCCCTAATAAGTCTTTTGCATTACTGGGTAGCTGCATTCATACTCTGTAAAACTTTTTCATGATCCGTTCACTCTACAAACTTTATGTTCTTTTCATAATTCCAACTAGCATAACAGTTAGAGCGGGCTCATTCTTGGATTGAGGATCTCCAACAAATTATTGGAGAATCACCAAAAGAAGAGATATTATTATCAAATGTACGTCATTTTCATTTTTAAATTTTACTGAAAGCATGAATGAACCAGAACAATCTCTGCCATGTAAATCTTTACCTATCGCGACCAATTTTTAAATTCATTTTGGATAAAAAAAAGTCATTTTTTATTATTGTTTTTAAGTACATGCAACCATTTTTGAGACGTGGCTTTAAATTCACCGTTGAAAACGTAGATATTGAGGATGATGTAAAGCAACTGTCATATAAAGTACATATAACCTAAAGTATACCTTGGAATGTAGCAGGAAAAAAAAAATATGTAAGAGATATTTTTAAAAAGTTTATAATTTTTTTTTTTTTTAAAGAAATCAAAGACAGATGCACGTAGGTGGTTGAGTATCTTGTGTTCTAGAAACAGAAGATACAATAGTACCGTGGTAGGTAGCGAGCGAACTCTTCGTTCGTCAGTCTTCACAATCTTTGAAAGGTTTTCAGCTACCAGTCTCTCCTTATATATATTCGTTACATTTTCTCTACTTTTTTTTTGTAATATAGTCTTTTGCCTTTGTAACTAATACTCCGAGAATATAAATGGCTCCAGGAACTCTCACTGAGCTAGCCGGAGAGTCTAAGCTCAACTCTAAATTCGTCCGCGACGAGGACGAACGTCCCAAGGTGGCCTACAACAAGTTTAGCGACGAGATTCCGGTGATCTCTGTCGCCGGAATAGACGATGTTGGTGGGAAAAGAGGAGAGATATGCCGTCAGATCGTTGAGGCTTGCGAGGATTGGGGCGTTTTCCAGGTGGTCGATCATGGTGTCGATACCAATTTGGTGACTGATATGACTCGTCTCGCTCGCGACTTCTTTGCTTTACCTCCCGAGGAGAAGCTTAGTTTCGACATGTCTGGTGGTAAGAAAGGCGGCTTCATCGTCTCTAGTCACCTTCAGGTAAAGCCACACAAATCATGTTAAGTTTCACGTGATTCCAACTTTTCCTAGCTTGAATACAAAATAATGATTATAAATGCAGGGAGAGGCTGTGCAAGATTGGAGAGAGATCGTGACGTACTTCTCGTACCCGGTGAGAAACAGAGACTACTCACGGTGGCCAAATAAGCCGGAAGGGTGGGTGAAAGTGACGGAGGAGTACAGCGACAAACTGATGGGTTTGGCTTGTAAGCTTCTTGAGGTTTTGTCTGAAGCTATGGGGCTCGAGAAAGAAGCACTTACCAATGCTTGCGTCGATATGGACCAAAAGATCGTTGTTAATTACTACCCAAAATGCCCCCAGCCTGATCTCACCCTCGGACTCAAGCGTCACACTGATCCTGGAACCATCACTTTGCTTCTCCAAGACCAGGTCGGTGGATTACAAGCCACACGCGACGATGGGAAAACATGGATAACGGTTCAGCCTGTTGATGGAGCTTTTGTCGTCAATCTCGGCGACCACGGTCACGTCAGTACTCTCTCGCACTCTGCTTTTTATTTTCTTCGTATGTGATTTTGACTTGAGCAAAAATTGCATGTCTTGTAAAAGTATTTGAGCAACGGGAGGTTCAAGAACGCGGATCATCAGGCGGTGGTGAATTCCAACTCGAGCAGGCTATCTATAGCGACGTTTCAGAATCCGGCGCAGGAAGCAACCGTGTATCCGCTTAAAGTGAGAGAAGGAGAGAAGCCGATCTTGGAGGAGCCAATCATTTTTGCAGAGATGTATAAGAGAAAGATGGGGAGAGATCTGGAGCTCGCTCGCCTCAAGAAGCTGGCCAAAGAAGAGCAAGACCATAAGGAAGCTGCCACACTCCTCAAGAAGCTGGCCAAAGAAGAACATGGCCACAAGGAAGCTGCCACTTGCCTCAAGAAGCTGGCCAAAGAAGAACATGACCACAAGGAAGCTGCCAAGCCTCTCGAACAAA
Organism: Eutrema yunnanense; assembly: GCA_002933935.1. NCBI lineage: Eukaryota > Viridiplantae > Streptophyta > Magnoliopsida > Brassicales > Brassicaceae > Eutrema > Eutrema yunnanense. The sequence goes on along the minus strand of PKML01020056.1, from coordinate 456,210 downwards.
TCCTCGCTTAGAATCCTCGTTGTTCCTTTACTAGTGTTGTGTTGGTTTGGGTTCGGTTTTGTAATTTATAATTCTATTTTGTGGTCAGGTTTGTGTTACATTTTCAATCAGATAGAAATAAACATCACATGTCACTGTTACTGTTACTGTTACTGTTACTGTTACTGATACTGTTACTTGTACTTGCCGTGTTGGGTTTAATGTCAGAAGCATTATTAAATGTTAGAGCATCATTATTGGTAGAATTTTAATATAAATTTGAAGTTAAGAAAATGTGTTAAAAAACTTCTGTTTTTGCTGTTTTATTGGTAGAACTCCATTAGAAGTTCTTAATTAGAGTTTATTTTAAAAATTAATAATTTTGTTTTATTTTAAATAGAGTTTATTATTTTAATTAAACATAGTTGACATAAAAGCATAACATTTTAAAGATAGATTTTGAAAAAAAAATGCAAAAGAACGCTCAATTTGGGTTTCTTTCTGATCTTGTCTATGAATCGCTTCATGTTCACCCACCGAACGATTCTAATTCATTAATATGTAAAAAAGTTTAGAATTTTAAAGTTGAAGTTAAAAAAAAAATTTTAAAAAAAAATATTCTTAACTTTTTTTTTAAAGTTAAGAAAAAGTAAAATAAAAATCTGACAAAAAAAAGTCTGGCAAAAAAAAAACTGTCAAAAAAAAAAATTTCGGCGAATTAGGGGTTGACATGTGGCTAAAAACAGTGTAAGAACCTCCTTAAGAACCGGTTCTTAAAATTCTTATTTAAGAACCGGTTTTTGCACTGTTCACAATTATTATTATTTTTTTGGGTTAAGAAACTCACTTTTTGGGTTAAGAACCGGTTCTTAGTCTCTTATTAACCGGCGGGAGGACCCCACAATTTATTTATTTATAGTCTCTTTGCGCCACGTGTCCACCTAAAAGAAAGTCAACTTGAAAATTTCCTCTTTCTCATTTTTCGATTTTTTTCTCTTTTAGTATAGATTTTGTTCTAATCGACGTCGCGGCGGAGATGAATCCTTCTCACGGTGCCGTCGGGGAGCAACGACCGGCGATGTATCCCGATATTGATCAATCCATCCCGGATAATCCTTTTGCTCAGACGAACCCTTATGCCGCTTCTTCCCCTAATCTCTATCCATCTCTCTCCTCGCACAATCTCGGGCCTAATCTTTTCCCAGACCACGGAGATGCATCCATCAACCAGTCACCGTCTGCTCCGCCTCAAGCGACGGAGGAGGTTCTCATCCGTGTCCCCGGCGCTATTCTCAACCTTATAGACAAATCCTACAGCGTAGAACTCGCGTGCGGTGATTTCACCGTCGTTCGAATCGTCCAGGGCCAGAACATCGTCGCCGTTCTGGCCAACGTCGCGGATGAGATTCAATGGCCGTTGACCAAGAGCGAGGTAGCAGCGAAGGTTGATGGATCGCATTATTTCTTTTCAATCCACCCGCCAAAGGAAAAATGTCACGGATCTGGGTCCGACTCAGATGATGAAAAACAGGGGGAAAAGAGTAATCTGAAATCGGAGGATGAAATCCTCAATTACGGATTGACCATTGCTTCGAAAGGGCAAGAAAACGTATTACATGAGCTCGATCGGGTTCTTCGGGACTATTGCTGTTTCACAGAGCAGAGGATGTCTGAAAAGGCCAAGGAGACGGGAGAGGAGGTGCTGGGAAACTCCATGGCTGCAGCGACTTCGCCGGAGGAGCTGAAGGGTGAGAGAAAAGACATTGTGGAGGGTCAATGTGCGGCGTACTGGACCACACTCGCGCCTAACATCGAGGACTACAGTAGCAAGACTGCTAAATTGATAGCTTCTGGGTCAGGTCAGCTGATTAGAGGGATACTTTGGTGTGGGGATGTAACCGTGGAGAGACTCAGGAAGGGAAATGAGGTTATGAAGAACAGGCTGAGTCGTGCTGAACAGGATAAGGACGTTAGCCCCGAGACATTGAGGAGAATCAAGAGGTATGGTGATGTTTAATACCATGTGAACTTCTGGCCATCACTCTTACTTAGGGATTTAGCATCTTTGACCTTAAAAATTCACTGCCCAGGAATTCTGATCTTGTTCTTTGTTTCATGATCATTAGAAAACTGAGTAGTAGGAGATGCTTTTGTTTGCAGAAGACCAATTCTTTGAGAAGTGATGAGAGTTCTTGTTTAAAAATGTTCAATCAATGTGCATTCTCGTGGTAGTTTTTTTTGAATGAACAACTTTGGTGATAATCTCCCTAGTGCGGTTTCTATGTAAAGGGTCAAGCGAGTGACATAAATAAATAGAAGTTGTTGTTAAGACTAATCAATGCACATTCTCATGGTAGTATTTCCTGGATGAAACAACTTTTGTGCTTGTGCTAATCTCCCTAGTGCGGCTTCTACTATGTAAAGGGTCAAGCGAGTGACACAAATGACAGAGAAAGTGGCGACTGGTGTTCTTTCTGGTGTTGTCAAAGTCTCGGGATTCATCACCGGTTCGGTGGCAAACTCAAAAGCTGGAAAGAAGTTTTTTGGCCTCTTGCCCGGAGAGATTATTCTTGCATCCCTCGATGGATTTAGTAAGTAGATTACTTGTTTTTGGTTTCCCAAATTCTCAATCCTATGCTTGGAGGGTCATGGAAAAACTTCTTGATTCATGAATGCCTTGCTTTCTTTCGTATCACCAACATTTATAATCATGCTTGTTTATCAAAGTTTCGTTCTGATGACTATTTCCCATCGTTTTTCCAAAGATTTTTCAAATATGACATTTTTGATATGGTGTTTGAGTCTGCTTCTTGCCTTGAGAAATATAGGCTAATAAGCCCTGGAAAGTTGCCAAACGTTTTGTAAAATTTGGTTTTCATATTTCGTCTTTAATAAACATATTGGCTTCTAAACTGGAGGGTCTTCGTCATGAAATAATGCGTCTTCTTTCTTCAACTTCTTTTGTGATCTCTTCCAATGTTCTGTGCTTTACACTCTCAACCTGCTGCTTCTTTTTTGAGGCACATGGCATTAGTAATATTGCCTTCTTTGCGTTAGTGTTTGTGACATGTTTACTTCCTGCAGGCAAGATCTGTGATGCTGTTGAAGTGGCTGGAAAAAACGTCATGTCGACTTCATCAACTGTCACAACAGAACTCGTCAATCACAAGTATTGTTTTTCAATGTCATATGAAAACAGTAACATATGCAAAGAGTGATCTATAGCAAATGATTAAAGTTTGGCCTCAGATATTAAAGAAACCTCATGGATTTTGCTGTGAGATTTGCAGGTACGGTACAAAAGCAGCAGAGGCTACTAACGAAGGGCTAGACGCAGCAGGACATGCTTTTGGAACCGCATGGGTTGCTTTCAAGATCCGAAAGGCACTTAACCCCAAAAGTGTCTTAAAGCCTTCAACATTAGCCAAGTCCGCTGTTTCTGATTTAAAGGCTAAGAAAGGATCCAAGTAACAACCTTATTGGAAAAGTATATGAAGTATTCATGCTTGCATTTAGTTTATCTTTTTTGGAAAAGTATATGAAGATTTACCGATGTACTCTAAATTTTAGTGTTCTGTGTATATTGTTGATCTATGTAAACTATATAAACAATTTCTTCTAATTTTCTCCCAATTTACGTTAATGTTTATTCTAAACGGGAGGAAGGTGCTCTGAGGCAGCTAGAAGAAGCTGAAATCGATGTTATTGCGGCTGAGGTCGAAGCAGAGAAGGCGGCCGCATAAGCGACCAAGAAATTCCCTTGGAAGGAAACATGAGCAAGATCTTACAGTAGTAATGTCAGTTTCTGAGTTGTAATGTTGGTTCAAAGTCGGGTTGAATAGAAATCTGGACTGCGTGAATTCGTTTAGTTGGATTTATCAGCCTGTGTTGACCTTCTTGCTTTAAATCTTAATCGACATTTTTAGCAGAGCACCATAATTAGCCATGAGAAAATAGGGTTGTGGAATGTCTCATGATATTCTGAAATCCTCCCTTTTTTCTTGTCATCCTTGCATCTCCATTTACTTGTAGACGAACATAGCATGAAGAGAAGATCAACATTAATAACCGAAGACCTGACATCAAATTTTCACTACCAAAACAATCCGGTAAGCAAACAGCAAGATGCGAGCAATACCATTTCTTCTCCTTGGCAAAACTTAGCAGCATCTGGTTTTATGATAAATTACTTTCTCTGTAGTCTGCACAACAAGATGGTTTCGTGGTGTAGTTGGTTATCACGTCAGTCTAACACACTGAAGGTCTCCGGTTCGAACCCGGGCGAAGCCAATTACTATTTTTGTTTACAATTTTTACAGTATTTTAATTCTATGAAAAAAAACATACGCCGTTGCCGGGGATCGAACCCGGGTCACCCGCGTGACAGGCGGGAATACTTACCACTATACTACAACGACCTTTTTGCTTGATTATGGCAGATAAAATATAGGTAATGTATAGAGCTCATATTTTGTTACACTAAATTATAAGTTTATAAACCCTAGACGGCTAAGCATATCTCTAGCGTTTGGAACTTTTGGCTATTCAGAGGAAGGGACCTGTTGTATGAAAATGCAATAAGACATCTCTGTTTTATATTTTTTGGTGAGGAGTAAAACATTTATATTTGTTAAGTTTACCATAAAATATAGATTACACTAATCCAAACAAAATAATAATAATTATAATTAGAGATAATTGTTAGCCTTCGGATTTTTGAGTTCACCAGAAAAATTACTCCTCCCTCTGCGCCGCTCTCTCTCTCTCTGTATCAAAGTTTCAGGTAAAGCTTCTTCAGCTTTCCTCTTGTGGTTTCGTTTCTAGACATAAGCTTTCTCCGTCTTCAAGGTTTGTATGGGATCGATAAACCTGATTGTCTCCTTTCTTGTCGGAATTTAATCGTACCTAGTCGGCATCTACTTGTTGCTTCGATGGCCATATTGATTACTTAAAAGAGTTTAGTTTTTTACTGTTTGTTGTTATCCTGGGTTTTTCGTTTAGGGTTTTATTCAGTATATTACAGCAATTCGAAAAATTCTATCTTTATCAGCCAGGTTTGAATCAGCAGAGTAGAAAGGGTCTTACGCTGAGGCGTAAAGGATGAAGCTTGACGTGAATGTGTTGAGATATCTTTCCAAAGATGATTTTCGAGTTCTCACTGCAGTGGAGATGGGAATGCGAAACGTCAGTCTTCTCTATTCCCTTTTATTGTATAATTCAAATTTAGGGGTTAGGGTCTATGATTGTGTTACCATTTGTTTTTTTTCTTCTGATAATACTTCGTTGTTTGTATTTGCAGCATGAGATTGTACCTTGCGAGCTCGTAGAGCGCATTGCTTGTCTGAAGTATCCCCCATCTTGATGATTTGAATGTTTCCCTTCTTCGTTTTGATGATTCATATTGTGTGATTCACATACTTGTTATATACACAGACATGGAGGCACATACAAAGTCCTGAAGAACTTGCTCAAATATAAGCTTTTGCATCATGACAGCTCTAAATGTCAGTAGTTATCTCTAAAGGCATTAGTAATTCTTCTGTTTTGCAGTCTTAGAAATTCGCAGAATCTAATGGCTATTGCCTTTTTCCTCGTCTAGATGATGGATTCCGACTCACCTATTTGGGTTATGACTTTCTTGCCATTAAAACATTGGTCAACCGTGGTATATTTACCGGTGTTGGTCGTCAAATTGGGGTCGGTAAAGAGTCTGGTAAGTCTTTTACCTATTTATTTTGATCCAGTGGTGCGTTGAAGAGATACTTGTTGGTGGCTGATATACTTATTTATGGGTTCTTTTGCATATAATAGACATATTTGAGGTCGCTCAGGAAGATGGAACTATTCTGGCAATGAAGTTACATAGACTAGGGAGAACCTCCTTTAGGGCTGTCAAATCTAAGCGTGATTACCTGAGGCATCGCAGTAGTTTCAGCTGGTTGTATCTCTCCCGTCTTGCGGCTCTCAAGGAGTTTGCTTTTATGAAGGTTTATTGCCTTGTTCCATTAATGTAACACTATTCTTGTAAGTGTATCATCTTTTATTATTTCTGGCCTAATGCTTGTTTGGCTTCCCGGTGAGCAGGCCTTGGAAGAACATGACTTTCCGGTTCCAAAAGCTATTGACTGCAATAGGCACTGTGTTATCATGTCTCTTGTGCAAGGCTACCCCATGTAAGGACCTACCTTCATATTCACATAAAGGAAAGTTGTTATAATTTGTTGTTAGACATCATCTACTGATGCTTTTTGGTTAGATTCTGATTTTAGCTAAAAGGTTAAGGAATTTATGCATTGCATTCGAGATTCCTAAAATGTTGATCCATATGCTTCATCCACGCACTAAGAAACAGTTATACCCTTGCTGCTGTGAATCACAATTCTTTTCACATTTTCATTTATGACAGGGTTCAGGTGAAGCAATTACAGAACCCTGAGACAATTTTCGAGAAGATTATTGGCATTGTTGTTCGTATGGCTGAGCATGGCCTAATTCATTGCGACTTCAATGAATTCAACATCATGGTGAGATACTACGATTCATCTAATTGATTAATGTCTTCGACTTGTGAGTAGTTTCTGCTGACAATTGTATGCAATTATGTGATGATGCCTCGTTATTTGAGATACCTTACTACTTCTGTAAGCATGCTAGCTTTTTCCTTTGCTTGCTAATAATTTTCATTGACACCTTTTGTTTATGTATGTATATCTTAGATTGATGATGAAGAGAACATTACGATGATTGACTTTCCACAAATGGTATCTGTTTCACACCAAAATGCACAGATGTATGTGATCTCTGGACCATGCCTCTGTCCTTTTTTTTTTTTTTTTCATTTTCCATGATTGTTTCTTGGTTTGTTAATGACCTTGTTCTTTCAGGTACTTTGACCGTGATATCGAATGCATCTTCAAGTTTTTCAGAAAAAGGTTAGTTACCAATACCTGGTAGCAAATAATCTCATCCTTAAATTCTCCTTTTCTGTGAACTCTGGTCCTTTCTTCCAGGTTTAATATGTCTTTCCAAGAAGATAAAGATGAGTCAGATGAGACAGAGGTGGAAGTAGATGAAAACAGCAGACCATCTTTCAATGATATAACTAAAGATGCTAATGCTCTGGATAGAGAACTAGAAGCTAGTGGGTTCACAAAAAAGGAGCAGAATGACCTTGATAGAGTATGTGAGCTTATGAATTCAGTAATAAGACTTCTTATATATCTGGGGCTGCATGTACTCAATATATATCTCTATCTTGTGCAGTTTATTGAAGGTGGGCTAAAGAAGAGTAAAGATTCTGATGAGGATGAGGAATCTGATGATGAAGAGCAGACTTGTGAGTCAAATGAAGAAGAAAACCTAAATGAAATGAAATCATTACAGTTGCAAGAGAAGGTATAACAGTTTCCAATTTCAATCATATAACTGAAGCATATGCTGAGTAGAGATGTTCTCTGCTTTTGAGTGTCCTCCTCGCGCTTACGATTGTATATATGTTTGGCATGATGTAGGAACAAAATAATTCAGGTGGTGTAGAGGCAGAAGTTGAGTTGGATAATAATGAGAAAGGTGAAAGCAATGGAGATAAAGATGAAGCTGGAAGTGATGATGTTAGCTTCTTCTGCCTAGTAATACAGAGAGTAATGTAATCAAATCACTTCAACAAATATTGATGTTCCTTCCATTGTGCAGGAGGAAGAAGAGGATGATGCAGAACTGGTTAAAAAACTGGGCAAGCAAAGACGCAGAGCCATGGCAGCAGCCAGGGGAGGTAGAAAGTCGCAGTCTTCAAGAAACGCATACAAGGACAAAGGAGGCCGTTCCCAAAACTCCAAGATCCACAACAACATGAGCGGCTGGTGAAAACTTTTTACTACAGATACACAATGACAATCCCTCTCCAACTATGGGCTTAATGGGCCTGTAAATGATGTAAACAGGCCCATATTCGATCTTCTAGTGACTTTTCCGGATTCGTCTAGATTCCCAATTGAACACGAACCAATGTACGAAAAGACAGAAAACTAAACTATAATGGATATGTTTCTTTATAAATATCATCTCAAATATGATTTTGTCCAATTTTGTCTGATTTTGTTTTGGAGGGGCAAAAACAGAAAATACATGCAAGTCAAGGGAGTAGACGAGAAACGCTCCCTCAATAAGCGGAAAAAAAAAAAAAAAAAATACAACGCAACGGCTAGTGATCTCAACGGTCGAAAATTTAAAACCTTTTAATAATTCTCCCGATCTCTCTCAAGCCGCCTTCTTAAATCTCGACCTCTTCTCACATCACTCTTCCGCCTGAGATTCCTTTGTCTTCTTCTTCTTCTTCTTCTCAACTCACTCCAAAGATGATGAAAGATGTATTCAGGCCAACCAAATCTGCTCCGAGTTCTCCTGCAAAGCCACTAGGCATCTCCCGCACTCGGTCTGAATCATTCCATGCTATCCACAAAGTTCCTATCGGAGACAGTCCTTATGTCAGGGCCAAAAATGTCCAGGTGATTAGAATTATATCCTCTTACTTAGATCTGGATCGCACGGACTCTGAACCTGTGTTATGGGTTTGATTTTCGCATTTTGTTTTCATGTGATTGATTGTTTTGCGATTGATTATGGATTCAGTTGGTGGAGAAGGATCCCGAGAGAGCTATTCCTCTGTTCTGGTCGGCCATTAATGCCGGAGATAGAGTGGACAGTGCTCTGAAAGACATGGCCATCGTGATGAAGCAGCAAGATCGCGCTGAAGAAGCCATTGAAGCCATTAAATCTCTCAGAGTCAGGTGTTCAGATCAAGCCCAGGAATCGCTTGACAATATCCTCCTAGATCTGTACAAGGTCCTTAATTTACACACACACACAAAAAAGAATCCTTTTCTTATGATTTCCTTTTGCAAATTGCTTAATTCTGTATTGAGATGTTTGTTGGATTGGATTGTTGTTGCAGAGATGTGGGAGATTAGATGATCAGATAGGACTTCTGAAACACAAACTCTTCTTGATACAAAAAGGACTCGCCTTTAACGGTAAGCGAACCAAAACCGCTAGATCTCAGGGAAAGAAGTTTCAAGTCTCTGTGGAGCAAGAAGCCACTCGGTTACTGGTAAGCAGCAATTCAAAAATATGCATAAGCAATCCCAAATTTGTTAAATTCTTCTAATTGAATGAAAAATATTTGGAAACAGGGAAACTTAGGATGGGCTCTGATGCAAAGAGACAACTTCGTGGAAGCTGAAGATGCATACAGGAGAGCTCTATCAATCGCACCGGACAACAACAAGATGTGTAATCTCGGTATCTGCCTTATGAAGCAAGGCAGGATCGATGAGGCCAAAGAGACGTTACGGCGAGTGAAACCAGCGGTCGTGGATGGTCCTAGAGGAGTGGATTCACATCTGAAAGCTTACGAGAGAGCGCAACAGATGCTCAATGATCTGGGATCTGAGATGATGAGACGAGGAGGGGATGATAAAGTTGAGCAGAGAAGGCTTTTCGACGCAATGTTCGGGTCTTCATCTATATGGCAGCCTCAGCCTTGTAGAGACCAGAACGTGAAGCCCAAATCGAAGCTGGATTTGAGCAATGATGGATATGCTGACGAGAACGTGAAGAGGAGTGTCAATCAAGTAGTAGTTGTAAACCCATTAAGGGTGGATGCAAAGCCGTTCTTCTCTTCCAAGTTGATCAGCAATAACGAGAAGCTGAAGAGAACGAGATCGTCGAGCCAAACGATGGGAGTGTTAGGTGGTGGTGATGAGGGAGAGACAAACACGAAAAGAAGATTGTCAATGGAGAAGAAGAGAGCAACGGAATGTGGATTACCAGACAACAAGGAGTTTGAAGAAGCAATGATTATGGCTGTTGTTTTGGGGACAGAAAGGAAAGTGGACAAGAAGAGGCTCAAGGTTTTTCAGGATATCACTTTGTCCTCCCTTAGCCCAAGAGCCTCCTGAGTTATTATTATTATCTCAATCAGAATCTCTAACCAATCTTATTTATTATGCATTCTAATTTATTAGTTCTCAAAAAGGAGATGAGCTCTTATTCTCCTTGGTGATTTATGTATTTGTCAGCTTAAAGTTATGCTATCTTTATTGTTCACAAATTATTGTCATTGACCAATAATAAAAGTGAAAGTTTATGTTCTTTGCCAATCTATAGATTGTAGATGTTAAAAACTAATGAGAGAGACAAAAAGAGAAGAAGATGACAAGAGCATATGTGTTCTTGTTCCACGTGTTGTATACACTGAGTGGTTACCATTACTCTTCTCTCTCTCATTTCATCTAGCCAAATCTTATCACTGCATCTCCAATAGCTGTCTTTATTCTTTTGATTCACCACCTTTCAACTTTTGTCGAAAAATTAGGGTAATTTAGTATCCGTTAAACAATTATTAATAGAAATACTTAAATTGGGCCAAAATGCAGCCGTTGAAATGTTCCGGAATTGCCCTCTTTAGTTTAAAACCATGGCTAATGAAACGGTGTAAAAACTTGGTTACAAAAACCCTTTTTCTTTATTTCAAAAGTTTTGGCATTTTTGGTATCCACATTAATTCGAGTCTCAGGAAAGTAGTAGTAACTTTGAAACTTTGATGATATATCCAATGATGGTACATGTAGTAATAAAATTGAAAAATAAAGGTTAATTTGGTCAAGAAGATTAGAAGAAAAAAAGAAGCGATTTTAATTGGAGGAAAGGGCTCTTCGTCCAAAGCCTAAAGGTTAAACTGAAAAAAGAAGGAGAGTCCCAAATTCCAACTACATTCCTCAGGAGAAGCCCCTTCACTATCCTTTTTTTTTCTTTCTTTCTATACAAATTATCGTCAACCTCAACATCTAATCCTTTGAGTTTCAGATCAGGACAAAGTTTGGATCTTTTCTTTTTTGCTTTTTCTTTTGACACAAACGAGGTAAGCGCACTTCTTTCACTTCACAAGTAGAAGAATAAAAATGGGATTTGTGGGTAGAGTGTGAGATCAGTTCAGATTTGTTGAGAAGTCGAAGAACATAAGAAAAAAATTAGAGATTTTTTATTTGTTTGTTTTGGATGCATGGTGAAGAAGAAGTAATTTTTCAGACAGTAAAAAATGGGTTGTTGTCAGTCAAGAATAGATAGAAAAGAGATAGTGTCTCGTTGCAAAGCGAGGAAGAGATACTTGAAACAGCTTGTCAAAGCTAGACAAACTCTCTCCGTCTCTCACGCGCTTTATCTCCGTTCTCTACGCGCCACCGGCTCTTCCCTTGTTCAATTCTCATCCAAAGAAACCCCTCTTCATCTCCACCACAACCATCCTCCTTCTCCATCCCCTCCTCCTCCTCCTCCTCCTCCTCCTCCTCCGCCGCGTCCTCATCCACCTCCTCTAAGCCCTGGCTCCGAGACCACATGGACCTCCACCACCACTTCCTCCGCTCTCCCTCCTCCGCCACCTCCTCCGCCTTCCTCTACATGGGACTTCTGGGATCCGTTTATTCCGCCTCCTCCTTCTTCCTCCGAGGAGGAGTGGGAGGAAGAGACAAACACCGGAACAGCCACCGCAACCGCCACAGGAACCGCTTCTGACGCTGCTGTCACGACGGTTCCGACGACAGCTACTCCTCAAAGTTCTTCGGTAGTAAGTGGATTCTCCAAAGATACAATGACGACGACGACGACTGGAAGCGAGTTAGCAGTCGTGGTGTCGAGGAACAGTAAAGATCTGATGGAGATTATTAAAGAAGTTGATGAGTATTTCCTTAAAGCTGCTGATTCCGGTGCACCACTCTCTTCTCTCCTTGAAATCTCAACCTCTATCAACGCCACAACAACAGCTTTTTCTGCTCATTCCAAAGGAGGTAAAAATCAATCAAGCTCTTGTCTTTCTTCTGAGTGAATTTGATTTTATGTGTTTTGTGTCTCCAGGGAAAATGTATAGTAACTACGAATGCAATCTGAATCCGACGTCGTTTTGGACTAAGGGATTTGCTCCTAAGTTGAACGAATACAGAAACGCAGGAGGAAATTGCATTGTTGGTAGCCATTCCTCTACAGTCGATAGACTATATGCGTGGGAGAAGAAGCTCTTTCAAGAGGTTAAGGTATTCGCTTTTTTTTGTCCCTCTTAGTTTCACATTACGAAAGTTTCAATCTTTGAACCAAAAATTTAGTTTTGTGGAAGATGTTTAAAATGTTGTATGTTTTAGTTTAAATCCAACGCTTAGTTTGAACTTTGAATCTTGAAGTTACTTGCTTAGTTTTTATCTAAATATGGATAAAAAATATAAGATTCGAATTTGGTTGTTTCATGTCGAATTAAAGGCGTGTGTGGTGGGTCCAAGAGTGAGCAGATAGTGTAAGAGACCCACATGTGCACTTACTTCTGATAATGATACTTGTTATGATGTACACTGACACAAATATATTGCCAAAGCATTGAGAAAGTGAGTGCTTGTTGTTGTGTGAATGTGGGGGTTGTTTCAGAATGCAGAGAGCATAAAGATGGAGCATGAGAAGAAAGTGGAGCAAGTGAGAAGGCTTGAGATGAAGAGAGCTGAGTATGTCAAGACTGAGAAGGCTAAGAAAGACGTCGACAAGTTAGAATCTCAGCTAACAGTGTCTTCGCAGGCTATCCAGAGCGCCTCTAACGAGATCATCAAGATCAGAGAGACCGAGCTATATCCTCAGCTCGTCGAGCTTGTTAAAGGGTTAGTTGTGTATTTCCATTGCTTCATCTAATTAAGAACAAGTAAACAGGGGTTCTTGTATGATGTAATGTAGGCTGATGTGTATGTGGAGGAGTATGTACGAGAGCCATCAAGTTCAAACTCATATTGTTCAGCAGCTTAAGTACCTCAACACCATCCCCTCCACTGAACCCACTTCAGAGCTTCACCGACAATCAACTCTTCAGCTTGAGCTCGAGATCCAACAATGGCATCACTCTTTCTGCAACTTGGTCAAGGCCCAGCGTGACTACATCCAGTCTCTCACGGGTTGGCTCAGGTTAAGTCTGTTCCAGTTCAGCAAGAATCCACTAGTTAGGAGTAGCTATGAGTCAAAGATCTACAGCTTCTGCGAGGAATGGCACTTGGCTATCGACAGGATCCCTGATAAAGTAGCATCTGAAGGGATCAAGAGCTTTCTGACTGCAGTCCATGGAATTGTGGCTCAACAGGCCGAGGAGCATAAGCAGAAGAAGAGATCGGAATCCATGTTGAAAGATTTTGAGAAGAAAGCGGCTGCGCTGAGAGCGCTCGAGGGCAAGTATAGTCCATACTCGGTGCCTGAGAGCAGGAAAAAGAACCCGGTGATAGAGAAGAGAGCAAAGGTTGAGATGCTTAAAGGTAAAGCAGAAGAAGAGAAAAGTAAGCATGAGAAGGCAGTGAGTGTGACTAGAGCCATGACTCTGAATAACTTGCAGATGGGATTCCCTCATGTGTTTCAGGCAATGGTTGGGTTTTCAAGTGTGTGTATGCAAGCCTTTGAGTCTGTGTACAACCAAGCTAAGTGCATTGGTGAGGAGCAAGAGGAGGTCAAGAGTTTGCTTCCCTAGAGAGAGAGAAAGAGACATCAAACAAATTGTTATACCATATGCTCTCTGTTTTTGCTTGATCGAAGCCAACCTTTTGGAACCTGTTATGAAACTTGAGTTGAGTTCCTGCTATTTTAGATAATGAAATTAGTTAAAGACTAATCACTGAATCGTTGCTTGAATCTTCATCAAGTCAAGAACTTCTAATTTATATACATTGATTGACAGAAATGTAAGTAAAAAACTCTCAGCTCTAGGCAGTACTAGCATTTACATTTCCATTGAAGCCAAGCCAAACGCATGTCACTTTTCAACGACAAGAATGTCTCCCTTGCACTTGGGTTATTGAAGAACTCGAGTGCCGCAAAATAGACATTCTTTGCTAAGCCGTGAATCTGATCTAGCTCTCTGATACACTCGGAAAGAGAGAACCTGCTCGTCAGCTGCGTCGAAGCAGTAGTCCGCAGCTTCGATGCAGCCGCCATTTCAAGTATAGCATTGGCAATAGCAGCCTCCACGCCACTAGTACGCCTCCTCTTGGGAGGAGGACAAACTACAGCGGCATCATCGTACTCATACGAGCATTCCGTTTTAGCTCGAGGCAACACAGGTTCCTCGAGATGAGCAGAGTAAGGAAGCATTGTTTCATGTTTCCCGTTTGTCATGGAATCTTCTGCGAATATCTGGGACAGCTGCTTGTAAATTGGACAAGCACCTGTTTTTATAGCCTCTGCGTCTGGATACTCCTGATTTCAGGACTAGTAAGATCAGCAAAATAGATAGAGAACGAAGGAAAGTTGAAACGAAGCATAGAAGTTATTAATAAGACAAGACCTTTACATATTTGTCCCAAGCCTCATCAGTGGCAATAACAGAACCACTGGATTCATCAAAAATGAAGTCATCTCGAGCCAAAAGCAACTTAACGACTGCAAATTGGCGTCTGAGAACAGCAAATTTGTTCTTGAGATGTTCTTTATCCCATTTGAGGCCACTTCTTTTGTAAAACTCATCGGCTATAAAGTTCCAAGCTTTATTAGAGAAGGAATTGTTGACTCTGTTTCCTTTAAGGACCTGATCGACTATAAGGTTTGCGAGTAGCTTCGTTAGGAACGACGTCCACTTTGGCTGCTGCTGCTGATACTGTTGTTCACCGGAGCTCCGAGTCGCCATCTACAGATTCCGACGCAAACCGATTCACATTCAAATGTAAATGCAGAGAGATGGAGAAACTCTAAACCCTAATCGATCATACCAACAGGTCTTAGGGATCAGACATGAATGAAAGGATCAATTTTTGCGGAAACCCTAAAATCTAACCTCAAGGTTGTATTCGCAAAGGCGTTGTGATTTCTATTAATCACAGCCAAACAAGCCTTAAGAATGTCTGTTTGATTGGAAACCCCCTAAAGTCTTGCTTATTCGCGTTGTTGCCCCAATTTCTATTGAAGTTTCAACAAAAACCCTTATAGTCTTGCTTATTCACATTGGTGTCCCATTTACAACAAATAATACGATCCTTGACCATGACCCCTACATTGAGGCTTGAGCAACAGAGGATGGCCAAAAAACCAGCACGGCCGCTTCTAAAATGTCGGCTCAATTAGAAATTGAATCCAAATATTTATTCGATTATGATTCTTAAACGCTAGAAGCCGTAGACGTTCTTTCTAGCAGGGTTTGAGAGCTGGTCTCGGGTGGGAACTGCTCGTGGCAACGACGATGAGGACTCGAGTTCCTTAGAACTGCAAATGCAAATGTCCGAGTTTCGTGTTCGGAATCAGTGTTTCTTCATCGATGATCTTTTTGGTTTCCCGTGACGTATGCCAAACTTGCTCGTTTCGATGTCCGTTTCTTTGTTTCATGTTGTTCTTTGCCTTTCTTTGTAGTTTTCGATCTTTCTGTTTTCTAAATTACCTCTATAACCGATGTCGCAAATTTTAAAATTGATATAAAATTTAACATTTAGATCCAAAAAAAACAATGGGAGTGCGTAATGATTATGCAACCTAGCTACTTACTAACTAACTTTGGACAATTGTTTGTGTTGTTACTTGTTAGTTAGGGCATTGCTTAAAGAAGAAAGAAAGTTTAATGATAATTAACCACTGTCAAGATTTGTACGCAACAGAAGAAGAGAGAAAGGATTCGTTTTAACGGATTGAAAAATGAGAAGAAAAAGACAACGCCCTCCCTAATTTAATTTCCCATAAATAAACACACAAATCGATTGGTAAGTTTGGTGTTTTGTTTTGTTGAAAGCGCTATTAAAAGAGGAAATCCATAATACAATAGTCGGAAATAGAAAGAGAAACAAGAAGAGAGACATGTGAGTTTTGTTGCCGAAAAAAGTTGATTATTTTGTCCAGCGGAACGTTTCAACGCCATTTTTCCCGGCCAAAGCTAATAACTAACAAACTCTTCGTTTTAGTTTCTGTCACCTTCGATTTTTCATTTTTTTTTATTTCCCTCTTTCTTTGGGTGAATAGGGTTTTCTGATTTCTGGGACAAAGTCCGCTCCTTTCGAATCCGCAATGCCGAAGAGAAAGGAACTCCAGTTCCAGGCTTGTTTTTAAGAGTTTTGAAGATCGCAAGGCTCAAATCTTTCATCTTTTAATAAATAATCTTCGAGGGGAAATGAGCGCTTCGAGGTTCGTAAAGTGCGTGACGGTTGGTGATGGAGCTGTCGGAAAAACATGTTTGTTGATATCTTACACAAGCAACACTTTCCCTACGGTTAAAATCCAATTTCCCCTGATGCTCATGTTCTTGTTTGATAGATTGTTCTTGTCTGCAGCACAACAACGTCTCATATTCGTTGGTTTATAATATACAGGATTATGTGCCCACCGTTTTCGATAATTTCAGTGCCAATGTGGTGGTTAATGGAGCCACCGTTAATCTTGGATTGTGGGATACTGCAGGTTTTCATTTAACTATCTTGGTTTAACAAAATTTGGAATATGGGTTTTTTTTTTTTTTTTTGCTTTTTGGATCTGAGATTTTGAAATTTGGGTATGAAACAAAAAAAAAAGGGCAAGAGGATTACAACAGATTAAGACCACTGAGCTATCGTGGGGCAGATGTTTTCATATTGGCCTTCTCTCTTATCAGTAAAGCCAGTTACGAAAACGTCTCCAAAAAGGTAAAAAAAAAATCCAACAAAAATCTTGTTTTTTGTGTTAGTGTTGTTAACTCTCTCTCACAAAGTTACAATTGGCGTTTGCAGTGGATCCCGGAGTTGAAACATTACGCGCCTGGTGTCCCTATCGTCCTTGTTGGAACAAAGCTTGGTGAGATTTTCATTATCTTTCTGATCTCACCCCTTGAATTACTAGTTGTGACACAGAGTGTGTGATGCTGCTCATATCGTCCAGACCTTCGAGATGATAAGCAGTTCTTCATTGACCATCCTGGCGCTGTCCCGATTTCTACTGCTCAGGGAGAGGAGCTGAGGAAGCAAATAGGAGCACCTACTTACATCGAATGCAGTTCCAAAACTCAAGAGGTATTATTATGATTAGTGTACTCGGTTGACAGATTTTTGATGTTTATATATGTTGATACGTAATGATCATATTTTGATGTTTGAGTTGCAGAATGTGAAGGCAGTGTTTGACGCGGCCATTCGAGTGGTGTTGCAACCGCCGAAGCAGAAGAAGAAGAAGAGCAAAGCGCAGAAGGCATGCTCCATCCTATGATGATTGGAAAAAAACTGTTTTTATATATTTGGTTTTGGTATATTATGATCTTCTAACATTTCATCAATGTGTTAATGGACAGACACCCAAGTTTGGTTTGGTCTTTCTTGTTCTTAATATTAATGGAGTTTGTCGAAATCAACATCTTTTTGCTTATGCAGTTCAATACTATGCAATATCAACACACACACACACACAACCACATGTTTTGAATCAATTTTCAATCCCACAATTTCTTTATCTGATCATATTTTGTATGTGTATCCCTCACCTGTAGTTCTGCGCATGTTTCAAACTTAGCAAACATGTTTATTGATAGATAGTGTAACTAGGAAAGGAAAATTGATGATACAAGTTTTATTTCTCAGTGTTACTCTTTTTCTTTACGCTTATCCAACAAAGAAGTGAAGCCATGATTATTGGTGATGAGCCTAAAAGATTGCAAGAAAGAGTATCATTCAAACCATTCCATTTTGATTTTCTGGTATTTCTCATTCATGCCACCATCCTGCTGTTGTCTCTGAAACTCCATGTAACGCACAGTGCTGGATATGAACGACCCTGCGTCTGACACAACTTTCTTTGTCTCGCTTCTGATTAATTCAGCTAAGCCCTGGATTGTATCGCCTGTTACTTGTGGATTTCCTTTCTCCAAGAAATAGAGATACCTGCGTTTCACTCGTAAAACCATTAAGAGAGAAAGCGGTGGCAAAGTGCTCAATCACAAGCATTTCATTTTGCAGCGCAGGTACTAAATAGCCGCAACTAAAACGAGTAGCTTACTTGTTCAGCAGTTCTACATATAGAGCCACAGACCCGGTACTACTGGTACCACGGGATGCGTTGGCCATTTGTTGAACAGCATCTGCAATTCTTTGCGCTCTCTTCAGGCAAAGCACAACCCTGTTCTCATTTCATAAATTCCATATTACTCAAATAGCCACCCATAACAACGACTAAGTATCAGTATCCCTCAGATGTTCCCCCTAATGAATTGTGTATGGTTCCCAATCTTAACTTCATGATATAGTGCATTCATATGTAGCATACCTCTCTCCATCTTTCAGGTTCTCGCACTCGTCAGCCCAGAAAAGATGCGCACATTCGTAAACAGCTCTACACTGATCTGGCTTCTTAAGGAGTTTTGCAGAGTACTACAACAACAGAATATAATTTAGCCTTGTTAGTATTCAATGTAACACTCACTAACTCAACTGGAATGCCCAGAAAGATACCCCTGTCGCCTTGTGAGTCAGAGTATCTCTGTTCTCAACATTAAATACACGCATCCGCTGGAGTGTCCCTATTATTAAACGTAGTGCTGTTACTTGTGCCTTTGAATCCTAAAACACCAAAAATTTAAGGCCATGTCAAGTTTTTTCTTACAGAAAGATGCTTGTAGCATCGTAAGTAATTCACTTACTGAAATTTCTTCTTCATATAGAAGATATGCCTTTGTGAAGAACTCATAAGCGACTGCTTCTAATTCACAGTCATTTGCTGCCTGAGGATTGAGTAAAAGAAAATTTTAGCTCATTCACTATATCTAATGGTTTTGATACTGGATGATCATAAACCAAACGATCGTATACCTGAGCACATTGCAAGTAGAGTCGCAATGCCAACTCAGATGCTGAAACATCAGATAGAACTTCCACGGTCTGTAAACAAATAAGATTCAAAATCGACTCGCATCATTGTAATTATGGCAAAGAAAAAACAGCTGGGTTTCACTGGACAAAACCAATGAAGTTCGCAAGGCAACTAAACCTTCCTCACTCTTTTCTAACAATCAAGATGTATGTACAGTACACTTGCCTCATTTAAGAGCTGTAGAATTCTCTTCGGTGTTGCTGATGTATCATCACCAAATGGGTTTTCATCTCCACCTCGTAGTCGCCGAACTAACTGCGCAAGCATATCAGCACAAACAAATTTTATGAGCATACTTCCAATTTCAAATACAATGTCTATTGAATCCTTATAGAAAATGGAAGGACACACAACTCCATCCAAATCTTAGACAGAACTTATGTTTTTTCCCAAGTTGGAGAATAGAGGAACAAATGATCACAGTAAGAAATACAAACCTTGAGAGCGGAAAAGACAAGGGGTGGTATCGTAAGAGGCAGACGCTTAGGTCCTCCAGTCAGGATGTGCTTCCTTACTCTGAAAATTATCTGTAGTTGGGTATATGAATTAGGGCACACACAGGTCACTTTGATAGAGTCTCTGATGTGCAACAATATATAAATATATGCACACCTTAGACATTTCTTCTTGATCATCATTGTAGAGCATGTGAACCAACCGTGCAACAGAGTTCTGCTCTTCCTGGAAATCTTCTTCATCAACCTAGAACTCATCATAGTTTTCCGTTTAAAACCATGTCGGGTATAATAACAGGTAAGCTATCTGAAGAAAAAATACTCCTTTCGAGTGACTAGAATACTGTGAACACGAATGCAATAAGTATTGATGAACAAATGTTTAATACCTCATCATTATCAGTTGTCCCGACAAAATCCTTGATAAGTCCTTTTATCAGTTCAAACAAAGCATCGACCTGAAAGACGCAATAAGGAAACGTCACATCAATAAAAAACGCTATAGGAAGACACTAAACCAGCAAAAAAGCACACCTCATCAGCGGTAGCAATGCGAGTATTGTTTTTCAAAATGCTCTGAATTATAATAATTGCCATTGCTTTGTTTGTCTCATGGTCAAGGTATTCCATTACTCGAGGATAGTTGGTAAGCTTCAAAATAGTTACAACATCATTATACTTATCCAACGGAGCACTAAGAAATGCAACGATCTGTTTTGATGCCTTGTCATCACGAAGCTTTCCTGTGGCAGAGAGTTGGCCAACACAAGAACCCTAAAGAAAAATTTAAATGAGAGACAACAATGTGTATTAGCAACTTGCAGAACTGATTAAGTAGACACAACGTAATTCTGAATAAACTTAATATGCTTATACATGCTCGGAAGGCTTTATACCAAAACTTGGTCCACGTAGTCTAGACGATCGGAATGGACATGGAGAGTGAATTTCAGAAGAAACAAATACAATGTTACAGATCCTGAGGCCGGCAAGTCCACCTGTGCTTCTACAACCTATAATCATATATAAGATGTAGACTCCGTCAACTGTTTATATAATATAACTGTGAAGAGATTATCAACGTGATACAATCCGAAAGAGCTAGAGAAAATAATTACACAATATTTAAGAGCTAATTCATGACAATACCAGTGGCGATAAAGCTAGATTTTTTAGCTATTCTCTGATACTAGCCACCCTCATAAATAAACTTAGATTCAAGTGTTAATTGCAGTTAGATTCCCAATGGCATAATTCAACTCAGGTTTACCTTCCCAATGGCATAGATTCATCTTTGTGATAAGATGCAAGATTTACCTTGCCAATGGCATAATTCAACTTTGAAAAGGCATCTACTTGCAGGAAATTAGGCAATGCTTCCACACTAGATGCAGCATAGTTCGAAAGCCTTTCCATTAGACCCGAAAGGACCGTCTTGATATCAACAGACGGCTGAAAAACACAATGAGGAAAAGGAAAATAGAGGAAACATGTTCCGATGGGATAATTTATTTAGAAGTGTTATCTTTTATCAAATACTGCATATAAAAGAAGAAATGGTAGGTTAAAAGAAGTACCTGAAGTTGTGGACAAGCACCTAATAATACATCGAGAGTTTGAAGGTGAAAATCATCAGGAAAGACTTGAATAATGCAATCCATTAGGTAGCACTGTGCAAGTTCATCCTTACAGTTGACAACCTTTTACAACAGTGATACATAATTCATTTCCACCGACAAGTAGACGGAAACTTGGATGCTGAAACTATCTAAAGGAAGAGAAAAAGCAAGACCTGCTCCAGTATTCTAGGAAGAACAGTATCTCTGTAGATTCCAAGGTCAACACCTTCCAACTGACCCAGTATATGAAGGTTCTTCCCAACCTAATCAGCAGAAAACAGAAGAATTTCAGCAAAAAGTAAGAATCATTACTCGCAAATTTCTACATGAGAAGAATCAGCTACAAGTTACTGCTATTACAAGATCACGTAGTTCATTCCTTTCTCTCTCCCGTTTCTCCTTCTCCCGAGTAGGTCCCTGGATACCAGAAAGCCTCAACTCAGGTTCAGTTCAGTAGGGGAAATTCACAAAGAGTAGACAATGACAGCATGATCAGACATTGGACTCTCGCGACATGCAACCATATTCAATACATACATGGTGAGTATGAGAGCAGAAATATATCATTAGTATTTCCAACCAACCTGATGTTGCATTCGGACCCATAGTTTGTTCATCTCAGTAAAATTTTGAAGCACGAACTCTAAAGCATCCATGTGTGTATCAGCATCTCTGGGGAGAATAGCAAAGCATTGGCCTCTTTACATGAGTGTCCTAAATTAGCAAAAATCATCTAGCAACAGGTTGAAGGAGAAGTAAGCTTTGAGGCCTTACCCTTCCAACTCTGAACCAATGCTGGGTAGCTTTTTACTAGTAACTTGAGCAAGGTAACTTCTCAAGAAAAGACCACGTAAGGGATGTTGAACAGCTCGGCACATTTCAACAAGATCCTTAAGTATATCCGTGGCAGTAACGTCCTTGGATTTGATATATATAGATCCTATGGTACAGAGGAGATACCTGCAATTCGATTGATGTGTCTATCTATAAATTTCAAAACAGCAGTGCATACTCGGAAACAATGCTCCTGAAAAGAAAGAAAAAAACTTACAATCTTGGCAAAATGTTACCGGCATGCTGCACTAGCTCGTAAAGCTCTGCAATGGAGCAACCACGCCCCGTCTCATCCATGAAGAAGATCTCCAATTTCCTCAGTTCATCAGAAGCTCGAATATCTGAACAAACCAGATCGCGGTAAGAAATAGGAAGTAACGCACAGGAGATATCCCCCGAAATAGAGAAAGATGGTAACGCGACTCACAGAGTTCATAGTATTTATGAGGAGAAAGCTTGGAAGTACGAAGCTCGCTGAGCATCAGAGCAGAAAACTTAAGAGCGTCTTTGAGATTGTTGGAGTCCTGCGATAATAATTGGAGATCTGTTACAAACCAATCCAGAAGTTAGGGTTCCAATGCGAAGGAAATCCCCGACGGAAAATTGATTGATGAATAACACAAGAGAAGAGAAGAGAAGAGAAGAGAAGATAGATACGATCGCGCGCTGCATGTAGAAAGCATTTTGCTTAACGGCGGCGATGGCGGCGGCAAGCCACTTCTCATCGTCGTCGGCGATCATTCTGTTTAACTTACTACTTTACTTTACAGAGAGAGTCTCAATTTTGACCCAATAATCTTATTAGCGTAGAGACTCTCCGCATTTAATTCTTCTCTGTTCATTATTATCCACTTTACCTTTTTTTTGGGTCAAACACTTGTAATTGAAAAGTTACAAAAAAAGAATTATCATTCATTCATTCGCAAATAGGCAAAATCTCAATCTCTCATGTAGATCACAAGCATTACTCTTTTTGCCCCTCACATTGACTTTCTTAAAACTAAGAAATGGCAAATCTGACCCCCAAAAAACAAAAACAAAAATGAATCTAATTAGAGAGACCATAGTTGCTCTTGTTTCCATTCTAAACAGAATTTTACTACTCTTCTCTGCAAAAACAGACTAATTTCTTGTACTACTTTATCTTTCCTGGAAGACGACACAACTTCCATTTATGAGGAGGAACTGTATGCTTTGACTTGGGGATTAGCTTATTAAGTCAGTATAGCGTTTTCCTCTAGACTAGTCTCAGTAATCACCTTGTCTTCCTCTTCGCATCCTAGTATCAGGCCATGGACTATCTCCTTCAAGTCCACGAGGCCACACCCGGGTATTCGTCCTATTTTCCTCTCCTTCACCACCTCTCTCACTCTATCAACATCTTCCCACCGCCCCGCAACACTGTAAATGTTCATCAGCAAATGGTAATACTTGTAGTTCATGGGATCTTTTTCTATCAGGGACTTGGCAATGCTCTCCCCTAGAGCCGGGTTTCCTGTGAAACGTGAAAAGCTGAGCAAGTTAGCCCATTTTGCAGATTCTGGCGTCACATCTTCCTCTGGCAAGTTCTTCAGAGTTTCCTCTGCTTCTTCAGGGAACCCGGCACTGGAGTAAAGATTAGCCATGCACCATTGGTGTCCAAAGTTGCGTTTGATCTGGAACTCGTCAACCATCAGGGCATAGTAAGTTTTCCCTTGTGAAACAAGCCCAGATCTAGCACAACCGCAGAGAACACCAACAAATGTTACTTCATCGGGAATGAGCATACCATTAATCATGTCTTGAAATAATTTGAGCCCATCTTCAGGATGCCCGTGAAGACAATGTGCCAATATCATCACATTCCACGTAACTCTGTTCCTACGGGATAGACTGTCGAATATCCTACGTGCCAAGTCTACTTCCTTGCACTTTCCGTACATGTTAATAAGAGCTGTATCGATGACTATGCTAGTATTCAGCAAGGTTCTTATCAAAGAAGCATGAACCGACCTACCTTCCTTCAGTCTAGCTGATCTGCCACAAGCACTCAGTAGCAAAACCAAGGTCCTCTCGTTTCCTTGGAACCCTGCTCCGACCATCTCACGGAACAACCTAATAGAAGCCCCGGGATTATTAGCACCCAAACAAGCGCTGATCATGATATTCCAAGAAACCATATTTTTCTCGGGCATTTGATCGAACAGCTTGTGAGCAGACAGAAGATCACCGTCTCTCACCGCCCCAGCGATGATCGAGTTCCAGGACACAATATCTCTCTTGGGAATTTCAACAAACAGCTTCGTGGCAAGCTCCAAGGCACCACAACAGGTATACATATGCACTAACGAATTCTGGACAGGTAAAACTTGATCGCATCCATGTTTAATGGCCTGCCCGTGACACATTTTGCCGGAATCAACGCAGCACGTCTTCTCGATACAACCAAACAATGGGACGAAGCTGTAGGTGTCAGGAACAAAACCGCGTCTCCGTATATCGAAGTAAAACCCCAACGCTTGTTGCGGAGTAGAGGAGACCAAATACGCCTTAAAGACCGGTTTTGCGCAGTTGAGCTTGCCGATGCTGCGGAATATCGAAACGGTGTAGGTGGCGTCACCAAAACGCGAAGAACACTTCAACAATCGGATAGCCCAAGAGGAATCCCAGAAGTTACCGGAGGCGATGAGCCTGGCGTGGACTTGGAAGAGGTGTCCAATAGTAGTGGATTCTTCAACAAGTTTGAAACCCCTAAGAAGACCAAGAACGGGGGCGATAGATCTGGATGTGACGAATTGGCGAATAGAAGAAGCTCTTGCCATTCATCTCCGGCTTGGATCCTTTGATTTGAGTCAGGGATGATGGATTCGGAAATCGCCATTAACCCACGATCATATCTGTGTCAGGGACTGAGGAGCGTCAACGAACAACGGATTACACAAGGAAGGACAAGGTAGGCGGCGAAGGAAGAAGTCTCTTAAGTGTAAAACTAAAACCTTAAGGGAAACCACCTGAAATAGCCGGAGAGTTCCGGTTTTGCCGAACCAAGTCAGGTAGATTAGAGGGGCCTAGAAAATAAAATAGGATTAAGGAGCATTTATGCAATTTCTTATATTTGTTTTGAAAAGAAGAATGTAAAATTGGTGTGAATGGGATAAGGCGCCTCACAAACTAATTTTAGTTAAGATGGAGTTTCAAATCATATCACAGAGACACAGACATAAATAAATCACAAAGCAAATCTATTTTAAAAACAAAAACAAAATTTAAGATATGCTAAATCATCTTCTTATCTGGATATTTCTTCTGTTAGAATCCAGACACACACATACACACGCTTCTTATCTATATATAATATTTTCAATCGAGCCTTTTCAATTGATTTTTAGAATGTCTGCATGAATAAAGAAAAAAACAAGAAAAGGTGGATACGTAGAGAGAAAGGAGAGAAAAAGAAGAAGAAGGTGAGAAGTAAGGGTCTTGGTGTTGGTGTGTGAACATAGAGGAAAGGTGTTTTAACGTACATTGTAATCCATAAAAGAGGTCGAGAGGCATTGCAAGTCACGCAACACTGACCAACAATCCCCTTTTTTTGTTTGTTGCCTCTCACTCTGTTAAATTGATAACACGAATCCCCAGTAAGAAGAAGAAAGAAGATGGGTCTGGAGAAGTGGATGGCTTTGCTGTACCCTAGAGTGCAGGGAGGAGGAAGAATAGAGAAAGAGTGTTGCAGTGTGTGCCTGATGAGAATGGAAGAAGACGATGTGATCAAGTCCCTGCCTTGTTCCCACGAGTTCCACAGTCTCTGCGTCGACACGTGGTTCCATGCCAGCCGTAAAATCTGCTGTCCACTCTGCCGCTTTTCACCCGCTACCATCCTCCTCACTGATGAGCTTTTCCTCTGGTTCTCTTCTTTCCATTTCTGATTCCTTCTGTATGTATTCCTCTCTTTTTTTTCCTGGGGATCAAACATCTTTCTCCTTGTATTGCTATAAACTCTCTTGTAGTACTTAGTTTTTCTTTCAAGGGGGAACGTCTAAGAAGTTTGATTCCTTTCTGTAAAAACGATACCAAACAAAGCTTCGACCATATCGGTCTCCTCCTTATGCAAATGGGGTTCCTTTCCGATTCTCAGAACAAAAATTAGAAAGACTGTAATTGTTGATGCACCGGGAGCAATGAAACATTCTGCCACACAGTACAGATAGGCAATTTGCTTCTTATTCCAGCCAAAAAAAAAAAGGCACTGTGCATCACATCACATATTAGTAAGGTAAGCTGATACTGCTTTCTTACTCTCGTGATTCCCCATCTGCTTTCGGATTTCTACTCTCTATTAGTGTTATATTCTGGAGATGCACTGGTTATCCCCTGCTCCAGCAGGACAAGGGCTGTAAATGCTTGTATCCCTGTGATCAGAACGCCATATATATATATATACACGTGTCCCAGTCATCTCGCTTCCTTATAGATTCATCCTGCAATATAAACACATAGAACAAGCTTCAATTCATCAGCTTCAGAACGGTTCAATATGAAAACACGACTGGAGTAAGCTAGATACTGCTGGTCAGCTCGGCAAACTGAAACTTTTCAGTTCCAACACACACACACAAACACTTGACTGTAGTTAGATCTTTCAATTCACGAAAAAGTAGTTCAAAACTCAAGAGTCATTCACTCATATGTAATACAAAACTAGACTGGAACTCAAAGAGAGGGAAGAAAGGTAGCGTAGAGACGAACGAGACAGGAAATTAATTCAAGAGTTGATCGGGCATGGTACAGAAAGACTCAGACTTTAAAAGAGATGATGACTTATACTTAAACAAATGCCTTCCAAGGCGGACAGAGAATAGCTTGTTTTCCTAAACCCAGCAATAAAGCTAACAGGAACCCAGCTGTTTCGGTTCCTAGGCAAATTCCGGAGCTAAGGATTTGTGAAATTATAAGGGCCACCTCTTTGGTTGAGAAATGGTACTTAAAGGTGCAGCTGGTGCATTGCCAGGATTGAACGGATTAGAGATGGTACTTGTGAAAGATGAAGTAGCACCAACAGCCTAGTGGATAATCAAAGAAAAGAGCTGCTTGGGTACATTCGGTAATCAAAGAAGGTATTGATACAAGTTTAAGTTCTGAAGTAACATTCAAAACAAAACAATGAGCTTGCAGATAAATCGAAGGAAATCGTGATTGCAAAGTGGTACAATCCCTAATCCGTAAACCCAAATTTAGCAAGACACAACACTGAAAGCAGAAAGAAAAAGAGGGAAAACGGAAAGTAACCTACTGATGATGACCCGTCAGACAAAATCTTTCCAACGGTTGGCAATTCGAAGAAACCCTAGATGGAGTCGAAGCTATCTGGAGGCTATTTTTCGCAGGTGCCGTTACCGGAATTCTCCATTTCGGTCGGTGGGGATTTATAGGCAGGAGAAAGGTATGCTCGCGGGCGGCGGAAGGACTCAAAACAAAAGGAGACGAATCGAGAGAAGCGACGGTTAAAGAATGGAAGATTAAGTTTACAAAAATACCCTTTCGGTATTAATCGTAGGACTCAACAAAGTCATTTAATTGATCTTTGATTTGTTAATGTTAATTCTTACCACTAAAACATGGTTTGACAATGCATGCACCTCCTCCTTGCACTTTGACAAATCCAAAACATTTATATAACAAAAACATACATTGTAACTTACAGGGAGATCAAACAAACACAATGATTATTGTTTTACTCATCAGACGAAGTAATTGAACATAAAATGGTCAAACCAACAGAGGAAGAGTCAGAGGAAGGCCAAAAGAGGTAGGAGAAGTAAGAGTTGAGATATTGCGAGAGGGCTGAGATAGGCTGCACCGCCTGTGCCAGCGTTTCTGGTGGAGTTACGAGGGTCGATTGGCGGCGGTGTAGCAGCAGAAACAAGAGGAGGAGAAGGAGAAGGGGGAGGTAGTGGAATGGATACTCTTGGTGGAGGGGCTTCGATCTCTGGTGGTGGAGGAGTAGCTGCTAAGCTTTCATCCTCAAAACCTGCCATTAACGCAAAACACTTCATTACCAATGCTTTGTTCCTATAGGTATGTTATATATATAGTAACTTCCTGATTTGGTCACTTACAATTAGACCGCTTCCAACCCAAAATCATCCTCTCCCGGTCGAATACAATACGGTAGCCAGCCATCAAGTTCTCTGCATTACACAAATACTCACATTATTATATGCATATATATATATATATATGTATAATTTGTGCATCAGCAGTATTGAGATACTTACGTCCGATGACGTTAATCTTGAGATCTTCGCTCTTCAGTATTCCCAAGCAGTACATCAAATTACCCTCCTGTTACTCATGTCCAAAACCAAATACCAAAATGTAAATAGATACGCTAATTAATATATACGGGAAAGAAAGAAAATTAAACACCATATATGTCTTGCCTGAGTCCGTCCTGAAATAAACGGATTCTTGAGTCTCATTTTGGATCCTCCTCCGAAAGTCAACTCTAGTATGGGGTAATAAATTGTTGTAACGTTTGGACTGCATGTGAAGAGGAATAGCATCAGAATTCAGATGTGGTACAGATTAAACCATTATTTACAAGTTACTTAGCTAGTTTCAATACTTGATATATCTTTCTTACTTTTTAATTAGGTCAGAAAGTCCAACATGTGCTACTAAATTGTGTCAAAGCATATGATGACAAACATACCCCAAGTCGTAACAGAACTCAAATGGAATCGTAGGATCAGCTGGGCGACGCTTGTCCTCGGCAAGATCGTTAAACTGCATAAGTTAAAGAATTAATGAAGGTCATGTGGTGTAACAAACACAGCATTAGAAAATATATATGATCATTAGTCTTCTAATAATAATCTAAGCACTTACAGCTTTGGTAAAAACACCATATGCTGGCTCCAGTAAGTGGGTAAATGAGGAGCCACTGTCGAACTCTGCAAACATGCGAATACCGGTAGGTTCTTCCCCCACTGATATTCCCGTCACATTCACACCATATGACGTACTAGTTTTCATTTTGGATAAGAGATGGGAGATTTATTTAATTAGTACACTGACTTCGAAAACTTTAATCTGAAATATTTGACTTCATGCATACCTTGGTTCAACAGAAATAAATGGAGTCTCCTCCTGGTCTGTGTAGCCTTTGTCACCGAAACTGATTCTTCCGACAACGTCAATGACACGCCCGAAACACATGGAGAAGGAGTTTGCCGTGATATTCGCTTTAGCCAGTGTGCTCGGAACAGAATATTCTTTCACACCAAGCCCGAGAACACCGTTCACGGCAAGACTTTTCTGGAACTGACCTGTCTGATTCTGACCACAACTGCACCACAAAATCGGTTATTAGCTGCTTAAGCATACACTTAGCTTGATGTTCAGGACATCGATCAACAACTTAGAAGAGTAGAGGAAGAGCTAGAAAAACAATAGCTCACTTGAGATCCTTAGAATTATGGAGCTGTACATGAGTTTTTAATACCTAGACTTTTTGCATGTCCCCATTTCACTTTATATTCATTATTATATATTAACGTTTATTGGGTTTTGCTAGGCACACAAATAGGTTGCTTCAGGAAATTTTCATGGCTTTAACAGGAAATGAAACTTTTTTTATTTAGAGGTGCATTACTTACCCAAGCGTCACATTAGCTTCGACAGGCTCTAAATCCACATCCTCTTTGGCCAAATGCAAAACATCCTGCAACAATGTCCCCGTGGTGACTGTGATGTTAGAGTAAGGAATCTGATAAGGGCAAATACTTGCAGGAGAAGAACACCCTCTCGATCCAAAACAACGCTTGTCGCTGCATCTAATGCTTGAACTTGTAGAAGATGCGTTGGGAGCGTATAGATTGAGTGGTATACTCTGTGTCAAAGAAGAAAACGAAAAAAGAAGAAGATTAAAAGCAAAAATATATGTATTTTGAAGACAAGGCGTATTTGATTTCGACAAAGAAATATTATGGATACTCATCTATCAAGATCCCTATGATTATCTCTTTTATTATATGATTATGTAGTTTTACAATATATATCTCTGTAATTCTCATCATATGAAATAACACAACACAATACACTATTCTTATATTCAATAGGGAAAGCGTACCTGTGGAATTCCAGCATCTTCCAAGTTGCGGATGCAAGTGGTACCACAATTGCAAGGCAACCAAAACAAATCGCTACCAGTGTCCAGAGCCACAAAGAACCAAGTAGGTGGTGTTCCCACAGAGACATTGGCGTAATGCAGACTGAAACCACATGGACATTATAACAAATCAAAATTTAACATACAAGACAAAGGAGTCGAGCATTATACTTATACATACATACCATACAACGTAATGCAGATTTATGTTTGCATTAAAGAAGAAAACGATTTGTTATGAATCAAACAGGGAAAAAAAAAGGCAATACCCTCCAAGAAGCCGGACTGAAAGCGTGAGGTTGCCTTCCTTGAAAGTAATAGGGGTATCTTCGTTGTTGGAGGCAAGACCTCGGCCTCTGATCAAGCGATCACGCTGGGCCAAAACCTTGAAATACTCCATACTCCCTTTTTCCGGCACTAGATTGTCAAGCCCAAGAGTCTGCTTGACCTTATCAGAGAACATGTGGTGAACTTCGAAGCTGAACTTCCCAGAAGCCTCACATCTCTCCAATCCCCAACACACCACTAACACAGACAACAACAACACAAACACATGCCGTGCTACAGCCATGATGATGTTGCTCTCTCTGGGTTTTCCCGAGAAAAACAATAACACTTCCCGTATTTGTAAGGAAATTATTGAGGAAATGAAAAAGGTCAACCGATTGACTCGTTCGCATTGTTTCCAGACAAACAGAGAGAAGCTGAGTTGGTTCTTCGAACAATTACTTGTTTAATCGGAGTAGTTGTAGCCATTATTTTTGCTTGCTTCGTCTTCTTGCCTTAAGCTGAAGGTTGACGAGGGAAGAGCCTATGATGAGGATGGTGGCGACTCCTGAAATTTAGGCATTACAAATTTACAAGTCTCTTAGTCAACGCTTTCGTTTTGCCGAAAAGTCCTTTTACTCTTCTTATTTTGCACATAACCCATACAATTATATAATATAATTAACCAACACAAATATAATAGAATCGATACTATTAAAACAAAAATATTTTTAAAATTTGTTTCCAAACATTTCTTATTTTTTTAAAAAAAAATTGTACATGTTATCAAACAAATATTAAACATGTTGTAAAATATTTATTAAATTTATTATAAACTTAAAAGTTACAAATTAAATATATTTGAATTAATAACACTTCTTATTTTTCATTTCATATTTTATATATTACAAAAAAAAATTATTTCGCGCGAGTGCACATGTTTAGAATTTAATAGAACATTATAGTAGAAAACAACATTGGAGTTGACTACAAAAAAAAGGATGTAGTTGCCCTTTTTATACGAAGTATATCGCTCACATCGCATTACGGTGTCAAAGAGTATTAAACCTAATTAAGAAAAAGTTGTGGATCATTACAACTTTTATAATCATACTAAATTCGATTATATATATACAACAAATTGAGAAAGATATAGCTCCTTTTAAAGAAGTCAACAGACGAGGGCATGAGTCACACAGATAGATAAGTTGAGTCATTCTCATTTGTTCTTTGAAAGTCTTGGCCTATATAATACAATACATATCTAATCTAGCTAATCCATCTCCCATTTGTCCATGTTATGTTTAAATTATAAAAAATATTAGACTTTTGAAAATTTTACAATTTGGGCGAGGAATGGGATACTCTCATGCTCCCATATAAGTGTGACCGTTTGAAACTAAGATGTTACCGTATTTACAAATGTCCTACTTGGATGAAATGGACGAATATGGGGACAGAAGATGAGAATTAAAAACTACTGGGGGTGGAATGAATAATATGTGAAACTCAGATGGTCGAACCGCAAATATAAGATTAGCGCTTCGCTTGCACTCGAGATGTAAATAATAGGATTTACAAGGAACATACAACACAAAGGAAGCAAATGATGAAAAGTGAAGAAGCAGTGAGAGGGTTCAAACGAGTGGAAAGGTTTCTGGGTCTTGAAGACGGTGTCGGCGGCAGCGACGGCGGTTTCGCTGATGCGGTAGGTCCCGTGAAACCGTTCTCATCGTTACCTGGAAAATTTCAAGAAATAACATGTTTATCATGCATGTCGTTGTTTTTTTTCATATTTGGACAAGAGTTTAACTAAAATTAAGGCATACAATCAGATTCCATCCATCCCAAGATCATTCTCTCTCGATCGTGGACGATTCTGTAGTTAGTCATGAAGTTTTCTATATTAAGACAAAAACAGAGAGGAATTTGACGTGAATAAGAATTGGTAAAGATGTGGAACAAGATGTTGTAAATTGAAAAGAAAAAAAACGAACGTCCGATGATGTTGAAGTCGGCATTATCTTGCTTTAAGACGGCCAAGCAATAGACTTCTCCGCCCTGTAAATGCAGTGGAGATTCATATATATAAATTATAATATGATTAGATGAGATATATATGTGTACGTACATTGGAGGTGTCGAAGACAAGTATGGGGCTGAAAACATTATACGTAGCTCCTCCTTGCATCTCAAAGCTAATTGAAGGAATCTTATCGTCATCTGTACTGCAAAAGAGCAACACACATGCATCAATATTCCTTAAATTAGATACATTCATTTGTTTTCTT
The DNA here is from genome assembly GCA_002933935.1 of Eutrema yunnanense. Classification (NCBI taxonomy): domain Eukaryota; kingdom Viridiplantae; phylum Streptophyta; class Magnoliopsida; order Brassicales; family Brassicaceae; genus Eutrema; species Eutrema yunnanense. Next base: position 423,746 of record PKML01020056.1, on the reverse strand, counting down.
CTGGAATCGTATATGTATAGTAGCTAAAGGGAGATCACGCACGCTGATGTGATAATGTAGCAGAACTCAAACGGACTCTTCACACTTGCCGGAAGTCGTCTGTCTGTTACATGAAGATGGAACTGCACAACACAACACAACATTTTTCAGTATACACACCAACTAGTATGCTCTAGCTAGTGAATTAATGCCTCGACTGTTTCAAACACAATTTATATGAACAAAGGCACATGTTTCATATTTAAACCATTGTCAGTTTTTCATTAAATCTTCTTTTGCAAATGTAAACAGAAAAGTTAGGTAGGTACGTTTGTGGTTAGAGAAGTGTAGTAAGGCTCGAGCAGCCATGTAACCGCAGTCCCAGAGTCAAATATGGTACTAAACTCTATATCCACCGTCACACTTCCTACCTTGAATTTGGTGATGCTCACATCGTAAAACGGTCTGTATTCAGATGTTAATGCTCGTTACACAGTAAATTTGCTTGTGTAAAAAAAAAAAAAGATATTATAATTATTAGGTGTAAGAGGAGTTATACAGAGAAGGTGTGAGAGTCAATGGAGTGTCAAGTTGGTCTGAGCTGCCTTTGTCTCCGAAACTGATTGTTCCTTTCCCTCTCGGACCAAAACACATTGAGAAAGAGTTTGAGGCCACACCGGTTTTAGCCAACATGTTTGGAACCGCTATGTCGGCTATTGCAAGTCCCATTATACCATTTACAGCCGCTTCTTGGAACAACCCTAGTTGAGATTCACTACATCTGCCACCATTTAAATACTATTAGTGTTAAGAATCTCACCTCTTAAATAAGAGGAGACCTAAAGTAATTTATAAAAGATTTTAGTCAATCTTTCATTTGGTTTTATTGAAGTTAGAAACTCATGAACTTTTGATAATTATCATCACTCATAATACATTTTCAAAGTTGAAAGAATTACAAACCCGAATGTGATCCGAGCATCTCTGGCTTCTCCTTCTTCAGTGCTCATGTGGATCACATCCTCCACCAACACGCCTGTGCTTCTGCTTCCCGGCGAGAGATATCGGATTATGTAAGGACAATCGCTGAGCGAAGAAACACATCTGTTTCTTGATGCACAGAGTGTGCTATTGCACAAAACCTTTGAGCTTGATGTTGATATGCTTGGGTCGTAGATGTTGAGCTTTATTCTCTATTGTTTATATACATACATGTATCCGTGAGTGTTAAATAAAATACGATCGAGATTTACTGTTATAACTTTAATTCCAAGATATTATTTTTTACCTGGCCTTGGTCCGTCTCCATGCTCCGTACGCAACTAGAATTGCAATTGCAAGGTAACCAAAACAAATGACTTCCCGTGTCTAAAGCCACCAAGAACCACTGAGCCGGTGTCCCTACCGTCACATTCGCATAATGTAGACTGATCATTAAGAAGAATATAAAAAAAAAACATAGAATCAAAGGTCTATATATAAAACAAAAATGAAAAACAGAGGAAAATTCATACAAACTGATTTCTTGAGTGGAGTTGCCTTGAGCGAAAGAAACAGTCGTCTGATTGTTGTTGGAGGTTAGCCGGCGACCTCGATCACGGTGAACCAACGTGTTGTAGTATTCGAGGGTGCCCATTTCAGGCAAGCCATGGCCACCAAGAACGGTCTTGACTTGCTCCGAGAATCTATGGTGAATTTCAAAGGAGAATGATCCTGAAACTGAAGCACATCCCAAACTCATAACACATAATCCAAACTGCAACATCCATCTCAACTTTCCACTACTCCAAACCATTCTCCGATCTTTCTCTTTCTCCATGAATCTAATTTCTGTTAAATTTAGGAACAGGTCTATTGCTTCTTGCAACTTGACTTTCTTTTACTACACGAAACTTTCTTTGTTTCCATAAGGTTTTTTTTTGTGTGTGTGAGGGAAAAGGTCAACGTTTTGTCTGGTGCTTGGCATTTGTCAACGGATTCTTAAGATCGTTTATTGAAGGAATTGGCAACGAAATTCCCATTTTTAATTCAATTTTAGAACACAACTCTCGTATTTAATTATACTAGAGCAACTTAATTGTAGAACCATAGTATTTCTATATTCTTATTATAAACAAATTACAACCACAAGTACATGGTCTACGTATTGAATCGTTGTGTTTGTATATATATTTGGTGGAAATCTGAATAGAGACGTGGAGGGATGTTTGTTTGTTCCATGAGTTAGGTGCAGCCGGTACACTTTTTTTTGGGCAATGATAAAATTAGAGAAAATAAAGGAGTGTTTTGGTCATGAGATAAAAATAAGAGGATGGAAATGCAAAATTAGAGAAAATATAAACCGTTGACTTCGGATAAGGTCATGTACACGTGTCAGGCACATATATATGGGCCCAGCCCCAAATTACTCCTTTTAATTAATACGGCTTTGTATTTTGATTAACGAACGTACGCTCTCATAATTATTTGGCTCCAAAAAAAAAAAACAGCTTTGAATGAATCATAAACTCATTGATCTCTTTTCTTTCTTTCTGGTCTCAAAATGATTGATCTCTTTTCTTTCTTTCTGGTCTGAAAATGATTGATCTCTAATCCCATAAATATGACAATAATCAGTTGACTACTACTCTCTCCGTTCCACAAAGATGGATTTTTTAGTAAAACAAATTGTTTCACAAAAATAGATTTTTTTAGTTTTTTATGCAAATTTTATCAATTAATGATGATACTTTGAAAAGTCTAAGAAGATTAATTAAATTTATTGAACTATTATTGGTTTAGAGATATGGGAAATTGTTCAATAACAAAAATTGATGCATTTATGATTAAGTATTAATTATTTTCTTAATATGTGTGAAAACTCTAAAAAATCATTCTTTGTGAAACGGAGGGAGTATAATTTATTTATTTTTTAAATGTCTTTTTTTGGGAAAAGAAGCTCTATACAAGTAGAATTTGAAACGATTTTAACAAAATTGGTTGATGTTGTAGAACTCTGTAACTTACACAGACGAACAAGTACACATAGAATCAAAGGAAACACAAGTCATATATAAAATTATAGGAATGTCTCAGATACAAAACAAGGCATAACAAACTAAAAAGAGAAAATGTTCTATACTGTAATCGACATCCAAATCCTAATACATGTCTCCAATTAACCTTTCTATATAGAAGTCTCTGCATTCATAGTGTACTACTAAGTTATGGGTGATACTGTGATTAGTAAGATGTATTGTGGTGATCTCAACGTGGACTCTTGGTGATCAAGAATATCCAAATACATTTCTACAAAGAATAAACTCCAAACTTGTTGAGGAATAGATGCATATATGTGTAAAAACCGTTTAGTTGGTCAGGTTAATCTTCTTTACGCGGAGATCAATCGATATCATGTAGTGGACGTAAGGAGTTTTTTTTTTTTTTTTTTTGTGCGGGTGCGGCTATGCATGCATATATAGTCTAAGAAAATGGGAAGATCAAGCCTTGGTTCTTGATAAATTGGGGAGAAGGTCGAGGCAGTGAATGAAATGAAGGTCGTGTACAAGAGGATTTCCGGTTCTCCTAGGTGGCGACCCTGCGTACCACATCGACTCTATTGTTCCACCTTCTATCGGCTGCACCACAGTTAATATACATATTTAAGTAACACTCAAGATTCATATATACACGCAAGTATATATGTAAACAATACTCTTTCAGTTTCAATATATTCCCACACAAAAAAAAAACAGACTTTTTAACTATTTTACAATTTATTAATTTTAGATATGAGCTACATCAAAATTTCTATATTGAAATCATAAAACGTTCAAGATCCATCTTTCTAAAAAAAAAACATAAAACGACATTTATTTTGGAAAAGAATATCTATAAGCAAGTATGAATGACCTTATCGATTATGCTGACAACGGCGCCGCTTCTTCCCTCCGAACTTTGTTGGCTGATTGAGGCACAAACATATGCATAAGAGCCCATCATGATGAGATTTCAAGAAATATAAAGAAAAAGCCTTCGATTGTTTGGAAAACAATTTTTGTTTTTACGTTTATATTTGCGTATATACAAATCACAACTTGGAGAATTAAAGCATTATTTTGTTTTTTCATCAAAAGTTTTGTTGTGAAATGGAAATACAAAACACCTAACGTAATTGAAAACGACCATATAATATAATGTTACCAGTTGGAAGAGTGTAGGGAACATGAGAGAGGTTTGAGGAAGTCAGGAAGAGAAGGACACACACGGCGTGGCTTAGGGCAAAGAGGTTGCTTCATTGACGTCGTCGTCTCCGAATGATGTTGCATCTTTTCTATATATATATTTTTTCTTAATCCCATCCAAAGAAACAGCTAGTTATTTAAAATAATTTAAACAGTGTGAATCTCTCTCTATATATATACACGATCGACACAGCAAAAACACAATGTAGTTGGTTAATTTGTAGTGATGAGTGAAGAAGCCAAGTTTGGTTATTCTCAGACAAAAAAAACATTAAAGAAAACGTGACAGTTTACATGTGGGGGAGTTTCTGTGATTCCTCTATGGCTTGGTAAAGAGTGAAAGTAGGGTTGGTTTTCTTGACTACTACCCTCATTTTTTTACTATTTTTTTTTTTTTTTTTTAAAAAATGTATGCCCATCATTAGACCAATCTAAGGCCCATTTAATGTTAGAGAAAAGGCCCATTATTATTATTATTTTTCTAAAAAGGAAAGAAAGAAAGAGAGAGAGGAAAAATGTGATTATGGGGGGGGAGGAAGAGGAAAGCGAAGCACATGGGAGAAGTGAAGGGGAAACGGGAAAAGAAGTGCAGGTCAGGTGCAGGTGGAGATGGAGGTGGAGGTGGAGGTGGATGCGGATGTGCACACGTATGTCCTTATTGAGACAGCTAACGTTAGATATGATGTCATTAAATCACGTGTGTGTCTCTCCCTCTTTCAATCACTCACAGATATTCGACTCTTTTTTTTTTTTTTTTACTTTCAACAATCTTCTTCGACCAAAAACACAACACACTTCTCTTTCCTTTTTTTCCATCTATCTGCAACACATTTTTTTTGTATAATATACTTCATAGAACTTCTCAATTTTCGTTTGGGTTTTTTCAGTTTTGTTCCATCCATAAAAATAACATATGTTGTCTTATGTAATAATAATANCCCCCCCCCCCAAAAAAAAACAAAAAAAAACAGCCTGAATAGGGGTGAATAGAGAAGAAAAGATTAGTTAGTTGGCATAAATCGGAAATATTAGAAAGATAGAGGACTGTTTGGCAAAAACAAAAAGGACAGGAAAAGTCAATTTGAGGAAAAAGAGGGGTTAGGTTTAGAAAATCTGATCCAGTAATTGGGATTGGATTGTCTGGTTAGAAGTAGTGGAGCCCTTTCCTTTCCTTTCCTTTCCTTTCCTTCTCTTCTCTTCTCCTTCTCTTTGCCTTCCTCTGGAAGAGAAGGTCGTCCCCAAGTGCTTCTTCTTCTTCTTCTTCTATCTCCTTCATTTTTCTGGATCTGATTCAGATCCATCGCTCTCTCTTCCTTCACATCGATCATACAGATCTCCATCTTTTTTCTTCCACCTGTAAGACTTTGAGTTCATATTTTCTCACCTTTTCTCTCATTACTAAACCCTAAAATCCCCCTTAAGATTGCTTTTGATCTCAATCCTTTGATGCGTATCTGTTGACTCCAAGTCTGCGGGTGACTTTCTTCCTGTTACATCTGCTTCTGCAGAATCTCACAGGTACTGATTCCTCGAGTTTTCAAAAAAGTTAGGATTTTGTTCTGAGTGTGTTGATTGATTCCATCTGTTCCATCATCCACTGGGTTTGCAGATTCTTGAGTTGATAATCAAGTTTGGTTTCACTCTTCACCTTATCTCTTCCTGAGAGTTTCCAGATTCTCTATCTAGGTAATAACTGCTATCGCTGTGCAGATTAAGGTTTTTTTTTTCTTTTTCGGAAATTCTGAGGCTCGTTTCTCTTTTGAATTGCAGATTCATAAAGCCAAATCTCGTTTCTACTTGTTCCGATCCTGCATCCCTTTGACGGATGTGGAGGAAAAAGAGGGTTTCCCTGATGACATGAGGAATGCTATCAACGTTGATGAAACTTTTGAGTGCTTGTCTGTGGCCTTCTTCCTCGGGCAAGTCCTCCGATTCTACAGGAAAACAAGATGGACTGCTCTGGTACAAAGACTCTGGTCAGCACCTACTTGGTGAATTCTCAATGGCTGTTGTTCAGGCCAACAATCTGCTTGAGGATCAGAGCCAGGTTGAGTCTGGCCCTTTGAGTACTCTTGATTCGGGTCCTTATGGAACCTTTATTGGAATCTATGACGGTCATGGCGGCCCTGAGACCTCCCGCTTTGTCAATGATCACCTCTTTCAGCATCTAAAGAGTGAGGAAATTAATTATATTATATGCATACATTCAAAAAGAAACTAAATATCTTATTGAATTATACAGGATTCGCAGCAGAGCACGCCTCTATGTCCGTGGATGTAATTAGAAAGGCATATGAGGCGACCGAAGAAGGGTTTCTAGGGGTTGTGACAAAGCAGTGGCCGGTTAAGCCACAGATTGCAGCGGTTGGGTCTTGCTGCCTGGTGGGTGTTATATGTGGAGGCAGGCTCTACATTGCTAACGTTGGGGATTCCCGTGCAGTTCTTGGAAGGGCTATGAATGCAACAGGCGAGGTTATTGCGCTTCAGCTCTCAGCGGAACATAACGTGAGCATAGAGTCTGTTAGACAGGAAATGCGCTCCTTGCACCCGGATGATTCTCATATTGTCGTGTTAAAGCACAATGTGTGGCGTGTTAAGGGTCTTATTCAGGTACGTTTCTCAATCAGAATTATACTTAGTTAGATTATTGGGTCAAAGGATCCAGTTTTTTTATAGCTACCCTTGTCATGTCAAGAAAAACTGGAGAAAGTCTGAATTATATGGCCTTGAACTTATTACTGGCTTTTTTAAACCAAGGCGCTATAATTTTATTCAAAAACCAATGGTTTTTTTGTTACTTATAGTTCATATCAAGATCAATTAAGAAATCTGACAGTTGTTGTGATTTCTGTATGGAGATGAGGTCCCTGCATTAAACTAGGATGTACAATCAAAAGGCTTGATTTGTAGTAACCTGGACTTTGTCATAACCGATACCAAACCCACCAACCCGAGAGAGAGCTGTTGTTGAAGTTGGTGGTATCTGAAACCCAGTTTGTGTATGTTATACATTAAGATAGATACTATAATCGACACAACACTTGAACCTGTGTTTTGTCTCCATGACTGCATATTTACGCAAATGCCTAGATATGTTTGTTCCTTTGCCATGTCAAGATAAACCCTGATGATTGAAATTGAAATGGCTAGATATGTTTGCTCCTTTGCAGATATCTAGATCCATAGGCGACGTCTATCTTAAGAAGGCAGAGTTCAACAAGGAACCATTATACACAAAGTACAGACTCCGCGAGCCGATCAAGAGACCGATCTTGAGTGGGGAACCGTCGATAACAGAGCATGAGCTCCAACCACAAGATCAGTTTCTGATATTCGCTTCTGACGGACTATGGGAGCAGATGAGTAACCAAGAAGCCGTTGACATCGTTCAAAACCACCCACGAAACGTGCGCTAGACCCACTTCTTTTTTTCTTTTTCTGTTTCAGTAAAAAACCTATTACAAAACCAAATATTGACTGTGTCCCTTGCTGTGGGAATGAGTGCAGGGGATTGCAAGGAGACTTGTGAAGATGGCACTGCAAGCGGCGGCAAAGAAAAGAGAGATGAGATACTCTGATCTGAAGAAGATAGAGAGAGGCGTGAGGAGGCATTTCCACGATGACATCACTGTGGTCGTCATCTTCCTTGATACCAATGTAGTGAGCTCTGCCAAAGGACCCTCTCTTTCTATCCGAGGCGGCGGTATGACTTTCCCCAAGAAACTCTAAAGCTACTACTACACTTTTAGGTTTCATCTTTTGTAGTTATGAAAAAAAAGTCACTCTTGTTTGGTATAAGAATGTAAAATTGTAACGTGAAAGCCACACACTACTGACGTTTGGAAACTCATTCCAGTAATTATTAATTGTTATTTTATTCAGCGAACTTTGTGTAATGATGTAATTGTTGTTGATGATGAATGAATCTAGGCCTTTCTTCTGTCGTATATTTGTATTGCATAGTTCACACTATACAGAGAAGTATTTGATAATCATTTACATTCTAAATATGTGAAAGAAACCAAGAATCAGTAAATATGTGTAGTATTATACTACATGACAAGAGATCATCCATCAAATTACCTTTGTCCTCGTTTCGTTTCAGGTCCAATTTTTCTCTTTTTTTTTAATTCTCCTTGGCACTTGGCTTTCAGTTGATAACATGCTTGACGTTTTTCTGATTCAAATGATTTCTAATGCAATCCACTACTGCCCATCTTCTTACTGTATAATATCTATACTTTTTATATGTGTTCGTCTGGAATTTTCAAATTTGGTGATCTTCACTTGCTGATCTTGAAGCTTCTAGGTGTTGAGCTTCATGTTCTGTAAGCAACTAGTGAATCCAAGGTTGGTTTCCGAACATCTCTCATGTTGGTGACTGCTTGCTTCCCATTGTTGTTGATATTAAGCTACTCAATGGTAACAAAACCATAAGGTGAAATATCCGAAAACAGTAAAAGAAAGAATGAAGCATGTTGATAATGTGTACAGTTAAGGGGGTTTGATATATTTTCCAAGTCCAGAAAATATACAATTGGGTAGAGAGATAACGTGTGTTGTGCATTAATTTATGGCAATGGTGGACCGGAGTCTTAATGTAGCTAGAGAGAAGTAAATAGTTCTTGCCTCCCACTAGAGCAAAAAAAAAGGATTTGGTTTTTACAATGCGACATTAAAACTTGGATCTTTCTCTTGAGAATCTTCAATGGAGATAGAGAGAGAGAGAGAGAGAGATGGGTCATTAGGGTTCATAACTGGCTTGAGGTTGTAAAAAGCAGAAAGAGAGAGGGCCTAAAAGAAAAGCAGTAAGACCATTAATGGTTGCAGGCAGGCCAGTGTCCCCTTCTTCTGCGAGATTCCCTCAAAATTTATTATAGAGCATCTTCGATGTTCTTTAACTTCTTCCTCAAAATCTTTTTTTTTTTAAATCTTTTTTGTTTTGAACCTCAAGAAGGAAAGACAGAGGAGGAGACAAAGGAGTATTGGTTCACATTGCATAGCCAGTTACGTTTTGAACGATGGATATGTAATGAAAGTTACAATAAGTAGGGAGAGAGAGAGAGAAGAGGGATTAAAGGTGACCCAGCTTTTGTGCTTTGGTAGTAGATGTGGTTTTAATGCTCCATACCTTCCATTTTCCTTCTCTCATGCCCTAATTTAATTCCTCTCATCTTCTTTATATCTCCCCACAGACATTCTCACTTTACCCTCACACTTCCCCTCACACGTCTTTCTTCTTTTTTCATTTACAGGCTTCCTTTCAATCTGCACTTTAGCACGAAAGAGTCCCTTTGATATTGGCCTGGTTCATTCAGATCTTCTCGACCACACCACCACACGCACATATAATCTAGATATCTGATTGAGCCGCGCCAATATCCCAGTGCTCTCTCGTCTCTCTGTTTCTGTTTTCGACTCTGTTTCTCCTACATCTACCTATATGGAGTTTAATTTGCTTCTTGATAGGTTTTTTTTACATATATAGGTGATGTAAACTCCCTAACTGATATTTCTTCATCAGCTTTCTTCCCAAGTATAATAAATCCTTTATACTGCTTGCAATGGGTTTTGCTTCATATAATCTATGGATCCTTTTAAAATGCAAATTTGTGGAGACAATATCGTTATTTTTCATCAAAACTTGAGAGGGAATGTGTCAGCTAGACATTTCTTGTTTATCAGTACAAATGCAGGGTGTTAGAAGAGTTAACTAGTAGTACATAAACAAAATCACAGAGCGGTATTTGAAAGGACAATGAGATGTTATGTAGAAGATGTCACAATCACAAGAAACAGGGCAAATTAAGGAATTAATGGGAGAGAATCTGACGAGCACGAACCCTAACCTGCAAGCGAGCAAGAGCATGCATACAATGTAAAGCTATTCGAGCTTGTCTCCTCACAAGCACTCCTCTCGCCACCGCCTGAAGCTTCACTAGACTTTTCAGCGCTCTAAACGCTCTCCTTCCCTACCACATTTTTACAATGGTCAACTTTTCAGCTGTTCTTGAAAATTGCAGAGATCATCTATAAAAATGCATTATTTTTTTTACCAGGTGGCCTCTGAAGAAAGCTTGTATTTTAATGGCGGCAATGTCTTCTTTGGTGGTTTCTGGGGTTGAGCGGATGATGGTGATCCTGCTGGGAGATCGCCGGAGAAGTTTCCTCCGTACAACGGCAAACAATCTTCTGGAGTTGGCCATATTTTTGTGGAAAGCCTTGTCTCTGCTTTGGTTTGGTTTAGTTTTGGTTTTTAAACAGAAACGTGGAGAATGAAACGTAAAATGTAAGTAAAAATTAGTGAAGGCGGTGGCTTTAAGGGAAGGAGATGATGTGCTCTCCATTTTTATTTCGCTGATATCCTAACGAACGAACGTGCTCGCATGCTCTTTTTCTTTCTAGTTTCTACTTGATTTTGTTTTCTTTTGTTTATGAGATTACTTTTGCTTTTTGAAGACAGAAGAGTCTTTGCCCTTTTTACATTGATATTTTGACTTGAGAGTTTTATACTAAAAAGTCTACAACTTACAACACTGTTAATTGTTCACATTTTACTTCTAAGGATACGTATTGTAGGCTAATCAAAAGAATCTTAACTTTTCTCGATTAAATTCCACAAATGTCATCATTTTTTTTTTATATTTTGAACAACAATTCCTCTCGAAAATGGGTTATTATTCAAAATGAAATCCAAATCGTTCTAGAGGAGGCCTAACTTGTTCACCTTCATGCTAAAAAAGAAAGCAAACACATCAATAACATTTCAATGCATATGTTAAAAAATGGGCCTAAATTTTGAGACAAATTACAATTCTTCCATTAATAAACCCTTAAAGCCCATAAATTCTCCAATCAAAAAATGGGCCTAAATTTTGCGAAAGAGACCCAACCAAACTCTGTCTTCCCTATTTTGATTTCCTTCTTTTACACATCCATTGTCTTGTTGCAATGGCCAACAAACTAATCTCTACTCTGTCGATTCTCTCTACAACTACAAGTCTACAAGATTGCATTTGTTTGAAGATCTTCTTTTTGTCTTCGTGGGCGATTCTCTCTGTCTCTGTCCTCACAATGTTTGCCTGAGAGAGTCAACCATGGGCGTTTGCTGCCCTTTCCTTCGACCCTGGGATCGAGCGCGGAACCGATTTCTCATCAACCTTCCTTGTCTCTCTGATCCTGGTTACCACTCCTCACCCTTTTAACCCTAGTGTTGATGTTTTCGTCTACGTCTCAATTTCCCCTTTTTGAATCCCTTGTTGAGATTTGATTTAGGTTCTGATTCACTAACTAAAATTGTTTGCTTTTGCTATTTTCCACGACCACTTACCAGTTCGAAGATCTTCACTGCTTCTGAAATTGGCACTAGTAGCGCTACACCTTATCTTCATCGGCTTTCTGTTCGTTTGCGATGCAGAATTTATTGAGAAAACTAAGCGAGATCCATGGTAATTGCTCATCTTTCTGCCTTATTTAATCACATCTATACTCTAAAGAGCTTACCTTGTTGTTACTGTTTCTTCTCTCTAACAGGTACATGGCCTCTTATTTCCTGTTGTTTTCTGCCACACTTGTGCAGTATTTTGTGACTTCTGGCTCTTCACCTGGGTAAACTAGCTATCCATGCCTACTTGTGTTGTGTGTGTGTGTGTGTGTTTCATTTTTCATTCTGCAATTGAAAACCATACCGTACTTTTCTTTCAGGTATGTTATTGATGCAATGAGGGATGTTTGCGAGACAAATGCATTGTACAGAAACGTGCCTACGAACTCAATGTAAATACTTGTTATTTCGTTGTTGTTTTCTGCAAAATCTTTACGGAATTTGATGGAACGAACAAGTGATGGAATTGCATTCTGCTTAACTTGTGTCTGTCTCACTGTTGTGTTTATACTTCTATTATGTCTGTTATTTAAGCGAAGACAACATGCTTCCAGAAAAAGTGGGAGCGTAGTTGTTACTGTGGAAGGAGAACCAGCCTCAAGTGCCAGAAGGACTCCAACTTCCTGGGGGAAGATGGTTCTGGACTTGTACCCTCCAGGAACATCCTTAAGGTACGTACATATGAACTTTAATCAAAGCTTTCCTACTGTGTGAATCTTGAAAGAATCAGCTTATATCTGGGTAAACTATTATTACTAGGAAGGAGTGTACTGAATTGTTTCTTTTATAACCTGCAGAAATTTGACATGCGGCTATTGTCATGTGGAGCAGGTAACATTTGGATTTTGTATGATTTAAATCGGCCACTGTAGTTGTTGAACTTGTTTTTACCGTGTTTGTTCAAGTTTTCCCTCCCTAAATCTTTCTATCGAAACGTGTGGTACTTTGCAGCCTCCACGAGCCAAACATTGTCATGATTGTGATCGATGTGTTCTTCAGTTTGATCATCACTGTGTTTGGCTGGGAACATGTGTAGGCCAGAAAAACCATTGTAAATTCTGGTAAGCCTGCGAAAGCTGAACCCGTACTGTTACATTGTCCAGTAGCGGTAGAGATAACAAAGCTAGATTGTTGTAATTAAGTTTGATATTATGCATCAAAATTTAGTTTTAGACCCCATAAACGTGTTTCCACCATATCAGGTGGTACATCTGTGAAGAGACAATTCTATGCATCTGGACACTCGTCATGTACATTGACTACATGAGCAACGTAGCAAAGCCTTGGTATAATACTTTTTCATCTCCCTCTTGTGTTTTGGCCAATTTCTTAGCAGCTCCAGTTCATTGAAACAAGAATTTCAAATGGAAAATGTGAACAGGTGGAAGAATGCAGTTATCATACTACTGGTTGTTATATTAGTGATCTCCTTGATATTTGTGCTGCTTCTATTGCTTTTCCACAGGTGAGTATTCAACATTTCGTGATATTTTCTGCAGTCTCATACTTTTTTTTTGGGTCTAATTCCGTCCGTTTCAATTTCCAAACTGATTTCCTGCAGCTACCTCATTCTAACGAATCAAAGCACTTATGAACTGGTGAGACGAAGACGTATTCCGTACATGAGGTACTCAACCCGTCTTCTATCACCTAGTAATAATACTATCAGGTTGTTTAAAAAAACATAAAAAGAGAAACTTTGGTTCTTCGAGTGACTTTATGGAGAACTCTATTTCTTTGTCCAAATGTAAATGTGTCAGTTGATCGGTTTGTTTGTGCGAGGTATTAGTTGTTTATGTAATAATAGAGCTTTTGGGGTTTGTAGGAATATTCCGGAACGAGTGCATCCTTTTAGCAGAGGAATTAAGAGGAATCTATACAACGTCTGTTGCGGCAACTATAATCTAGACTCACTGCCCACTGCTTTTGAACTCGAGGATAGATCAAGACCCTTCACTTGCTTAGATATGTTGAAATGTCGCTGCTGCTAAGTTTTTGTTTTTGTTTTTGTTTTTATACAACTATCTCTATTAATGTCATTTAATCTATGAAGGTAACATGTTTTCTCTAAAACATCTGATCAACAGACACATGTAATCTAGTGAATGGATTTATTATATATGCAAAGAGAGTATGTTTAAAAGAGAAACTCTAGCTTGGATCATACGCCTGTACAAGCTCTCAAGCGACTCCTCCAGATCTTCAACCACAACATCTACGTTATCCAAGCTGGTGATCAAAGACTTGATTCGGTCCTTCTTTATCTCTTTCGTCAAGCAGAATCTTCGTAGTTCTTCGTCCATCATATGGAACTCGTTTATGTGTCCGTTCTGAACTTGACCATTAGTGGTAGCGTTCTTGATCACCAGTTTGGTGACCAAAGCCCATCTGGAAGGTCCGGGCTTTGGTACAGATGTGGATAAGGACAACAAGACTGTCCTAAAGGAATGGCATGTTTGGGAACAAACTTGTCGGAGCAGTGTGATCAAAGGATGAGTTGACCCGGAGGAGGAGGAGTTATCGGTTTGTTTGAGCAACAAGAGTAGCTTATCGAGGTCCTTATGAACCGCTTTCCTAGAGCGGATAAAGGCTTTAACATGGCAGCGGATGGTAGAATCTCCACCGTGTCTCCTCCGTCTGAAAGCAGAACGGAGGTCTCGGAGGCAGTCCTTGATGCGGCAAGTAATGTCTCTTAGCTTGGAACACAAGTCAAGGTGTACAAGGGAGAGATCAAGAAGGTGGGTGAAGAAGGAGTGATGAGGGAGAAGTGATGAAGCTGGTGAGTCGTTGAAGAGATGAGAGACGGAGTCGTAGAGATGAGAGAGAAGCGAGAGGCTGTTATCGTTATCTGTAGGAAGCTTGTTGAGAAGTTGCTGAATGTGGTTGAGGCCATTTGAGTGTAGCCGAGCTGGTAAGCTACAAGAACGGGCGTGGTAGGAGGCAGCCATTGATGATGGGTTTTGAGATAGAGAAAGCTTTAGCTAGAAAGAAGCTGAAGTTGAATATATATATATATATAGAGGGAGAGAGAGAGAGATAGGTCAAATGAAATAGGATTTAGACTTGTGGATGTAAAAGCCACGTGAAGGGAGCAATGTTCATTTGTTCCATCAAAGCCCCCACTTATTGTTATTTTTATGCCTCTCTCAACTAATTTTGATCTCGACGTATATAGAGTTCGCTCTACATCTACCTAATTAGCCCACTTAGATCTATTAATTAGGCGAGAAGAATCAAAACAAAGATATGTTGTCAAGCACCTCCTCAACTTTGGGTATTGATAAACACCGTCATGCATATGGTTATATCATATATTGATTGTAATTACTTAATTAGTGAGCATATATTCTCTCATATATGTGTAATCAAAGGAATAATTAGAACTGATAATGATCTGATATAAGAAATGAAGCTGGTGGTTGGATAATACTATATATGGGACCGTGTGCACGAGTGTCTTGTTGAAAACTTCTAGATGAAACGATACTAATTAATAATCTCAATCTCAATCACAATCACACCGTTTCTTTTTTTTTTCTTGACTATTTTGAATTCATGAACGTGACTTGTCATTATACAGCCTGCAGCTGAATCTCTCATCTCTTGGGATTAGATATTCAAATTGTCAAAAATATCTATCCCAAGTATCCTAACTATTAGGCTTTTCATCTTTATGAGAAGAAAAAAGAAGCTTTTCGACCCGTGCTTAATTTGGAGATGTAACTTTTTTTTCTTTTCTTGGATGTGCAACTTACATGGATTTGAGATATTTCATTACTTTTATAAACAAGGAGATATTTTTTTGTTTGAACCTTAAAACAAAGAGATATTTCATTTGAGATATTTGTTCGATCACATGCATATGCATGTATGAAAAACACAAATTAAGTTGTTGGTTTTAACTTTTACGTATCCAATGAATCTCTCTTCTGTTTACGTATTTAACCTATAATAACCAATCCAACAAACTACTATATAGAAGAAGTTTTTTTTTCTTCTTTTATTAATTAAACATATTAGAAGAAGTTAGAAAATCTAACATAAAACATATAGACGAAGTTGATATTAAGGAAGTATGTGAAGTTTAGGTATTGCGACGATAGACAAGAAAATAGTTGGGCCATGTGAAGTCACGTTACTCTTAGATGGACCCTCCGATACATAAAAATGGGCAACTATTAACATTACACTTGTCTTTTTTTTCATTTTTTGTGTTTGGTTTTTGTCATTTTGTGTAATAATTGTGCCACCCAATTGCCATAATTGGTGAGCCATTGCACCCATCACCTCACCTCTATTGCCGCCTCTCCATAACTCTCTCTGTTCTGTCTCTTCCTTTCTTCTCTCACTTCAATAAAAGATGAACAATATAATATCATAATGTTATTATAGAGAGTTATAAAAGGTATGAAGTAGCCTTATGCTTTTGTTCATCCACCCATGTTTTCTCTTTGTATTGGGTTATACAAAACAAAAAAAAACAGTTTTTGCTCCCATTATGATAAACATCAATTTAGACATCTATTACTCCTTATAAAAGTTCACTATTACTCCTTATTAAAAAAAACTACTAAAAATTCACTATTACTCCTTATTAATTGTTTTGTATCAATTTCAATTTCGTTCCTAGAAATTAAACTTATCTAATATATTACTAAAAGGTACAATGAAACTTGATATACATTGTCATATATATGAAAATATTAAACGTAATATATAACGAAACCTATGAAATATAATATCTATTGTATTGAAACTTGTTAGCTGTTTAGATTTATTATTAGTTATCGCTTATAACTTATACATGCATCCTTTTAGGGAAAACAATAATGCAAACCAGGCTATACAAAAAAAAAAAAAAAACTCGTTTAATTATGATTTTGAAATAAAATCTATTAGTTATTTATAGATATGTATTATTGTCTAATGATTACTTAAGTGGAGTATTCTATACAATTGGAATGGGGTCGGCATCTTAGCAAACTTGAACTGTTGCATGTGTCGATGTGTGGGGACAAGAGGAATCAAAGATCAACGGCCTCTCTCTCTCCTTTTTATTCATTATTAAGATATTAGCGATTAACGATAGATATGTCCGGGTAATAGTGGCCTAGGGATTTGAGGGGTGGGGTCTCTTGGCCTGCAATTGTCGAGGTCTCAGGTTCGAGTGTTCTTGGGAATACTTTCACCATTTTCTAGACATCCATACGGATATGAGCTCATTCTTTAGGATCCATTTGAATATCCGGAGAGAGGATATATCTGTGGGTTGCACCTTCTCCTATCCGTGGGTTGCACTTTCGTGGGCTGTACCTCTGTGGGGTGCACCTCCGTGGGCTGCATCTCCCTCAGAGGATTAGTCGGACTTCGGTTCGGATTTATCCATGAGTTATCCAAAAAAATAATATATATATAGATCTAGATGTTTGGTGATGTCAAACTTTAATTTTTTAAAAAGTAATGTGCACGAGTGAAGAGACTTTCCACCAATGGTAGACTGGCACATCATCATTTTGCCATGAAAACACTCGTAATTGTAGGGACACAAATCTTACAAACTCCTTATTGTACCGTCCCTAACTTTGCCCTGTTGAGAGGCTTTTCTTGGTTACTAAGAAGCGTTTGATTTATGTAGCTATCATGCATTACCGATCTAGAATTTCAAAAATCCATTAATTTCTTCAGTGTAAGAATCTGTATGTATTTGTATATATGTTTTGTGTACAATTAGAGACTAATTAACTAACTAAACAAACAAACTAGGAGTGTGTTGTAAGAATGTTGAGCAAAGAAACTCTATATTGAACAAGAGACTTGAAAAGAGAATCAAGTGAAGCTTCAAGTCCCTCCGTTCTCTCTTCTAATATCTCCAACGTTTTCTTCGCTTCCTTGGAGTTATCCCCATCTGAACGTAGAACCAAATCCAAATTCTGCAACTCGCTCATTATTGACGACGATGATCGACCACCACCAATAAGCTTAGAGACGAATTTTATCGTACATGTATTTGTCTTCATCGCCGGAGTAGTCGATAGAAACATGAAAAGGGATCGGAAGACGGAGACGGCCAACGCGGTGGTCTCAGAGCCTTCCAACTTCTTGAGGCCAAGAAGAAGCTTGTTGGTTTCTTTCTTGACTTTCTTCCTGAAGGAAAAGTACTCTTTGATATGGACTTGCATGGATTTGCCTTTTCTTCTAAGTGCAGACTGAAGGTTGAGGAGATGCTCTCTGAGGGTGAGGATTAGGTTTCTCGCTGCGTCACAAGAGTCTAGTAACGTGGCTGACACGTCGAGAGTATGCTCGGCTTGACTGATGGGAAGAGAGTGATTGAGTTGGTGGAGAGAATGGTAAAGCTCAGCGAGATTGAGTAATGAGATTTGAAGAGATTGAGAATCAGAGGATGAGTTTTGGCAAATCTGAAGTTGAGAGATTGCAGCTTGAAACTTCGCAGAAGGAGGGTGTATTCTTGATGGTAGACTTATAGATCTAATAGGCATATGGAGATGGGTTTCAGGAAATGCCATGTTTCTTGATTCTGCTGAAGAAAAGAAAGAAGTAGAAGTTGGATATATATATATGAGTGAGGGCATGTGCGATAAACATGGGATATTTTATTAGTTATATAATATGTACAGTGAATGTTTAGCTAAGCCACGACGCACATGGAGGCTTTGAATGCTCTGTTTTATGCTCAGTTTTGAACGTGAAACCGATTTCAGAGGACCAGAGCTAGAGAGAGCCATAACTTAATGTTGCCTTTGTGATTCCCATTTGATCAGCCGGAGAGATTGGGATTGTCAGAAGAAGGAGACATGGAAACATTTGTCGCAGACCATTTCAGTTTTTAACTCTTTATTAGTATCATTTTTTATTTGTTTCATCCAATTCTCCATTTTAACCTATTAATTACTCACCTTTGGTTCATGGACAACTTCCCGAGACGGTCGGAAGAAGATTGTCGCAAACAATATCAACGTTATTTTATTTAGGAATATCCTAATTACTACTCCCTCCGTTTCATATTACTTTATAAATGACCCGCGCGTTGTGCAGAATTAAAATTATATCAAATTCAAATTTGTTATTTTTAAATTTTATTTTAAATATTTGTTTTTTACGCTTTTAGTCTCGTTTAATGTTTTGGGTGGTTACTAATAATTTAATTAAATAAATTCAATATTTGTATTTTTCTAGTTTTTTATATACTTGTTTTTGGCATAACCTACATACTATTTTCCTTATATTTATAGTTAAAAAATACATTATACTTGTCATCATTTTTAAAACAGTAAATGTACCGGCTTTTTTTGTGTCTGTAATGTCACCATTGTTTGACGATATTTTTTGTGCCACAATTGTTTTTCACTTTTTTATATTAATTACACGTTAATAGTACATGGATAATAAGAAATTAGAACTAACTCAACATACTAAATACCAAAATAGTTCGATATAGGTTTTGATTTGATTCTTTTTTGCTAAAAATTATCTTTTTAAAAAATTGCATGATCTTATGTCCTAATGCGCTTAGATTGTTGGAGTGTTATTCATCATAATATTTGGCACATACAACAACACCAACGACATGCAATCCATTTTTTAATTAAAAATGTTTAATTGTGTACTTCATCCACGACTTTTTCTTTACAAAACATAGCATGTTTTAAATATTTCGCTTCTTCAAATCCATTAAACTAATAGAATTTGATACGAAAAAGAATTCTCAAACATGTATTTCTCTTGAAGTATGGTGTATAATCGCATTTTTACTCGCGATATAGTACAAAATAACGTGTATCAATCTTTACATGTGTGTTTTATTGCGGTAGTGTTTGAACATTCTCAAGCATTTTTTATATACTATTTTAGTTTTGAAATTTATATATATATATATATATATATATAGATATATATTGTGTTAAAAACACAATATCATAACACTTTAAAATTTCAAGCCATGTTAAAAAATATCAGGCTTTTCTTGTATGGTTTCAATGAAATTTACTTGTATATGTAAGCAAAGAAGAAAAAAAGATCTTCTTGACTTAATTTCTCATTTTCTAGAACAAATTTGTAGAGAAATTTCCGAAAAACTTAATTATCCTCGATTTTCTTTTGAATTTAATCTCATAACATTTTTTTATTTAGTTCTGACTATTTATAATCATTTAGTCCCTTTTTAAATCTATTTTTTATTTTCTCTTCTATCATTTATCCATAATTTTATTTATTTGTTCTTATCTTTGTCATATTTTACATATTTTTTGCTTTGTAAAATTAATTGTAAACACTTATATTTACCACAAATTTATAGTATTTTTATGACTCTCAAATGATGTAAATTTCATTATAAAAAATTATATATTCTCGGACTAAAATATATTTTACATTCTTAATTTCATAATCACATTCTAACATTTTAAATATGATAAATCTTCAATTCAAGTTTTTGGTTGAAAATCAATATATCGTTTTCAATAAAATATTTCATTATTTTTTTATCCAATTAGTATTACAATTGTCTTTGATTCTTAATATCGAATTATCAATTTTTATTTTTTATTTACACTATGTTTTGTATTTTTGTAATTTGTATTAAATAAAAATAATGATAAATATAAATAGACATGTATTAAATGAATATTTTAAATATATGTTAATGTTAAAAAAATTGGTAGTGATGAAGTGGACACCCTAGATTGAGAGATAACTCTCCTATTATATAATAAATTTGTCGTTTTAGAACTTAAATTTTGTTTTATATTATAAGTCGTTTTATGTTTTCAATGCAAATGTTTGATAATATTTTCATTTTTATCCCTACTTCTTTAACTTATTGATTAGTGTGATTATAGTATATAATACATTAATGAGGGATAAAATAAAAAATGGAATTGTTTTTTTAATCTACATAAAACAACATAGAACGACAAGTAATATAAAACGGAGGGAGTAATTAGGATTATACAACTGTTACCTACTTTATTAATGTTGATTAATGTTTTGTGACTTTTGCCCCCTGATTCACCCAATCAGAAAACGTCTTATTATAAGGTTAAATAAAAATAATAATAATTCAATTGAATCCCTCAAGGCTGTCATCAGATTCATGATCAACTACTGGAGGCATTGTTGAGTGAGAGACATGATTATGAATTGTGATAATGGCCTGTCTCTGTTACAAGAGCTATGGCTATATGATAGATTTGTTTATTTAGAAAAAGGGATTATGGATTGAGACTCGTATGTATACGAATACGATCACGGGACGATTTAATGTACGGGGGAATCTTAAAAGTGGTACGTTTCAGACAAAAGATCTTCATGGATTTGGTTACATTGAACCTCGTCTCAAAGTGCTGTTGAAGAATATATATTTAATTGAAATGTGTTTTTATCTGGTTTAGCATGCAAGCTTATTAGAGGTGAACCGGATGATATCGAGTGGTTTAATTAGTTCGGGTCAGAGGCTAAGGAAGAAGACTCCGGTTTGATAGAGGAGAGACACTTTATCAAATCCTTGCCTAATTGAATTTAATTATCTCCAGCCCACGTTCTACACGTCTAGGATGTCTGAATCGAAATTTATAAAAAATGACAATATAGATGATTTTGCCAAGATTGTCACTAACCTTAGCAATCTTGGAGTGAAAGAAAAATTCTGATGAAGTTCAAGCTATACTACTTTTAAGTTCACTCCCTTTGAAAGAAACTCTCAAGTATGGGAGAGAATCACTCACTCGTGAAGAAGAGTTTGGAACAACACGATCTAAGGAGATGAAGTTTACTGAAACAAGATAAATCAAATTGTAGGTTTACTACAAAGAGGTAGAAACTGAGACTAGCTAGAGATGATCCTAAGAACATCTAGATCTTGTTTAGAGGTTATCACACTATGGAAGCTCAAGAAGTTGGTTATGTTAAGCATGACACACATGGAGGAACAGTTAAAATCATGAATAATGTTAGGTTATGCTCACTATCATGTGCAAGTGAGCATTACTTCATAATTTCTTAGACTCCTCTAATTAATAACGGTTTTGATCATTATCATGTGCAAGTGGGGATGTTGGTTTAAAATTTGGTTTGCGTCCTTGATTTGACACCATAACGAACATGTAGTTATAAGAAGTTTGATAATTCGGATAATTCTATAGAGAGTAAAACCATTTTTAAAAGAAACTTATTTGAGAAATGAAACGGCAAGCAAGACTTAAACGTTCACAAGTGGTTTTCATCATCTTCCTTTCCGTCCGATATCCAACGAATTTCAAACCAATTTCATCGCAAAACCGGATTAAGGTATAGGTGTTGTGATTTAACATTTATGCATTGAAATGTTTTACAGTTATATTATTAAGAAACGCCTAATTTAATGGTTGATTAGGATTTATGAGGGATGCTCAATGTTTTGTCCCCTGATTCACCCCAAGCAAAGACAGTTTATTAGAAGGTTTAACTCGATTGTGAGTGCTTCAAGGCTGGCATTGTTTATTTATGGAAGCATTGTTGATAGAGAGACAAGATTGTGAGTTAAGATAATGGCGTGTCTCCTTTACAAGAGCTACGACTCTATATGATAAAGTTGTTTATTTAGAGAAAAAACAAAAAAAGAGAGGATCATATGGGACTATTGTAATGTACGGGGAATCTTAATAGTGGTACGTTTCAGACAAAAGATCTTCACGGAATTTGATACATTGAACCTCGTCTTCAAGTCAAATCTATGCTTCTTCTTCTCTGCATGTACTGATTCAAATCACGGCCTGATAATGTAAGCCCAAAACATAACCATAAACATATTGGGCCTTATAGGAATATAGTCAAAGCCCACGAATGGTCACGTATGACGTACCTCGGATTCAAAGATTCTTCAAGTCAAAGATTGGTTTCTGCGATTGCAACATCAATCAAAACGGTGTTTCTCTTGGAGTTGTTCACCATTTTCCACGAACCCAATCCTTTCTCCAATGGCTCTGTTCTTCTTCTCCTCACGTTTCCTCTTCTTCTCCACCATCATCCCCTTCCTCGTCTCTATCGCTCTCTACCGACTCGACATCTTCGACCCAGCTCCGCTTCCTTCCGATGCATTAGCCTACTCCACTAACTCCATCTCGCCGCTTCTCAACGACAGATTTCTCACCGACGCCGATCGGTCTTCTCAATAGCCCCGAGGATATCGCATATTGTTAGAAGAACGATTGTTGCAGAGAAAAGAAGTCTGAGAAAATTCTGTTATCTTCGTTAAATGTAAAGAGATTACATTATGTATCTTATATGGAAGATGAAGCTGGTTTACATAAAACTAAACCAGACTAAATCAAACTATTAAACTAACTAAACCAGACTTATTCAATCTAATATTCCCCCTCAAGATGACACGAAAATCGACTTGAGAGACATCTTGGTAATAAGAGATTGAAACTGAGATGGGAATAGAGGCTTGGTAAAGACATCCGCAAGTTGTTGATCCGTCTTGACATGAAGAGTTTTTATCAAACCACTGAGAATCCTTTCCCTAACCATGTGACAATCATTCTCTATGTGTTTGGTACGTTCATGGAAGACGGGATTGTTTGCGATGTGTATAGCAGTTGTTGAATCACAGAAGAAGGCTACAGGTTGCCGTTGATCTACCTGAAACTCTTTAAGCAGCTTCACCAACCATTCAATCTCTCTGACTGCTAACTGCATTGCACGATACTCTGACTCAGCAAAGGAGTGTGAGACTGTGGGCTGTTTATTGGATTTCCATGATATTAAAGAAGGTCCAAGAAACATACAGAAACCAGAAGTTGATATCCTTGTATCCATACACGATGCCCAATTAATCTGCATCTGTGAATCCTTTAAGAATCAAATCTGAATCTGCAGAATAGAATATACCCATACCAACAGTTCCCTTGATGTATTGCAGAACTTTATTAGCAGCACGGAGATGAGAACCTTTTGGAGCTGAAGTAAACTGACAAAGTTTATTGACTGCATATGTGATGTCAGGACGAGTGATGGTTAAGTACATTAGTTTACCCACCAAACGCCTATAGATTATTGCATCTTCAAGCAGAGGTTCATATGTTCCTTGACTTAACTTGAAACTGGGATCCATAGGGATACTAGCTGGTTTACATCCTAGCATACCAGTTTCTTCCAGCAGTTTTAAGGCATATTTTCTTTGGCAAACAGACATACCTGAACTTGAGCGTGCCACCTCAAGACCAAGAAAGTATTGGAGAGCTCCTAAGTCTCGAAGTTTGAAAGCTTTAGCCAAATCTTCTTTCAACCGAGCTACTTCATCATCATTATTGCTTGCAATAACAATGTCATCCACGTAGACAAGGACAGCTACATATATGCCATTCACATTTCTCACAAAGAGTGTGTGATCAGCTTGTGATTTCTGGAACCCTAAAGACATTAAAGTGGAACTAAATTTAAGAAACCACTGTCTTGAGGCTTGTTTAAGGTCATATAGGGATTTTTGTAGGCGGCAAACTGCATTTTCTGGTAGTTGTTCCCCCCCCTTTGGTGTGTATCCTGGAGGTAGTGTCATGTAAATCTCCTCATCAAGATCCCCATTTAGAAAAGCATTTGATATATCCAATTGATGAAGACTCCATTTCTTAACTGCATCCATTGCTAGAAGAGTTTTCACCGTAGTCATCTTTGCCACTGGTGAGAAAGTATCAATGAAGTCTACTCCTTCTTGTTGAGTATACCCTTTTGCAACAAGCCGAGCCTTGTAACGTTCTAGACTCCCATCAGCATTGAGTTTGACCTTGTAGATCCACTTACAGCCTATAGCATGTTTTTCTGGTGGTAAAGAGCATACTGCCCAAGTAGATGTTCCCTCTAAAGCGTGCAGTTCATCATTCATAGCTTTTAACCAGTCATTTGATTTCTTTGCCTGACGAAATGAGCTAGGTTCAGGGTGTTTAGTGACTGAGCAGATATAGGCTCTGTAAGGAGTAGACAGCTTGTCATAACTCATATAATCTGATAAGGGGTATTTGATACCTGAAGAAGCTAGATTGCAGTAGTAATCTTGCAGGTAAGAATGAGTTTTTGATGTTCTTTTGGATTCTGAATTGATGTCTGTAACAGGGACTACATGAGTAGAGCTTTCAACAGATTCATTCACAATTGTAGGGATGTGATCACTGGAAGGACTACTGATGTCTGTAGAAGCATGTACAGAATCAAAAATATCATGAGAAGGATCCGGGTTACCAGCAAATGGAAAGATGTCTTCATGAAACGTTACATTTCTGGAAATGTGAATTCCATTTGTTTCAAGATCAAGAGGCTTGTATCCTTTGCATCCAGGTGGATATCCTAGAAAAATGCAAGCTCTGGCTCTCGGCTGAAATTTGTGTCTGTGTTTTGATGAAGTAGAGCTGTAGCAGAGACATCCAAGAACTCGCAAACCACTATAATCAGGTTTCCTCGAAGTTAGGAGTTCATAAGGAGACTTGTCTTTCAAAAGTGGTGTTGGTAGACAATTAATGAGGAATACTGCAGTTAGAACACAATCCCCCCCAATATCCCAAGGGAATGTGAGATTCAAACATAAGGGATATTGCCACATTTAAAATGTGTTGGTGTTTCCTTTCAACTACAGAATTCTGTTCTGGGGTTTCAGGGCATGAGTGGTATGATTTAATCCCTTTAGCTCTGAATAAATCCACAAATTTTAACTCTGGTGCGTTGTCAGAGCTAACTCCTTTCACCACTGCTTTATGTTGGGTTGCCACCATTTTTAGAAAATCTGGGAATACTGTCAACACTTCTGATTTGGTTCTGAGTAAATATAGCCAGGTGACGCGAGTATGATCGTCTACAATTGTGAGGAAGTACCTATAACCCTCTGTGGTAGGTACTGAAAAGGGTCCCCATGTATCTATGTGAAGAAGCTCAAAAGCAGTATCACAAATATTGTTCTTGGAAGGAAAGGCAGGACGTTTCTGTTTTGCAATAGGGCAAATGGCACAGTGAAAAGAGGTTTTATTCCTTTGTTTTAATCCAAGTACATCTTTGAGAGCATCAGTTTTGTTTACAGAAGGATGTCCTAATCTGCTATGCCACAAACCAGAATCAACAACAATATTTGTGATAAAAGGAGACTGCAGAGGATAAGGTCCAACAGAGGCTGCATCCAACACATAGAGATTAGAGATTTGCTCACCCTGAGCAATCATCAATCTCTTGATAGGATCCTGAATCATGCAAGAATCTTGATCAAACATTACCATATATCCCAAATCTCTAGTCAATTGGCTAATACTCAGAAGATTTAGCCTGAAATCTGGAATGTAGAGAACATTATTCAGTAGGAGATGCTCATTCAGTTTAATTTTACCTATCCCTGCAATTTTCACTCCTAAACCAGTAGGCAAAGTGACTGAAGTGTTCATAGCATCAGAAAGATTCATGAATAAGTTCATTTCATGAGCTATATGGTGAGTAACACCACTATCCACTATCCAAGATTCAGATGATAGAGTGTTCATGGTTGCTTTCAAAATTCCAACAAAACGTAATGTAGAGGAAGAGAAGGCCATACCAGGTAGGGTAGTGATAGTTGCACCAGACGTAAAAGGTATAGATGATTGAGGGTCAGTTTGGAGTTGTGAGCTGAAGTAGGCAATAACACCTTGAATCTGATCTTTAGTGAGACAATTGTTCATTCCTGTAACAATGTCATTAGTATCTGTAATAGCAACTTGAGCAACCACAGGTTTTACCGCAGCTTGAATATTATGCCTCTCAGAGTAGTTGGACTTGTCAGATTGAGATTTCGTCTTATGCTTGAATCCTGGTGGATAGCCATGGATTTTGAAGCACTTGTCGACAGTATGGCCAGTGTATCCGCAATGAGAGCATATTGGTCTGTTCTGCTTTG
This sequence comes from Eutrema yunnanense, assembly GCA_002933935.1. Classification (NCBI taxonomy): domain Eukaryota; kingdom Viridiplantae; phylum Streptophyta; class Magnoliopsida; order Brassicales; family Brassicaceae; genus Eutrema; species Eutrema yunnanense. Next base: position 397,258 of record PKML01020056.1, on the reverse strand, counting down.
AGTTATTGTAGGAGGATTGTGTTGCATTAACAGAAGCTTGTTCTGATGTTGAAACATTGAATGCAGAAGCATTGTGAACTGGAACTAGATTTCTCTGACTGTGGTCCTGATCCAAGAGATTGTAGATCTCAGCAAGGTCTGGGATATGCTTCTTCATGATTATTTGACTTCTGATGACGGTATATGATTCATTCAAGCCGTCCAAAAACTTAATCACACGAGTATGTTCTCCTTTCTTTTCCATAGCTTGACAACAATCACAGTTTCGACAAAGTTTCACACAATCAGCTCCATCCAATTCGTTCCACAAAGTCTTCAAAGTAGTATAGTATGTAGCAAGATCCATTGATCCTTGCTGTAGTGACCAAATTTGTTGAGACAGTTGATATGATCTTGGAAGGTTTGTAATGTGGAAACGAGTCATCAAATCTTTCCATATTTCAGAGGCATCATTGAAACGTAGGATGCTTTTGTAAATCTGTTTCGAAACTGAGTTTAGGAGCCAAGACTTGACCATACTATTACACCGAGACCATATCCGGAATATACGATCAACTTCATTTGGCCGCGAGACAGATCCGTCAATGAAAGCTAGCTTATTCTTCGCATCTAACGTAATAGTCATTGCAATTTGCCAATCATCGTAATTACTTCCATCAAGAGATTCAGAAATGATAGAGAGTCCATGATTATCACCGTTTGTTAAATGGTATGGTGAATGGATGCTATCTGGATTCTCGAAAGAAGATGTGCGAGTTGCGATAGGTGAAATGGGAGCTTCGGGAGATGAATCTGCTCGATCTGCAGTCCGGCGAGCTGAGGCTGTTGCGCAGACTGTGCGACGACTCACTCTGCGACCAATCACCATCGGAAAGTTTGATTTCTCGGCGGAATAACCGGGAAAACAAGAAAATCAATTCTCGGTGGAATGACCGAAGAATTGAATCGAAGAACAAAGAGGATCAATCGGGAAGATTCACCGATAGATCTAGGTCAAAGAAACGGAAGAAATGAAGAAGGATCGTGTGAGATTTTGATTCTCACAGCTCTGATACCATGTTAGAAGAACGATTGTTGCAGAGAAAAGAAGTCGGAGAAAATTATGTTATCTTCGTTAAATGTAAAGAGATTACATTCTGTATCTTATATGGAAGATGAAGCTGGTTTACATAAAACGAAACCATACTAAATCAAACTATTAAACCAACTAAACCAGACTTATTCAATCTAATACCTATCACCGAGACTCAATTCTCATCTATACTGGTTGTGTAGATGGATGGGTGAAACGAGTCAAGGCCCTCGAGTTAGCTAATAACTCACTCGTAGAGGATTGGATCAATACCGGCGGTAGACCGCTCGGAATCGCTTTCGGAATCCACGGTGAAGTCATCGTCGCAGGCGCATACAAGGTTTGGTGTGTTTGTGATATTTCGAATCAAAATTTTGAAAATCTCAGAATCACGAGATGATTTTTGTGTGTGTATATAGGGGTTGTTGAATATAAGCAATGACGGGAAGAAGACGAAATTATTGACGGATGAAGCGGAAGGAGGGAGATTTAAGCTCACTGATGCAGTCGCCGTTGGAGATAACGGCTTTTTGTATTTCACAGACGCTTCTTACAAATACAATCTCCATCAATTCGCCTTCGACTTCTTGGAAGGCAAACCCCATGGCCGACTCATGAGCTTTGACCCCACCACACGAACCACACGTGTCCTCCTCAGAGACCTCTACTTCGCTAATGGCGTCTCTATGTCTCCAGATCAAACCCATCTCGTCTTCTGCGAAACCTCCTTGTAATCTCTCTCTCTCTCTCTCTCTCTCTCTATCATATCATCTTTGTGCATTGAATTGAATCATCATCTCAAGTTGCTTTCTTGTTGTTCTCAGAAGAAGATGCAGCAAGTATTACATCAACGAGGAGCGTGTGGAGGTATTTATTCAAGATTTACCCGGTTATCCAGATAACATCCGGTACGATGGAGATGGACATTACTGGATTGCAATGCCTTCGGTACTTTTGACAAATTGAAATCTTTTAACTTTATGATTGAGTTTTTGGTATCATCTTCTTTGCTAACTGTTTTCCAAAACAGGGAGTAACAACGTTGTGGAAGGTCTCGTTTAGATACCCTTTCTTGAGGAAACTCAGAGGCATGGCGGCTAAGTACGGCTACGAACCCATGTTTATGGAGAATGCTGGCGTTTTGCAGGTTGGTTTGGATGGGAAGCCCATCGCATTGTACCATGATCATAAAATATCTCACATAACCACCAGAGTAAAGATTGGGAATTATCTCTATTGTGGGAGTATATTGCATTCCCACATTATCCGGCTCGATCTCCTGAAATATCATGCACATAATCGGCTTTGAACTTTTACATTTACTATCATTTCACTGCCACACAATGTAAACCCATCGCCCATAAGAACGAAGATGATGATGATAGGATCTTTCTCTCTCAAATATTAGTAGCAAATATTGATTCCAAAACATACAAGGTAGGCCTGCGAATTCGATTAGTTCGGATTTTTCAGTTCGGTTAGTTCGATTTTTCGGATAATTCGGTTATAGATTTTCCACCGAAAATAACCAAATAAAATTTCGGTTCGATTCGGGTAAATTCGGTTATTTTTTCTTGTGCCGATTATAACTGAAATTGTTGCCAAATTTAGTTTAATTCCGATAGTTTCAATTAGTTCCGGTTGGTTTCGGTTGCTTTTGGTTATTTTCGGTTATTCTCAAATTTAGATTTAATTTTTTTTTAAAAAACATCGGTTAACCGAACCGAGAACTGAATGAAATTAGAAATGTTGCCGATCGGTGCTTTGTACATAACTGATTCATAACCGAACTAACTGAAACTTGGTTCGGTTCGTTTTAGTTATTATTCTCAGCCCTAATACAAGGTGTAAGACACTCTTACATGGAAATGATAAGCACATACTCCTACATACACAATGATAAGGACCACACTAGTACCGTTGTAACATAAATCAATCCACTCATAAGTTATTGTTCTCTCTGTTTTCTTGCTATATGTTTTGTTCACTTTTGGTTTCAAGAGGAAGAATTTGTTTGATTTTGATACGTTTACGTTTGATAGATTTGCAAAGAGGAAGTTGGATGTAAGAAGAATTTTGTTTACATAAGAAGAATTTTGTTTTCTTGAGTCATTGTTGTTGTCTCTGTCTTGAGAAAAAATTAGATTGAATCAAATAAATTACAAAATCACAATAATCTATTTATTATATGACCAATGGACAGTTCATTTGGACATTATCTTTACTGGTCATGGTCTTTAATGGTCATGATCCTTAATAGACATGGTCACTATTTATCCACAATCAAAATAGTCTTTAAAGGACATGCCCAAATAGGTTTGGACATACCATTTTGACAGTCCTACTCATAACTGTTGATCCGTAAATCACACAAAAGGGGTAAAACAGTACTTTTAGTCGGAATCTCGTTTATTGATCAATATCGGCGTTACAACAGAGTAAATGAGATTTGCAAAGACAAAAGATCTTGAGGTCGGTAATGAGCTCTCTCTCTATTCTTTGTCTCTGCGGAAGTTCTGGATCCGCTCAATGAATGAGCCTCCTCCTCTATTTATAATGTCTTGGAGGCGGTTGAAAGGAAGATTTCTCCTTTTCCGAATTCGATTAGGAAAAGGAAATCTTCCGGTTTTCTCTCCGAGATAAGGATAAGTTCCTGATATCTCGAAGAGTTGACCAAAGAGAATATTTCCTTTTCCGAGATCGGTGGAAAAAAGGAAATATTCCGGTTTCATCTGTTGTGACGGGCCGGGCTTGTGATGGGCCTAGATCGGTAGCCGAGATGGGCTTTCAGCGAGATTCCGAGCTCGGCCCAATGTTTTCGGGCCGACTTGTCTTTGATCCGAACCATCGTAGACCGGTCTCGATTGAACCGATCTCGGTTCGAACCGAGTTAAACCAGGGGGTGCTAATCCCCCCTCTAACAATAACCAAGTTGATCATGAAGATGATGACTTTCTGGCTCATGTATCTAGAACCGGTTCCATTTTTTTGGGATCAATTATACCCGTTTAAATTTATTAGATTTTGATGTCTGTAAAGTTTCATAAGCTTTCGAATCAATTGGTGGAGTGGTGATTTTGTATAATTATTGTCAAGAAGAGAAGTGATTGGATCAAATTTTACCTTCTGCTACTCATCCCATGATTTTACTTAAAAGGAATAACAAGATGTGAAATATCAAACGCAAGATCACATGACGATGTAATGTACGGCGGAATATTAAAAGTTGTACGTTTCAGTTTCAGAAAAAATACATTTGATGGAATACATTCAAGTATTCAACTAGGCCTGGGCATAATAACCGAACCGAATGAAACCGAACCGAACCGAACCGAAATTAATGGTTCGGTTAGGTTATGGTTACTTCACAATAACCGAATGGTTTTTATTTTTGATATCCATTGGTTATGATAACCGAATGGTTATTAACCGATAACCAATGGGTATCCATGGATATCAAAAAAAAAAAAAAATGTTTATTTTCCCTAATTAACCGAAATAACCGAAATATAACCGAAACTAACCGAGCCGAAATAACCGAAACTAACCGAAATAACCGAAACTAACCGAAATATTTCTGAAATTTAACCGAAATAACCGAAATATTTTGAAATTTAACCGAAATAACCGAAAATAACCAAAAATATTTGAAATTTAACCGAAAATAACCGAAAATAACCGAAACCATTCGGTTAACCGAAAATAACCGAAAGATTTCGGTTACCAAACGGTTATTAATTTTGATAACCATACCGAACCGAACCGAATGGTAACCGAACCGAAACCGAACCGAAAACTGTTACTAACCGAATGGATAGTAAAAGACATAACCGAACGTAACCGAAAACCGAAATAACCGAACCGAACCGAACCGAATAACCATTTGCCCAGGCCTATATTCAACCCTGGGCATAAAAACCGACTCGACAGAACCCAAACCAAACCGATCTGAAAAAGCGGTTCGATTCGGATTCGGTTCTTCAAAATAACCCGAATGGTTCTCTACATATTTAATTTGGTTTTCGGTTCGGGTCGTTTTTATCCGAAAACCATTCGAGTCCCCGGATAGCCCGAAAAACATGACCTATGTTTTTCAATTTTTGTATATTGAATGTTTAATGATCGATTTTGCCCTAATCCCCTTTTTGCAATCCCCCATTTTTCAAAATCCTGACACTCTCATTTTTAAGTGTAAATACACATATTTTTTTGTTTATATGTACAATAATTCGGGTTTTTGGGTAAAAACCATACCCGAACCGAAATTTTTTTTGGTTTTTTCTCAGTTCTAATTTGAAATCACAGAACCGAACCGGATCCGAACTAAAATTTTTTCGGATTCAATATGGATCCAATACATGCCTACTACAAAAAAATCCGAACCGAGCCGAACGGCAAACCCGAATGCCCATGACTAATTCAACCTCGTCTTAATGTCAAATCCATGTTTCTTCTTCTCTGTATGTAGTGATTCAAAACAGGGCCTGTTGATATAGGGCCCAAATCATAATCATATTGGGGCTGATGGTAAAGCCCAAATCATAACCAGTGAATGGGGTTACGTTACGTACCACGGAGCAAAGGATTCAAAGATTCATCTGCGATTTCAACATCAATCAAAACGTGTCTCTCTTTTATTTATCACTCCGAAATTTGGAGTTGTTCACCATTTTCCACAAAGCCAATCCTTTCTCCGATGGCTCTGTTCTTCTTCTCCTCACGTTTTCTCATCTTCTCCACCATCATCCCATTCCTCGTCTCTATCGCTCTCTACCGACTTGACACCTTTGACCCAGCTCCGCTTCCTTCCGATGCATTAGCCTACTCCACTAACTCCATCCCGCCGCTTCTCAACGACAGATTTCTCACCGGCGCCGAGTTTATCGGCGTCGGTCTTCTCAATAGCCCCGAGGATATCGCCTATCACCGAGACTCAGGTCTCATCTATACTGGCTGTGTAGATGGATGGGTGAAACGAGTCAAGGTCCTCGAGTCAGCTAATGACTCACTTGTTGAGGATTGGGTCAATACCGGCGGTAGACCACTCGGTATCGCTTTCGGACTCCACGGCGAGGTCATCGTTGCAGACGCATACAAGGTTCGGTGTGTTTGTGATTTTTCGAATCAAAATTTTGAAAATCTCAGGTTACAGTTGATGATTTTTGTGTGTGTATATAGGGGTTGTTAAACATAAGCAATGGCGGGAAGAAGACGGAATTACTGACGGATGAAGCGGAAGGAGTGAGATTCAAGCTCACCGATGCAGTCGCCGTTGGAGATAACGACGTTTTGTATTTCACAGATGCTTCTTACAAATACAATTTCCATCAAGCCGCCTTTGACTTCTTGGAAGGCAAACCCCATGGCCGACTCATGAGCTTTGACCCCACGACACGAACCACACGTGTCCTCCTCAGAGACCTCTACTTCGCCAATGGCGTCTCTATGTCTCCCGATCAAACCCATCTCGTCTTCTGCGAAACCCCCTTGTAACCTCTGTCTCTGTCTCTGTCTGTCTGTGCATTGAGTTGAATCATCAGCTCAAGTTGTCTTGTTGTTGTTCTCAGAAGAAGATGCAGCAAGTATTACATCAATGGAGGGCGTGTGGAGGTATTCATTCAAGACTTACCCGGTTATCCAGATAACATCCGGTACGACGGAGATGGACATTACTGGATTGCAATGCCTTGGGTAATTTTTTGACAAATTGAAATCACTTTGTATCATGTTTTTGAGCTTACTGTTAAAAAGATGTTCGTTATGAATACAACAAATACAGGGAGTAACAACGTTGTGGAAGGTCTCGATGAAGTACCCTTTCTTGAGGAAACTCACAGCTATGGCGGCTAAGTACGGCTTCGAACCTATGTTTGCGGAGAATGCTGGCGTTTTGCAGGTTGATTTGGATGGGAATCGCATCGCATTGTACCATGATCGTAAGATATCTCACATAACCACTGGAGTCAAGATTGGAAAATATCTCTATTGTGGGAGTCTATTGCATTCCCACATTATCCGGCTCGATCTCCTGAAATATCCTGCACACTAGAAGAGGCTTTTAAGGATTTACTATCATTTCACAATGTAAAACACATCGTCCCTGAGAATGATGATAGACTCCTTTTTGGCTCATGGATCTAACCATATTAAATTTCATAAGCTTTCAAATGAAAATGATGGATTGTTAAGAAGAGAGTTTAAATTTCATCATCACATGAATCTAATTAAAGGTTGGTCTAGCTGGCTTTGAATCATACGTGGTGTGGTGGTCGCCCACTAAAAAAAAAAAGAAAGACTTGATCAAACGAAATCATCGCACGTTCGTTCTACGCATTCCATATTTCAATTCCTCTCATAATTCGCCTTCTCTCTTCTCCGACGTTTCCCGGCGAATAAGCTTCAGATCTCCTCTTTCCTCGCTCAGGTGATCTTCTTCTATTTTCTCCTTCCTTTGCTTTTAGGGGATTATCTTCTCCTTCTTCTCCTCTTTGCTTTCCCCTACGATTTGTGAATTTCTGTTGTTGATTTTAGTATGCAGGCAGGCGATTCTCGGAACAAATTGCATTCCCGTTTACGTTTATGGGAATTTCCCGATCAGTATATCATCGAGCCAGCTGATGGTTCAGGCGCTCCCTGTTTGGATATTAGTCGTGTTGATGCCTCCATGAAGCTCATCGGTTCCTTCTTCTGCCCCCCCAACGTTTCTTCTTTCTTTGCTTTTACTGGGAAACAAAATAAATAATGGTTGCCGTCTCTCATCCTCATTCCTTCTGTTCAGATCAAGTCGCGGAATGCAATTCCTTGCGTGTCCCTAAAATCCATTCCATTTTTGGTGTGGTTGGGATGTTGAAGCTCCTGGCAGGTTTAGAAACAATTATCTATCATATGGATCAATACTGTTTATGATTTGTTTTCCCTTTAGATCTGGAACCTATCCTCGAGTTTGATTAGATTGCAATATTCTTCCAATTCAGGATCATACTTGGTGGTTGTGACAGAGACTGAACGTGTTGGGTCCTTTCTGGGCCATCCTATTTTCAAAATTACGTCGCTCAAGGTTCTTCCTTGTGATCACTCACTTAAAAACTCGCCTGAAGAACAGGTAAAACCGATTCTCTGTTGGAATATATTAGCAGTAATGATGATGGATCTCAGCTCCCAAAGCATTGTACCACTTCTGGCAGAAAAAGATGGAGACTGAGTTCTCCAAGCTGCTAAGTGTCGCAGAAAAGACCACTGGTCTCTATTTCTCATATGAAGTTAACTTAACACTGAGGTAAACGGTTTTATTTCTTCCTTATGGTGCCTTCTGCTTACACATTGATGTTGACAATTAGGTGTGTTGTAGTGTCCTAAGACATGCACTAAACAATTTTATCTGAAACTATCTGACATGCCATCTCTGAAAAGATTCCGTTGTTATTTTCTTTTAGTTTGATCTTTCGTTTTGTAATTTCAGCTCACAACGCTTGCATGATTTGGGTGCTGAGTCCAAGTCGCTTCCTCTGTGGAGACAGGTGGCCATATTGTTACTTTTGTGAAATTGATCAAACTTCCTTATAAACATTAATTAATCTTTCCTTGTTGCTTGTTTGTGACAGAACTGAAAATAACTTCTTTTGGTGCTGTGTCCTTTTTTACAGGCTGAGCCGAGGTTTCTTTGGAACAATTACATGTTGGAAGTTCTTATCGATAATAAGGTGAGTGTATTCCTGAAGTTCTTTGAATTTTTCACAGCCACTTGTTTTTCCTACTTGCAGAATATCTTACCTTTTTTTTCTTATGTTTGCAGCTTGATCAGTTCTTGCTTCCAGTAATTCAAGGGAATATCCTTTTTTTTATCAGTTGTTTCACTCCCTTTTCTTCTATTTACTCTACATGGCCTCGTTTTAATATTGAATGAATCTTTCCTTAACCCTTAATCACGTTTTAATAGTTTTGAAACAGCCATTGGAAAAGATATTGCTGACATTACTCTGATTGCAAGAAGATGCACTAGGAGAAATGGTACATATTTCTCTGTGCTAAATTTTACCCGTGATACTTCGATTTCAAGTTGTTTGAGGGTAACAGTCCAGAAGAATGGGCAAGTTTCAATAGGTTCTATTGCACTAATGTCTAGCGTTAATGTGTAAGTAGGTTATTGGGACGTCAGTCATTTGTTTGACTACTAGATAACTAAATCAAGGAAATCAATAGAACTGTTGGGACTTGTTTTTAGATTGGGAAATCACGATTGTTAGCACCTTAACATCAATTGAACTTATATCTTTTAGATGGATAGGAGACATATGCAGGAAATTCAGATGACGAGTATTGTGTTGTGATTGTGTCTTCCCCCTTATCTTGGATCATTTACAAGGTACGCGTATGTGGCGAAGGGGAGCTGATCCTGATGGCTACGTTGCTAATTTTGTGGAGACGGAGCAAATTGTTCAGATGAATGGATATTCGTCATCATTTGTTCAGGTGTTGTTTTCACATGCTCTCTTATCGTGAATTCCCTTATGCTGCAAATCTTTGATCATTTATATATATATATATATATATACCATTCATATGCTTTCTCTTTGCATACAACTTTTCTCAAGACTGAATTATCAATGATTTAATTCTTGATGTTATTTTACCTTCTACGTTTATAGGTCAGAGGTTCCATGCCTTTTATGTGGGAGCAAGTTGTAGATCTGACTTACAAGCCCAAGTTTGAGATTGTCCAGCCTGAAGAAGCTGTGAGTACTAATTTCTTAATTAAATGGTTGCTATTTTAGCTCTTTACTTCTTTTAAGTAACTTGCATTGGGTGCTTCTCTTGCAGACACGGACAGCTGAGCGTCACTTTTTAGACCTAAGGAAAAAATATGGATCAGTTTTGGCAGTTGATCTTGTTAATAAGGTACATATTCTTTCAAATTGACATGAATATTTGTGGAGTAATGTGACTCAAGATGTGGTACACATCATGTTTGCGAGCTCTTCTTGATCTTTAAATGAAGTACAATGCATAGATCTACTTTAATTTTATATTCGTCAATCAGCATGGCGGTGAGGGGCGTTTATGTGAGAAGTATGCTAGTGTTATGCAGCACATTACTGGGGATGAAATAAGGTAGTTATCTATTGTCTAATATGCTTCTTAGATCGTTTATACCTTATTGTCTTCAACTCATTAAAGAAGGTGCCTTATCCTGTAGATACCTGCACTTTGATTTCCATCGCATCTGTGGGCATATACATTTTGAGCGCTTATCAATTCTGTACGAGCAGATTGAGGGTTTTCTTGAACACAATGGGTATGAATTTCATTGGACATTTCTAGTTACATAATCTCGAATATGAATAATTGTCAAAATGGCATGTCATTTTGCATTCTCTTAATTGCACAGGTACTTTCTGTTAAATGAAAAGGGTGAGAAAATGAAGGAGCAGCTTGGTGTTGTCCGAACAAACTGCATAGATTGCTTAGACCGTACAAATGTCACCCAGGTTAGTCATAATAATTGATTATGCTGCTCTTACCTCATTGGCCTTTGCTCATCCATGCCGCATACTTTCTGCCAAATGCAGAGCATGATCGGTCGAAAGATGCTAGAACTTCAACTCAAAAGGATCGGTGTTTTTGGCGCTGAAGAAACCATAAGCTCGCATCTGAATTTTGACGAACGCTATAAAATATGTCAGTCTCTTATCTTTGTAGCATATCTGATATTGCAGTACTTAGATGTAAAATTCTGAAATTTTGCTCATGCACTTTCGCCTTTCAGTATGGGCTAATCATGGTGATGACGTCAGCATTCAGTACTCTGGTACTCCTGCACTTAAAGGAGATTTCGTCAGGTACCTTTTCCATATGTTTAATCTCGGGTCTGAATATGTCCTGCTTATAAGGAAATATGCAGTAATTTAAGAAGGGAAGGTTTTGTAGATTTACTCTACAAGCCATCTAATGTGTCTCTAACTTAACTGGCTCAATTCTAGGTATGGGCATCGGACTGCCAAAGGTGTCCTTAAAGATGGTTGGAGCTCCCTCGTACGCTATTACCTGAATAACTTTGCTGATGGAACTAAGCAGGTCGGTGGCTTTTCATTCTCAGTAACTATACTTTGTATAATATAATAATGTTCAGTTGTAATAATACTTAGAACTGTGTGCGACTACGCGTCGTATCACTTACCCCTAAGACTGGAACGTGTCCTGACTCTATTTAATTTTTGCTGTGTGCAAAAGGATGCGATTGATCTCCTGCAAGGGCACTATATAGTTGCTGTGAGCCGAGACATGGCTCCTGTGCCTCAAAAGGGAGGCCTAGAGGCTATAGCCGTAAGCATTCATCAATTAAGATTAAAACTATTCCCATTCCACTTTCTCAGTATATGAAGAATCCTAGTCTAACAAAAAAGTGATTTGATTTCTCAGAACTTCCCAGTGGCATTGGCGGTGGTTCTGATCAGTTTCTGGTTTGCAACAATGTCTCTGAAACAAGGTATGAATCTGATCTTTCTTTTGCGGTATGGTTAGAATATTCTTTCAAACTTGATCTAAAACCGTGTAAAATGCTGAGCAGCTGGGAGTGATTATAAGCATAAGCACTTGTTCTTCTCGTTCCTGTGGACGGGCATCTGTGTGGGCGTCGCAGCACTGGTTAGGGCCAATGGCCGGATCTTCTGCAACCGGCCCCGTCTGCACAAGCCCAGAGGCTGATCCATTTTTTCTCCACTGGGGGTGACCATTGTGATCACTAACTAAGACATGGGGCTCAAGTAAGAGCCAAAAGTTTTCTCCTTTTGTTATTTTATTGTATCAAAGTTGGACCTTGTGACTCCATCTAGAGGCAATTGTCTCAGGTGGGGGATCCCTTACGATTTTATATTCCCACAGCCATCAATGACTCGATACAATTACACATCTTTCTTCATTTTTCGTTCTATGATTACTCAGACATGGTAAATGGTCCCGAATGACTAGTTGTTGTACCCAAACGTCTCCGAAGTTCAACTTCACGTACAGCAATAAGAGGAAAAGGGCCGTATATATGTACCGAAAATTAGGTATCTATATTGGGCTACGCCCATTAGTATAACTCGTATGGATGTAAAAATGTGCCAGAATTTCGTGGGCCTAAACATGCATGTTTTATAAACATTAGTTCATTTAAACTCGTTAATTATTTAAGCAAACGGGTTTAAACGAGCCAGCCCGTTTAGGTCCGTTTAATAAACGGGTTTTGATATAGTTGCCCGTTTAAGTTTTTTTTTATTTTTTAAACATAATGCAAATGAAATCGGTTTAATTTGAGACAACTCTTATATAGTTGGTTGATTCTAAAATTTTTTTTAATAACAAATTAGTATATGTATGTGAATTAGAGGTTTTTTTTAATTCATTTTGATTTGACATTGTAAGTTCTCGATAATTTGAGACGATGCATTGAAGATCTAATAACAAAGTCTAAGTAGAGATCTTAATTTTAAACCAGGTAAACTGATTTCAAACAAGCTTAATTTTGGTTAAGTTGTTCTATAAATCTATAACCGATTTTAACATACTACCAATTGTACGTTGATATGAGTGGAGACCTATAATATTATTAAAATTTTGATTTACAGAAATTATAATAGCTTCCGAACTTGTAATTATATAATCGATTTTGACTTGCATTGACATAAAATGTTTTTAAAATATTTTTGAATCCACAAAATCCACAAGTTGTGGTATACACATATATTTTTGTTTCATTTATATATTTTTATGCAAGTATATATATTTTAAGTAGGTTTTTTTCTTCTAAATTTACTCTTTTTTGTCCGACTTCTAAATTTAGTTATATTATAGTAAAAATAGACCTAAATTTAAAAACCATATATAAATTATATATTATTTATAACATAATAATTAGAAATATATAACTGTTATAAAAAATATTACAAATTTAAACAGGCATAAACATATCTAAACGGACCACACTAATTTTAACGGATCTAAACGGACAGACCTAAACGTGTCCAGAAAATAAACGGGCTTAAACAGGCCGGACCCGCCCGTTTTAACATCCCTAAACTTTAACTAATGGCATGATTCTTTATTCAAGAGTGGTTGGTTTATAGCACAAAGATCAAAGACGATTTTTTGTTTTTTTTTTCGTTTTTGCCGCCAAACTGTGCTCCTTGGCGAGTTCGACCTATTTTCAAATTTTAATTCGTTCGAGATTTTGAACCACAAAGAGAGCGAACGCTAGCTGATATCTGTTGAGGTACTATCGTTTTCGACTACGCTGTATCTTGATATTTGGTTTTAGACTAAAAGCTAGAGGGAGGAAAGCAGGAACCGTTCCAGCCAAACCAAAGAGGCCTCCTAGTTCAGGAAGCAGTTCAATGAAAGCAAATCCAGGCAAGAATGGTTGCTGTGAGAGGGAGAGGTGAGAGTTGCTTCAATTGTGTGAAATGGCCATGTATTCTTTTCTTTTTTTGGGTCAAATGGTCATGTCTCTCTTGTGCAAGACTAATTTGGTATTTGTGACAATTTTATAAGATGAGGAGATAGTTTGCTTGATCTCAGCAAGCAAAGGTTTTAACCGTTCAAGACTGATCCTTTTCAAACCAAATATGAAATAATTTATATATGGTAAGATCTACAGTAAAAGAATAATTAGTAAACTTCCTTACAAAAAGAATAATGTAATCAAAACTTGGAAAACCAGAGAAAAAAGCACACCAATTTGGAATCTCTGAGCTTCCTGTCAAAATAAATAATAAAGCAAGTCTCTTGTTACCTTTTCCAGCTTTGCTCAGTTCCTTCACAAATCATTCAAAACACCTTTGAGGAGATCCAATCCCTCAGCAGAGATGCTCCTCCTCTTATGCGACTTAGGTATCTCAATCCGAGGAGGTGGTTCCGGCGAGAAACAGACAACCACTACAGTAAGATTATCGCAGCTGTTGCGTTGGAGGGCTTCCTTGACCAGAGCTTCAGAGCATCTCTCAGGGTCATTATGCTGCATCAGCTCCCTCCTCACCATTGTGACTGCACACTGGCTACTCATCACATCCCAGAGTCCATCACAGCCCATTATGAGAAACTCATCTTCCTCCGTCAGCACAACCTCCTCCAGCTCAGGCTCGCAGCTGAGCGGGCAGAGTGACCCTTTGGTTCCCTTAATGTGCCAATCTCCTAGAGCTCGAGCCACAGAGAGCTGTCCGTTAAGGTAGCCATCGTAGATGACACCTCCGAGCTTCTCAATGCGTAGGCGCTCGGAGGTGCAGTTGGGTTTGTGGTCCTTGGATAGCTCAATGGCTCTGCCACGTTTACCGAGCACGGCTCTGGAGTCGCCAGCGTTTGCAATGAGCATGGTCTTGTCCAAGATGAGTGCAGTGAGTGCGGTTGTGCCAGAGGATCTGTCGAGAGAGGAAGCATCAGCCAAAGCATGATCCGTCTTCACAAAGGCACTCCTTGTTGCCTTCTTCGTGCTGCTTGGGAAATGTTTGTCTTCCGTCACAAGCTTCAGAATGTTCTTCTTCGTGAACGATGCAGCATCAACACCTCCATGTCCATCAAACACCTTCATAACATCAACACTTTTTTTTGTAAAACGGAGAGTATATGATCAGAAAGATCTCAACAAATTTCAAACACTTTATATATACCCCATAGAAAGCTCCAGTGGATGATCCAATATGCTCCGTGAGATCATCCACGCAGATGAATTCGTCTTCCATCGACCGCTTTGGCCCTTTATCCGACCAACTTCCAGATCTGAACACAGGCTGGAATGTCGAGTTTACTCCTTCCGGTGACTTTTCACCAAACCTCTCGTCTCCTTCCTGCGCCATTTCATTTCACAATGTAAATTGAATTGCTCACCATTGATTAGGTAAAGATCGAGAGGATTCAAGTCCGATCTAGCTACATTTTCTCTTTTTTTTCGTGATCGCGCAATCACAATCAAAGAGAAACGGGAAAGAAAAAAAAGCAAAGAAGACTTGAACCAACGGAATCGATCAACCAAGCAGTGCTATTGCAATGGCGCATTGCAGAGAGATTCCTTGGAGGCTTTCCAGAGGAAGCGAGGTGCGCCATTTTGTCATCTCCGACCTCCAAATTGTTAATCATCGGCGAAACTTCCGTCACCGGTGCCATTTCCAGATTCCGATCAGCTTTCTTTTCCTCAGAATCATCTCTCTCTTTGTATATATTAAAAATAGCTTCCTCCTCCTTATTTTACTCACCAATTAGCTCTCTGGCTGCCACGTGTGCTTCCGATTTCCAACTTGAATATTAAAATTTATTCTTTTTTTTTTGCCGTCTCCTTCCTTCCCCTTCCCTTGTTAACACAGAGCAAGTGTACACAGAGGAAGCTTGAGCGAAAAATGAAGGTTTTGTCTGTGTTTTACCCTAAAAAAAACCCATTTCTTGGCGTCGGCATCTGCACCGAGACTCATTGGAGTTTTGATCAGCATTTGAATCAATTTCCGAAACCCTAATGGCAAAATATCATTTGGTACACTTTCAATTTTAATCGCGTCTCCGTTTTTGTTTTTGTTTTGTTCTATTTCTAATTAACAGAGTATAATAAGATTGTGATGTCGTGAATCTGGGTTGAGAGTTTTTGTTTTTGCGCACTAACTGGAAGGCGCAAAAGATGAGATTTTTTCCAGTGTCTAAAGTCTGAGTGGTGTTTTTGGTAAAAGGAGCATCTTGATTTGATGTGGAAGTAATCATATGAGGAAGAGAGTGGGTTGGGGAAAGATATGAGAGTTGATGGCTCCACTGAGACACAAGGATATGAGAGTTGAATCTTTCACAAAGGATCTCCACTTTCTAGATGGGCACTCAATCAGAAAGCGACAGATCTCTTCCTCGCAACATTCCAGAGCTTTTCAGTTTTGTTTATGTTTGGCTTTGTAGTGGTGGTCATTTCAGTGACTCTATAACTTGACCTTCCTCTCTCTTTACTTTCTGAAAATTGAGAAGATGAAGTGGCTTCTGCTTTTGCTCATCCTCTGCGATGCAGTTCCTCTACAAGGACTCACCACAAATGTCTCTGCGAGACCCCAACTTGTGAACATAGGCTCGGTTTTCACATTCAATTCTCTCATTGGTAGAGTCATCAAAACTGCCATGGAAGCCGCTGTTGAAGACGTGAATGCCAACCCCAGCGTTCTTAACAACACCCAACTCAGGATCATCATGCATGACACAAAGTTCAATGGATTCATGAGCATCATGGAACGTAAGTTAGACTGCTCTGTGATTGTTGGGATGATCATTATGTGTTTTACTCTGTGGAAGTTCAGTTGTTTCGTTTTTCTGTTTTGTGTATGGATATCAAAGCTGATTCATTTTTCTGTCGTGGATGATTCCGTTATCTACTTTTGTTTCTAATACTACAACATGTAAGTATCCTCATGCCCATATTACTGACTGATTGGTTTTGTTTCACATTGAAAGCTCTGCGGTTCATGGAGTCTGAGACAGTGGCCATAATAGGGCCTCAGAGATCAACATCCGCCCGTGTTGTAGCTCACGTTGCAGCAGAACTAAAGATTCCTATACTATCCTTCACTGCCACAGACCCTGCCATGTCTCCTCTGCAATTCCCTTTCTTCATCAGAACTTCACAAAATGATCTCTTTCAGATGGCCGCCATAGCAGACATTGTTCACTTCTATGGTTGGAGAGAGGTGATAGCAATATACGGGGATGATGATTATGGCCGAAGTGGGGTAGCTGCCTTGGGAGACAAGCTAGCGGAGAAGCGCTGCAGAATCTCATACAAAGCAGCTTTGCCCCCCGAACCTACCAGAGAGAACATCACTAACTTGCTGATTAAGGTAGCTTTGAGTGAGTCACGGATCATTGTTGTTCACGCTTCTTTCACCTGGGGCCTAGAGGTGTTCAATGTGGCGCAGTATCTTGGTATGATGAGCACTGGTTACGTGTGGATTGCCACCAACTGGCTTTCTACTATCATAGATACAGACTCACCTCTTCCCTTGGACACAATAAATAACATTCAAGGGGTCATTGCACTGCGCCTGTACACTCCTAACTCTGTCATGAAGAAGAACTTCGTTCAAAGGTGGCATAACTTAACTCATGTTGGACTGAGCACTTATGGACTGTATGCTTATGACACTGTCTGGCTGCTTGCTCATGCCATTGATGATTTCTTCCACAAAGGTGGAAACGTTTCCTTTTCAAAGAATCCGATTATATCTGAGCTTAGGGGTGGAAACTTGCACCTTGATGCTCTGAAAGTCTTTGATGGAGGAAATTCATTTCTTGAGAGCATCTTACAGGTTGATAGAATTGGCTTAACCGGTAGGATGAAGTTTACTAGGGACAGAAACCTTGTAAATCCAGCATTTGATGTGCTTAATGTCATTGGGACTGGTTACAGGACCATTGGTTACTGGTATAATCATCTAGGCTTGTCTGTGATGCAGCCTGACGAGCTGGAGAACACATCTTTTTCGGGACACAAGCTTCATAGTGTTGTCTGGCCAGGACA
Organism: Eutrema yunnanense; assembly: GCA_002933935.1. Classification (NCBI taxonomy): domain Eukaryota; kingdom Viridiplantae; phylum Streptophyta; class Magnoliopsida; order Brassicales; family Brassicaceae; genus Eutrema; species Eutrema yunnanense. The sequence goes on along the minus strand of PKML01020056.1, from coordinate 379,679 downwards.
GACAACACAAAATCCCCGTGGATGGGTGTTCTCGAACAATGGAAGGCATTTGAGGATTGGAGTTCCAAATCGTTACAGATTCGAAGAGGTTGTCTCAGTTCAAAGCAACGGGATCATCACTGGCTTCTGTGTTGATGTCTTCGTTGGCGCTCTCAGCTTATTACCTTATGCAGTCCCATTTGAGCTTGTAGCTTTCGGGAATGGTCATGACAATCCAAGTAACTCTGAGCTAGTGCGCTTGATAACAGCTGGGGTGAGTATATATATAAGCGCTCTGGTAGAATCTGTTATGATGATGGCTCTGTATGATGACATGTATTGGGGCTCAAACATTTTTTACACAGGTCTACGACGCAGGTGTTGGTGATATCACCATCATAACAGAGAGAACCAAAATGGCAGATTTTACTCAGCCGTATGTGGAGTCAGGGCTAGTTGTGGTGGCTCCTGTTCGGAAGTTGGGTTCTAGTGCTATGGCGTTCTTGAGGCCGTTCACTCCCCAAATGTGGCTTATTGCAGCTTCCTCTTTCCTCATAGTCGGTGCAGTCATTTGGTTTCTGGAGCACAAACACAACGACGAGTTTCGAGGCCCTCCTCGTAGACAAGTCATCACTACTTTCTGGTGAAAACAGAATAAGCTCAAACTGGATGGACTCAATTCAAAACACACTACAAAGTTTTTCAGGTCTTTTCTCTGAAATATTTCGTTTGTTTTGCAGGTTCAGCTTTTCAACTCTTTTCTTCTCCCATAGTAAGTGTACCACTCCCTCTTCTTTCTTAGTTGTTTTGCATTTTTAAAACTGGCATAAGGTGTTCAATGTTTTCTGCTGAATTTATACAGGAGAGACGACCATCAGCAACCTTGGACGAATAGTGCTGCTAATATGGCTATTCGTAGTTCTCATAATCAACTCAAGTTATACTGCGAGCCTCACATCAATTCTCACAGTTCATCAGCTGTCTTCGCCAATCAAAGGCATAGAAACTTTGCAAACAAACAATGATCCTATTGGGTATCCACAAGGCTCGTTTGTCAGAGACTATCTGGTTAACGAGCTAAGGATCCATGAGTCAAGACTGGTCCCTCTTCGGTCTCCAGAGGAATATGAGAAGGCCTTGAGAGATGGTCCAGGAAAAGGTGGTGTTGCTGCTGTTGTTGATGAACGTGCTTACATAGAGCTTTTCCTTTCAAACCGATGTGAGTTTGGCATAGTTGGTCAAGAGTTCACAAAAAACGGATGGGGATTTGTGAGTATCGTTCTGAGTCTGTTGTCACTGAATCTAAACGATTTCCAACTGGTTTGATGACAAACAGTCCCCAGCAGAGTGTTTAGAACTAATAAACGTTTTTCTCTCCCACTGTTTAGGCATTCCCACGTAACTCGCCTTTGGCGGTTGACGTTTCAACGGCGATTCTGCAGCTATCAGAAAATGGAGATTTGCAGAGAATACGAGACAAATGGTTGCTAAGGAAAGCTTGCTCCTTGCAAGGCGCAGAGATAGAAGTGGACAGGCTGGAGCTTAAGAGCTTTTGGGGATTGTTTGTGGTGTGTGGACTGGCATGCGTTCTTGCTCTTGCAGTGTATACAGTGTTGATGATACGTCAGTTCGGACAACACTGTCCTGAAGAAGCAGAGGGTTCGATAAGGAGAAGAAGCTCACCATCCGCACGTATCCACTCCTTTCTCTCTTTTGTGAAAGAGAAAGAAGAAGACATCAAGGCTCGGTCCTCTAGAGAAAGGCAGCTTGAAGATAGCTAAAGTGTTTCAAGAGAAATTAAATGCACCAGAGAGACCTCATAATGGCTCTAGTATGTACTTATCCCTCTTTGTTGCTACACTTGAGATCAAACTCTCTTTGTATTTAATTTCATGGTGGTTTTGATTAATATCTCTGAAGAAGTGTAACAGAAAAACAAAAAGTCTGCTTCTCATCTCATGGTTACAAAAAGAAATATCTCACAATTTGCATCTACAGAATCAGGAATCCAAGAAAACCTCTATGTAGCCTGGGGAAGCATTATAGAAGCCCAAGCTAGTGGTATCGAATTGTTATTATTAACCTGTTCAACATACAGCAGGAAAGTTGAAAAGGGCAACATAGAAAAGAAAGTCAGCCATCAGAGAGAAACGAAGCTGCAACGTCTTGCTGTTTTGCACCGACAGAGAAGAACTCGGAGATAACTTCAAGGGGCATTCCCTTTGTCTCCGGTACCTTAAGATACACGAAAACCCACGCGACAGCGCAAACAAATGCGTAAATGCCAAAGACTCCCGCAAGGCCAAGGGACTTCAGCATGACGGGGAGAGTGTAAGTGACGATTATGTCACAGATCCAGAAAGTGAGAGCACAGATGGTGATGCAGAGACCGCGCACAGATGTAGGGAAAATCTCTGAGCAGAGGATGTTTGGGATTGCTCCAAAACCCATCACGAAACAGCTTAGGTACACCATAACGCTAGCTGTCGATAACAATGCGTTTGCTGTGCCTCCAAGCTTCACCAAGCTTCCTACCACCAGCGTTACTAGCGACAGTATTAGAATGGGGATCGTGGAAAGCATCAGAGATCTGCAATCACGCTTTCGTTCTGTTACATTTTTCACATTCAACTGAAAAAAAGAGAAACAAAAGCAGAGAGAACTCGCCTTCTTCCAGCTACATCCATTAACCTCATCGAAACAAGAATGCAGGGAAGCATCAAGAATGTGGTTAAGGCGCTTATGAGAAGCGATGCAGACTCTGCGCTTATTCCAAGGTTTTTCAAAAGACCCGACACGCCTGTTTCTTCCAATATTTGAGGTGTATAATACATCACTCCATTTATTCCTGCAAACTGCAAACATTCTTCCGTTCCTTTGTTTGCTTCCTTATGGTTGTGTGTTTTTACATTTTAGAGACTAAAAAATAACTATTACCTGTTGCAGTATCTGAAGCCCAACTCCAACTATCAACGCTCTCTTCACACCTGGTTCCCTCAGCTCCCTCCAGCCTGGACCAGCCTTAAACTCCTGTGGCAACATTGCAGTCTCGCCTTTAACTCCAGGAATCATCGAAGCATGGCTCACTAGTGCAGCAGCCTGAATGTATCCATTCTCGTGATCAGGAACATCAGCTTCTGTGTGGAAGGAGAGAAGCGATCCACGTCGCGAAATACCAATGTTGTTGTGGGCGGTCTCCTCGTGAATATACATTCTCTGCAATCCTCCATTGACCCTCTTACCATCTGCACCAACCTTATCGTTATACTTCCATGCCAACTGCCATCCACCACCTATGCTTGTAGCTGTCGCCGTCTCACCCACGTTTGCCATAAACAGGCTGCTCTGTCGCCTGTGCATGGTCCCAACTGTCCGCTGGTTGCATTCATCCGGCTCAGTGGTCTGCGGAGAAAGCAGAGGACTGTTCAAGTTTTCATCTTGGTCAGAGCTGTCTTCATTGTTCCTCTCAGGATCCCACTGAGAATCCTGCCTTCCCATCATTCCCAGTATACTTCCCATATTGGGGAAGATCATGCTGCGCGATGATGCGTTCATGCTCTCGGAAGGAAGTTTCTCATGAATGCTACCAAAGAGAGTGACAACTGGGTCGACGAGGGATGCGCCACGCTGTAACATGCTTCCATGTCGAGACGTCAATGCCAGAGAACTCTGTCCTTTCACTGGCTTAGCCATCCATGACTGTCCATCCTCTGGACCGTATAGTTTTATCTGATCTTTCCTCGGCAGTTCATGTCCGTTCTCGCTTTCCTCGTTGTCGGGTCCAATCACATATTCTTCTATTGACGTGTCTTTTCCCACCCCAAGCCCTTCAACCAACAGAGCAAGCTCGCCTAGATCACACCCGGAGTTAGTCTAAGTTCAAAGTCGATAATCTAGAGGTCTTAGAGTGTTCATCAAAGACAAACCTGAAACATCTTCTCTTCCACGGAGTCTCTGCAGAACCAGCCTAGCTTCATCCATCCGACCTTTGCTGACAAGCCACCTTGGAGATTCAGGCAAGAAGAAGGCCGCGAGTGCAAAGTAGAGAATGGAAGGGATTGACAAAACCCCGAGCATCAGCCTCCAGCTGGGCGATTCTTGAAGCGACATCCCAAACACAAGACAATACGATAGAAACATCCCACCGGATCCACAGAACTGCGGGAAAGTGTTGAGTAATCCTCTGATTTCAGAAGGTGCGGTTTCAGAGATGTAGATTGGGACGAGAGTGACAGCTAGACCGATCCCAAACCCATCAAGCAGCCTTGCGAAAAGAAGAACGTATACATTGGGAGACCAAAACATGACGATGCTACTCAGAAAATAGAGAAGAGAGGAGAGTACAAGCATGGAACGCCTTCCTACTCTGTCAGAGACAGGACCAGAGAAAGTTGTGATCAAAGTGGCTCCGATGAGAGACATTGCTACAATCAGCCCTTCTATCTTTGGTTCTTTCTCCAAATGAAATTCTTTCTTAATGTAAATTACAGCTCCTGCCACCAAGATAGATAGATACAGCATCAATCATTGTTTTCGTATAGTTTAATGTAAAACAAAAACACAGAGAAAGAAAGAGAGACACCTGCAATGGTGGCATTGTCCCAACCCTGCAACATATTACCAATCGCAGCGGCCAAAGCAACAAGCACTACGCTCCTCATCTTTCTTAGCGATTTTACCTCCCACGATCAATAATCGAGTTGACAAAACATCATATGCATGTTTCTTCTTCCTTCCAAAAAGAATACTTTAATGTCATAGAATCACTAACCGAGAAAGAAAAGAGAGGAAAGGAAACTTAACAAAAGTTGATGGTTATTAATTACAGATGTCAAAGATGATTTGTGTTTTTGTTTCATCACAAAAATAGAAAAACAAGTGTTTAATCAGAAGCATGCAGAATTTGATAAGTGGTAATAATTAACTGTAAGAGAGAGAGATCAGAGATAAGAAAGTTGGTTTGGTCAAGAGGAGAAATAAAAGGGGAAGGTGACAACAAACTCTCGCTCTCTCCTTTGATCGCTTCTTCTGTGTGCGAAAATTACTACTCTCTATATCTTTTCTGTAATTTTCCAAATAGCAAAGTGTCATCTCAAAACCTTTATACCTTTATGAAGAGTTCTCCTCGTCTCATGACAATATGTCCCACTCTTTTAAAACTTATCTCCACATGTTGTTTTCTAAATATAGATGCATCATGCATCTCTCTTTACCACCCTAGCTACAACAACGTAGTAAATATATCTATTTATGGTGTGATTCCATCTAATTACAAAACTGCAATGAATAGACTATCTAAACTCTAGTAGTGGATACAATATGTATTTTAAAATGAAGTTACTACTTTATACAAAAAAATAATAATATTGATATGATATGAAAAATACAAATTATTGAGTTACAAACTAGGGTATTATAGAATACTAGGTGAATGCCCGAGCTACGCACGGGTGGTTGTCATAATTTTTTTTTTGTGTGAAAATTTCAACTTTTGTAAGTTGATTTTAATTTTGAAAGAATGGAATCATAAGCCAAAAAAAAACCAATTGTGGGACCAAAACAAACTAATATAATGCTAATTATTTACATATTATTTAAGGATGACGAAAAGAAAAATATAAAGAAAATAATCAATAAATAGATATTTCTGAAATTCTTTAAACGAAAGAAAATTNTTCTGAAATTCTTTAGAGTTTTTAGAGTTTTTTTTTTTGGTACCTCACCACTATAATTGAGTTTCCTTACTATATTTACCTATTTTTGTTTCCATATACAAGTGTGGTTATTATTTTATAATTTTGTTTTTTACTTTGTTTTTTTCTCTTAGTCGTGCTTTATAAGTCATTAAAAATAAATAAACTTACGAACTTTTGAATGTATAGCTCCTTACACCCCAGTTCATGTTTATCTTATTTCAAATTACAGCACAGACTCTCCAATATCATCATAAACTTATTACTATCAGTTGTTGGTTAATTTAAGTATACATATTTTTATATAAAATATTTAGTAAATGTGTTTACCTCTTTTTGGTGGAGAAATATTGTTGAATATTTCTTTGTAGGCAATGTTTGTAACGCCTTTTTTTCATCTTCTTTGGATTCACCATTCAAGATTCTCAAGCCTTCACCTTATTATTCTTTGAATATTATTGTTGTAACTCTCGATAATCTTTCACCTTACCCATATTAATTGTGTGGAGTGGAGTAGTGTGTGTTTTTTTAATTTAAATGTGTGTTTTTTAAAAAAAAAATATCGTAACTTACAGTATGTCGTTGTATGTTGGATATATTAATGTGGGTTGCAAGAAACTTTTATCACTATAATATTCCTAAGTATCTCGGTGCACTAATTTTTTATTTTTTTTAGAATTTAACATGGTTTACTAATTTTTCGGATATTTGTTTAATTTTGGGTTAATTTGACTTATTCAATTTGTAGAAATAGTTACCCAAAATATAAAAGTGGGTTTGGTTGCTGAAATTTGATTAGTAATATAGATGAGTACCATAACCTTTCGGAGGGTAATAATCTAAGCATATGTTATTATATTTACTATGAAAGTCTTCAATCGTCATGTATTAGTGCATTTATTTTGAAGGTATGTCTAAGTGATTGGTGGGTTTGGCCAGCACAAGTAGAGTGGATGGTTTCACCATGAATTTGCAGAAAGCAAGGCGTGCCTGCGACCGTAAGAAAAATGGCGATGAAGAACACCAAAGTGACAATACAAGTCTTATTGGGAATGAAATAGGCATTACATTACCTTCAAAAGAGAGACTTTTCTATCTAACATGTCAGCTTTGAAGTTGCAGCGACCAAGAAGACCTTTTAAATCATCAATTCTCCAATCTACAATAGTTTCAAAAACCGTCTCAATCACATTTTTATCCAAATCTAAAGCCTCTGCCTATAGCCAACAAGTGAGTAAAACCGTATTTCTGAATCCTTCAATAAGCCTTTTCTTTATGATAGAACAAACTTGATTCTGCTCGAAGTAGTTTGGCAATACATTGTGCTCCCCGAGAATCACTTCACCTCTCATAGGCTTCTCCAAACCCATAATCAGTTTCAGTTATGTACTTTTACCGCACCGTTTGTACCAATAATAACGACTTTCTCTCCTCTTTCTATCGCTAGATTTGCCTTGTTAAATAGCATCTGGTTGCATCTGGTTGCATCTGACACGGATGAAACCATGAGGCCACAAGTAATACAAAGAATATCCAACAGCATTGTTTCTAATTCTATGATCTCAACTTATCTTCAAAACAGAATTCAAGATTCTTAACAGTGACTACAAATCTTCAGCTTAATCCACATTCTGGAAACCTAATTTTCATTTGTTTCCGCTGAAATGGCTCCTCTTCTTGGAGCCTCTCCAGTTTCTGTTCACAAACAAAATCAAGAGAAGTAAGGTTCCATACATACTCTGCTTCATAAGTACTAAATTTTGCTACCTAGTTATTACCTTTTCTGCTGAAGAAGCCCGACCGGAATTTGCTCCAACACTGAGTCTACTGATCAAATCATTTGTTGCTTCAATCTCTTTATGTTGCTTCTCCCAGGCAGCATTCTGAGCTTCGACCCACTCTGCCTTTGAAATTACATACTGAGAGTAATTACCCTCGAAATTCCTCGACACGCCCATTCCGGTTTCCACGATTTTGGTACATAACTGATCAAGAAATGCTCTGTCATGGAATATTATAACCATTGGCACATCTTGCTTATTCAAGTAACCTTCAAGCCACTCAATAGTATCAAGATCCAAATGATTCGTTGGCTCATCCAAAAGCAGTAAATATGGATTATGTTCACATAAATCACACACATTAGCTACCTTCAATACATAAAAAAAAAGGAATCACATTTCTCAGGAATCATTCATTACCTGAAGCAAAATCTTCCCAAGTGACATTCTCATTTGCCATCCACTGCTAAAAGAAGCCACATGCCTATCTGCATCCTCAGACACCAACCCTAATTCCGACATCAGCTTACTGATTTTTACATCGACATAATCCAAATCAACCTCTTGAGCTCGTCTCTGCAACGAATCGAATTCGTTGAGTAACCTTCCTATTAGTTCTAAATCATCAACAGCTCCTTCTATCGCCTTCTGCAACTTGTCAAGCTTCCTCGCTATTTCCATCTCTTCCTTAAACGCACTCATGAACTCTTCCTTCATGGTCTTGCTCATCGAAACCTCGAATTCCTGACTCAAGAAGGCGATTCTCAAATTGGGTTTGGCTCTAATCACGTTTCACGATTCCTCTTGATCCGTGATTATCCTGAGCTGTGTCGTCTTACCCGCACCGTTGACGCCAATTAGCCCTACTTTTTCACCTTGTTTCACTTCCTAGTTCACATCCTTGAGCACCGTCACGCCTTCATAGCTCTTGCTTATGTTTTGAAGCCTCACACTCGACGAAATCGTAGATGCCCTGTTGTTTGCTGAAGGCAGGCACTTGGGCTCCTCTAAGTATCTATTTTTTGTTTTTGACGTTTTTTTTTTTTAGCAATAAGTGTGTATAGCCTTTTTTTTTTATAGATAATATATTATTGAATTGTTTATTTGATACAAAATCATAAGACTCATATATATAGTGTTTAACATTGCCATATAAAATACACGTTTTACGACCCAAAATATCTCTAATAAGTACTTTCTTCTTGATCAATGGCAAACTCGAGTCTCAAACTCTATTGAATCACAAATGAAAAACAGAACGACGCTCGTGGTTTTATACTTGAACCAGAACGTTTCCGCCTAACACTAAGACCATCTGCATTAGAGACACAAAAATATGTGTCTCAATTTTTTTTTTTTTTT
>PKML01020056.1:292808-370523 GCA_002933935.1 Eutrema yunnanense | reverse complement strand
TTTTTTTTTTTTTTTTTTTTTAAAAATTAATAATAAAAAAAAAAAAAATTAACGAAGGACCCCGTGTGTAGGGGTCACCGATAATCATGCTCTAACAGTCAATTAGAGTGAATTAACAAACTAATTGCTAATTACAGTTTCACCCCCTAACGTAAAACACGTGAGCTTGAGCAATGGGCCAATTAGCCGGAAGGCCCATTTAAACTTTTCTTCAAACCGAGGATGTCAATGTTTTTAAAAATCGAACCGGACGTTGAACTGATCTTACTAATTGGGTCAGGTGGTTCAATCGGTTGGACAACGGTTTTAACGTGAATTTACGGTTTGAAATCGATGACGGTTCTAGTCCTCTAGATAAAAATCATAAAACCCAGACCGACTCAATCATCTTCCCGCAACCTTGATAATCTGCTTTTCCCAATTCTCTTTTCCGTCGAGTGAAACCCTAGGCGCCGATATCAGGTAAATTCTACTCCAGGAATCTAAAGTGAGATCTTGATTCGCACACAATTTTTTGGGTTTATTCTCTGCTTTTGAGTGGAGATGTGTTGTTGTCTTTGATCGACATCGTTGAATTAGTCTGTTTTTTTTATCTTAGAAGAGATGCAAAATTCGAGGATTCCACCGTTTTCGGAAGGGAAGAGAAAGAAGATTCCTACTCCAAAAGAAGAACCCTTGACCCAATTAGCACCACGAATCGGGAAAAGGGGTTCAACGAGGAGCAAACCAGACCAGGTTTATGCGATTTCTCATCAACCCGAGATGTGTAATTCAGATTCATCTTCCGGAAACGAGTACAGAGCATTGAGGCGCAAATATTTGCTGCTGGAGGAAGACAGCTTCGCGTTGGAGAGAGAGTTAAAGGAAGCCGAAGATGATGTTAAGGCACTCGAAGATGAGAAACTTGAGCTCTTGGACAAACTCGTTGTAATGGAAGGTTTAGTTGATCCTTGATTCTAGAGCCTAGCATTTGCCTTGTCTGGCTCATTCTTATGTACATAAAACTTATGAGCTATTTTTGTGAATCTCACTCACTTGTTGTGTCTAAAGAATCCTTTTTTAAGAGGCACCACGTGTCCTTCGTCCACATTATGATGCTAGATAGATAAAATAGATTTTCAAGAACTGCAATGTGTGGCTGAAAATAGTTTCGCCGCTTGAGAATCTGTTTTAGACCAAAGTTGAGTGGGGGTTTCCTTCTTCTTAACCGTAAATGGCCGCGTCTCTTCCGACCACTTTTTGTCTAAGCCATGGTGGTGAGTGCTGCAACCGTTCACCCACCAAATCATCATTTCCAGGCCATTCTCTGGCCGTGAAGAGGAACCTAATGGGTCAGTCGCTGCACTACGAACGTAGTACAGTGAGGAGATTGGTCGTGACGGCTGCGACGGAGGGATCCAGAAAATCAAAAGAAAGTCAACCGTCTTGGGCGAATCCTGACTCCGATGAGCCACCTCCTTGGGCTAGAGACGAAGGTCGTTCTTCTACGTCTCAAGAGAGCTTTGAGATTCCCTTCTATGTTTATCTGCTAGCCTCAGCGATTACTGCCATTGCTGCTGTATGCTTCTTTGATCTCTCGCTCGCCTTTGTCTTTTTATCACCGATTCATATCAAAGCTCTTATCTTTATGCATCTGTTGGTCACTGTAGATTGGTTCTGTCTTTGAGTACTCTAGTAAGAATCCAGTGTTCGGGGTCTTGGAATCTGACAGTATCTTTTATACTCCTGTGCTTGGATTCTTTGCTTTTACTGGAATCCCCACTTCTGTGAGTTTCCTCTCTCTCTCTCTCTGTTTTCCATTTGATCTTTGTGTTGTTTCATTAGCTGAACAAGTGAGTTTTGTCTGCAGGTATTCCTATGGTTCAAATCCGTTGAAGCTGCTAACAAGGAAGCTGCGGAACAAGATAAAATAGATGGATATCGTTAAAAAACTCTTATGTTCTTTTAAAAACTCTTACAGTGATTGTTGTTTTCCTCCACATAGTTTGAAAATAATTCTGTATTTTAAACGAGCTTGCTTCTCTGTTCACTGTTTATTACCTCCAAGTCTTTTCTTGTAATTCTAACAATATGTCCCAAGGAGTAATGGCTGCAGCAGCAAAACAGAGTAACTAGTGTTCGAAGTTGCCTGCAATTTAATTCTCATCTCAACACTCCCAAGTAAATGGATGCGTCTTGGTTTAAACTACATGAGGCCAGTTTCATCCTCAATTTTAAAAATCCCTCTGAAAGTTACGTATCAACACAAGCAACCATAGAGCTGGATAAGCCATCGCCGATCATCTCGCAGCTGAAATGTCTGGAGCTGATTCTCTTGTATAGCAACTCAATGAACAAATGAAAGCAAGCAATGCCTTTCCCGAATAAGTTGGATCATGTATAGCATTTCATTTGTTTAATGAGTTGCTATACAAGACCCAACTTGTTCTGGAAAACCATTGCTTGCTTTCATTGTTGGTAGGAGATTGGAGTCAAAATATCAGTTGAAGGATATTCCCTTGGCCCTTGAAAAGTAGAGCAAGGAGAGACAATTGCTGTTAGACTGACTATGCTTGAGCAAAGACTATATCTGGGAATGATCAGACACAAATCATGTGTTGAATTGGTTGTATGAGAATGTGATGTTTCCGGTTGAATGAATATAAGTAAAGCTCTAGGCTCAATTTAGCAAAGAGTGGAAACAGGAGTGAGATCCCTTTGGAAGATGTCAAGTGGTATGCAAAAACTGTTAGAGCATATTAAATGAGTGTCATTTGCAGGAGATGGCTCGACATAATTAAATGTGTCAACTACTGTGTCAAATGTGTGAACCAAGTAGGGATGTCAATCGGTCTCGCCCGGTCCGGTCCGGCTTGAAACCCGCATATATTTAAGCTCGGTTTGGCCCGAAAAAAAATTTAAATCTATATTTTGAAGCCCGCCCCCCTAACAAGGTTTTTCGGGCTTTTTTACACAAACAAAAAATTACTATTCTCAATGCAAAATAATTATCAAAAAAAAATTTATCTAAATAAATCCAAATTGAAACAACCACCAATATATTTTGATTAAATCCAATATAACTTAAGAGTAAAAGTTTGACCAAATAAATCCAAATACAATTTAATTAATTGTATTACCGAATAAAACATAAAAATAAAACACTTTAAATTTAGGTACTAGAGTCTAGTAGATTTGAATCTCTTTCAAGACCTTCTTCTAAGTCTTCATAACCATCAAAAGCTGCAGATAAAAAAAAATTAAGTACAATATTATTAAGTTTTGACATGTATATAGAAATGTCAGTGAAAGTCTATAGATTTATAGTATGGCGCACAACTAGAAAATTAAGGTTTTTGATTAAAGAAAAAATATATATATATAAAATATTCCAAATCATTATTTTTAGGAAATTCAATTTTGAAATAAATTTCTAACTAATTAAAATGTAATATTTGGGGTTTTCGGGCCGGCCCTATCCCGGTAGGGCTTAAGTCCAAAAAACCTTTAGTCCGATTAGGCTTGGCCTGAAAAGTCCGATTTTTTTGGATTTGTATATTTAAGCTCGAACCCGGTGTTTTTCAGGGCCGGCCCCGCTCCGGCCCGGCTCTCGTGCTTTGGTCCTAATTGACATCCTTAGAACCAAGATTGCAAATTAACTTGCAAGGACATGACCCAAAATGAATATGATGTACTTAGGGGTGGAACGGATCGGATATCCGGATCTGTATCTGGGGCTTCCAGATATCCGGACTTCGGATATCCGCCTAGATATTAAGATATCCGCGGATATCCGGATCCGGATCTGTAAAAAAAAAAAAAATTGATAGGATTCATATCCAAATTCAGATATCCGAACTTTATAATTTAGCTATTCGGATCCGGATCCATCCCCTTATATATCTAAATTTTCGAAGCGGATCTCAGATAATAGTTCCACCCTAGATGTACTTACTTCTTGAGATTTAACAAAGCATTAAACTTTAAACTATGAAAACGCCAATTACATTACGGTTCTAATGAAAATGACTCTTTTTTGGGCTCTTTAAAGATGGGTTGTTTAAAGATTGGTTGTTTGGGCTCTCCCAAGAGAGAGAGAGAGAGAGAGAGAGAGAGTGATAGATCTTTAGGAGAGGATCTACGATTCAGCATCGTCGTTGGTCTGAAGCGGACAAACCAAAGAATCAGCCGGAGCTGGCGATATGGGCGGATTCAGAGAATTCCGAGCTGATGAACTTTTCCCTTCAAACCTATTCCACTCCGTGACCGCCATGGCCATCTTGCTTGGCGCCATTCACTTGAACGTCGCTCTTGTTCTCTTCTCCCTCATTTTCCTTCCCCCTTCTCTATCTCTCCTGTATATACATACACACTCTCTCTCTCTCTACCTCTCTCTTTAATTTTACAGGTCTCAAACTAAACTCTTTGAAATCCTCTGTTTTCAGGGTCTTGGGCTTGCTCTTTCTGCTTATCTTCATCCCAATCGACGATCGTAGCAAATACGGTCGTATGCTCGCTAGGTACTTCTTTCTCTCTTCCGTTATCTGCTTACATCTCCAATCGTTTATGTTCTCGAATTCATCTTCTTCTTTTGTTGTTTCCAGGTACATATGTAAGCACGCGTGTAGTTATTTCCCCGTTACTCTTCATGTAGAGGATTACGAAGCTTTTCAGGCTAATCGTTCATATGGTCTGTCACAATCCCCTTCTTACTCCAAAGTTTCAAGCTTTTAAGATGGGTTTGTGAAATCGTTGACTTTTACCAACCTGCAATTACAGTTTTTGGTTATGAACCACATTCGGTGTGGCCGATTGGAGGTATTGCACTTGCTGATCTTACAGGATTTATGCCTCTTCCTAACATCAAAGGTCTTGCAAGTACTGCTGTGAGTTTATGCTCTGTTTAATCCCTTTGTGCATCCTTAACCTTGTCCCCAAAACTCATTGTTTTGCAAAAAAAAATGATGGTAGGTTTTCTACACACCGTTTCTAAGGCACATATGGACATGGTTAGGGCTCTCTCCTGCTTCTAGGAAGAATTTCTCTTCCCTTTTGGAGTCTGGCTATAGTTGTATCCTCGTACCTGGTGGTGTGCAGGAGGCATTTCACCTGCAACAAGATGTTGAGGTGACTTTATTCTAGCTAATACTTGCTACCATTCACTTGTGCTCTGATGAAATCATATTGTTCTGAGGGGTTTGGATTACTGAGAAAGTTACAAGTTTGGAATACTTGAGATATTAGCTATCTGATTTCTGGACTGTTTATCGCTTTTGCAGAACGTCTTCCTTTCATCGAGAAGAGGATTTGTGCGCATAGCCATGGAACACGGGACACCTCTGGTTCCAGTTTTCTGCTTTGGTCAGGTAGAGAAAAGAGTTGCTCACAAAAATGTTGTGCTCTTTGTAGTTGTCTTCACGTAACTGAAACTCTCAAAACTTAATTTAGTTGGTCAGATGCATGATTTAGATCTTGTACCGTTTCTGCTTTTCCAGTTTTTATCTTATCATCTTGCCTTTGTTTCTTCCGCAGTCACGCGTGTACAATTGGTGGAAGCCAGATTGGAACCTCTACCTTAAATTATCGAGAGCCATCAGGTTTACCCCGATCTGCTTCTGGGGAGTTTTTGGGTAAGTGGGTTGGTTCTCTTATGTACATTTGCCTGTAAAAAATCTTGAAAGAGGTAAACTATTCCCATTTCATTTGTAGATCTCCCTTACCGTATCAACACCCTATGCACGTGGTGGTTGGTAAACCAATAGAAGTTACAAAAACTCTGCAGCCAACTGATGAAGAGGTTAGTCATCTTCTTGTAGCTTCTTCTTAGAATGGAGTCAGGACGGAATTGCGGTTCTGCTACTAGAGGTTACTGTGTAGAATGCTTCTTAAAAGTTTTAGCATTCATCAGCTTTCTGGTGTTTTTGTGCATCTCAGATTTCCAAGTTACATGGCCAGTTTGTGGAAGCGCTTAAGGATCTGTTTGAGAGGCACAAGGCCCGAGTAGGCTATTCTGATCTTCAGTTGAACATTCTTTGAATGAAAGTTCTCCAATGGAAATGATTGTCCATGTATGATCTTTAATCATTTGTTTGCCTTGGTGCATGTCTTTTAACATCGACTGTTGTAGTAATTAAATACGTTACTGCTTCTATAAATAAAAATAGCCTACAAATTACATTTTATTTTGTAGTGTAAGAGTGAGTATTTTGGTGGGATGCTCAACAAATGAATTGGAATTGATCAAACAAAGAAGGGACTAGTCTTCTTGGGCCTTATAAAATGGGCTAATCACATCAAATTGACCATGACCACAAAAACAAAAAATAGTCAAATTGAGTCATGAGATAAAAGGAAACGATGTCGTTTTTTAATTATACTAATACACTATGCAAATTTTTTTTTTTTTTTTTGTGTAACAAGAGTTAATAATACATTACGCAAAACCATCATCCCTATATTTATTATTTAAGAATTCATTTAGAAAAATGAACTTTATTTTAGGGCAATTCTACAAAATAGCACAAAAAAACTAAAAGTTCTCAAATTTAGCACCCAATGGTGAAAATCACAAATATAGCATCAATTTTGATAATATTAGCACAAATTTAATATAAAAATGACTTATAATCATTTCCTAATGGGAAAAAACTAAACCCTAAATTGGAAATAGTGAACCCAAACATAATGTTTAATTCTATTTTAAATTTATTTTTGGTAAATAAGTATTTTAAAATAATTAGTTGTGCTATTTTTGGTATTTTAAATTTAGGGTGCTAGTTTTGGGACAAAAAATATTTTTTGTGCTATTTGAGGGTATTTCTCTTTATTTTATCCCTATATTATTATTATTTAAGAAGTCATTTAAAAAAATTAACTTTATTTTGTAAGTTATTACATATTATGTCATTACAAATAAGAAAAGATAATTGAAATAAAAACTGATATAATTGTCTTTTAAAATTATTGATGAGAATATGAAAACTATTTATTTCCCATCAAAGAAGTTATTTACTATTTATTATGATATTATTAAATAATAATCAATCCATACATATTCAAAAAAAAATATTCGAGATCTTGCAATATTTTTCACTATGATTATTATATTTTATTTGAACATTATATCAAAACAAAAGTTTTGAAAATATTTTACTAATTTTATAAAGAATTGGACACGAGAAAATTGATTTTTTAAAAGTTTGTAGACTGACCATAAAAACATAAGCAGTGCATATTAGAGTTATGTTTTCAAGATTATAGATTTGTGTGGGTTCGTCCAAATAATATTTTAGTTCATTGTAAAACGGGTTAATTAGACACGTTAGTTCGGATTGACAGTTCTATATATAATCATTAGTTATACATATTATAAAATTTAGATAAATTTATTTTTCTTAAATTTCAAAACAATTTTTAATAAAAAATTATTACATGCTATATAGCTAACGCGGGTTGAATCATAGTACTAAAAACTATGCAAAAACATCATACATATTAAAATAGTCTCTTGTCAAAATAAACATGCATAAATTAATAAGTAAAAATCTAAAAACTACATTGTTATAAAGCTATTTTCGTAAGTTCAACACCACACATTATGTTATTAACCTAATTTTTTGTACCTAACATGTTTTATTTGACCAATTTAGTCACTTTTGACCATAAATATGATATGATTTGGTAGATCCGATGGAAGAGCCGTTAGCTAATATCAAAAAATCGGTCGTTTAAACGCTAGACGGCGATAGATCGTGGTAATTAATGGGTAATTGGTTCAATAAATCGGATGTTTAATTAATTTCTGTTTATGTCGATTAATTCTCGTCTAGGTTGATTAATTTTGGCCTAGTCCAATTTTTTTTTTATAATAATTTAGTTGGTTCTAAAAATTGATAAATCCAACTTATATTCATATTTTAAATGAAGATCATAATGTATTAGATCTAATATTTGTTCTAAGCTCAACTCAACCGTCCGATTAGCGTCTAGCAAAATTTTAATCATTGGTTAAGATAAGTAATTTTCTTTATGTGCATCAGATTGTACCACGTCCGCTCACACGTCAGAAGATAATCAGCTTCTGTTGAGTTTCTATTAGCTTTCCAAATAGTTCCTTAAAATAAATAGCCCCCAAAAAACAAAATATATATATATATATATATATATATTGCAAGAGAACGACGTGAAAACTAAAACCACACGGAATGGAAAATGCCTCTTGAAAGCTCTGACTCTTTTTAAAACATAAAACTACCCAACCCACCTTCTTTTTAGGACATCTCTTTCACTCTTTTTCGTTGTCAACTCTTTTTAAGAACAAAAATTATTGAACTCTGTTTATCTGAACTCTGTTTCCTCCGTTCTCTGTCCTGTTTTGTCTAAACCACCGTCGATGAGCGATCGGAGTCTGAAAAAGTCTCTCTCCTGAAAAAGCAACCGCCTCGTTGGAGATGCCGACGAGAATTTGGATCTCTTCTCAGTCAACCGTGGTGGCCTCACTTCTTTTGATCGTATATCATCTTCCCTCCATTGACTTCTTGTGTCTTTATTTGCTTTGAAATTGTTCTGATTTAAGAGGGAGGAGGATCATGAGATACATATACGATCATTCATGATCCACCAAATTCAACAAAACTTGGCTTTTCCTTGTTTCAGTATTAATTAATGTGATATGTAATGTTCTATTTGGTCAGCAGTTTTGCTTAAACAAGGAAGGCATTCTTTCCAACAACCTAAACTTGCTAAGCCTGAGGCTGATGATGAAAACAAACATGGAAGTGACCCGTATGTAATGACTCTTTTGAAATTTATACACAATATATATATAATACTCCTCAGATAGACAATTATTGTAACACAAAGTTATTATTATCTTTGTTGCTTAATTAGGCTTTATACTATTCCTGAAGCTCCATTGGGAACTCTTTCTAGATTGCTTCTAGAAGCTAGAAACGTAACTTCCAAGCTTCAATCCATTTCTACGACAAAGACTGCTTCAAGGGTATGATGCACGCAACATAATTGCAAGTTTACCCTATAATTTAAGAGGTAATTTATGTATGATTCTTAATCTTGTTTCTCGCAGAGCGAGAGCGATCCATCTTCAAA
Source organism: Eutrema yunnanense (assembly GCA_002933935.1). NCBI lineage: Eukaryota > Viridiplantae > Streptophyta > Magnoliopsida > Brassicales > Brassicaceae > Eutrema > Eutrema yunnanense. The sequence continues at coordinate 361,436 of PKML01020056.1, read as the reverse complement.
ACCAACGCGTAGCAATTCAACAATACGTCCCTCCAACATTGGCCCCGCCTTTCCCACTGTCAGATCTTCTTCAGCCCCCAAGAAGACAACAACAGCTTCAGCTTCAGCTTCGGTTTCATCACCAAAGAGATCTGTCTCTCGGTCTTTAACTCCTGTATCACGCAAAACACCATCAAGATCTTCAACTCCTTCAAGAAACAGTACAACTACTTCAACAACTCCTTCCTTTGAAAAAGCTGGAGACGCTCAAAGATCAAGATCGTTGACTCCAAGGTCAAAGCCTCAGATTGCAGCAAACTCACCTTCAAGTAGGACCAGTGTGCGTTCTGCGTCTGTGTCATCACGCCCATCAGTTTCAGCAACACCTCGTACACCGCCAAGAGTAAAAGAAACAGTCACTCTAGCGTTTGGTAGACCAGTGGGAACCACAGGGAATGTAAATTCTCCAAAACGGAACACCTCACCGGATGTTACAAGAACGAGGCCTAAAGGGCACTCTGTTTCTTCTTCTCTGATTCCTACGTTTTCAGGCGTTTTACATACACCAGCAAGTCCCAAGTCTGTAAAGTCAACTGCAACAGTTGCGGATTCAACGAGGTCTGGAAAAAAACTGTCAAAAGCTTCGGTTCAAATGGCTAACAATCACTTGGTAACATTCTCTAGTCACAAAATGATAATTTTTATTTTATAACCGAGGGATCTTGAACCTTTGAAAAGTGGGGTATTTTTTGCCATTTAAAACGTTCACAGTAACCAATAATATATATAGTAATGTTCTTTATGAAATCTTGCATCATGATTGCAGGATGTCTCACGAAATGGGAAAGTGGGCACAAATCCGTTTTCGACTACAATGTTGTACCCACACAGCATCAGATCTTCTTCTTTAAGAAAGCGGTGTGGTAGTAGTGAAGGCAGCAGCAGCAGCAACCAGGAAGAGGAAGAAGGAAAAAGCTTAAAGAAAGAGGGCAACACGGAGAAGAACGATAGTGCGCGTTACGACGCACTCTTGAATGTAAAAGATGTGAAGGATACTAACTGGCTACTTAACCTTGACGATGAATCTAATCATTCCCTCATCTTCGACAATGCTTTCGACTCTCCTCCTGAACCATTCGCTCCTCTTTGAGAGTCTTTTATATTTTTTTTCATATTTGTTTAGTTTTAAACTCTAAAACATGAGTTGCTTGGAAAAATAATCCTAATTTTTTTAATTGCAATGAAAGAGGGGAAAAAAAAAGGGATTGTTCTACTCGTTGAGATATTTGTGTTCTTGGAGTATTTTCTTGTATTGATTGACAAAAATATACAGCTCTGAGCTTGTGTTGTTTCGCACAACATATTTTTCCAACAAAAAACTTGAGAGTCTCGTTACGTTACCTAATTTGTGTCACAATTTACTTTTACACACTTGTTTGTTATGTTTCTCATCGCTATAAAATCTCCAATTTGGCTTCCGGTTTTACTTACAAGGATTCGACTTGCAATGGCTGGTAACGGATGCATCCATTACAAAAGCGTTGTTATATTACAAACCAAATAGTAGTACATTTACGCGAATCATTTTTAATGTTTTGTAATAAAAGAAGAAAAAAAATACATTATTTTATACACTCTTCATCGTGGTAGTATCAAATACACAAATCCAAAATTCTAAATAAATAGCAGCCAAGAGAATAATAAATAGTTAAGATAGAAAAGAAAAAAAAAGAGAGAGAGAAAAAGAGAAACGAACCAGTCTCCTTTGGATGGAGCCGGTTTAATACTCTCTAACGTCCCTTAGGGTTCATGATCTGTGAAAACACAGCACTTGGAGTGAGTCCATCTGAATCTTCGCTGACCATACTCCTGTCTATTCCACTGCTCCTTGAGTCAGTCACGTTCCCTTCATACACATCAGAACTCTTGTCGTTGTTCTTCCCTTTACAGTCTCCATCATCGTACTTAATCTCATCCATGTCCATGTCACTGCATATTCCTTTCCCGCTCTCCTCTGCGCTTTCCTGAAGCTGTAGCGCGAATTCTAAGTTCCACAGAACATCTCCCATAGACGGTCTCTCAATGCCCTGGTCTAGTACACACTTCATCGCGGTTTCAGCAAACTTCTTGAAGCATTCCGGTGTGATCTTGCCCTTGAGATAAGGATCTACTATCTGATCAAGCATGCCTTTTTTGTAGCAGTATGGTGCCCACTCAGCTAAGCTCACTTGCTCTTTTGCCAGTGTCGGGTTCAAGGCTGGCCGTGCGCATAGGGCTTCAAAGAGAACGACGCCAAAGGAGTAGACATCGGATTTCTCAGTCAGTTGCTGCCGTCTGAAATACTCTGGGTCAAGATAACCAAAACTACCTTTCACGACTGTGCTTACATGTGTGTGGTCCAGTGTTGGACCAGTCTTTGACAGCCCGAAATCAGAGACCTTGGCCACCCATTTCTCATCCAACAGGATGTTTGTTGTCTTCACATCTCTGTGGATGATCGTGTGTTTTGCACCAGTGTGTAGATAGTGCAAGCCTCGGGCTGCCCCGATGCATATCTCAAGGCGTTGCTTCCAGGGAAGAGGAGAATTCTGGGTTTTGTAGAGATGCTCTCGCATTGTCCCATGCGCCATGTAATCATACACTAGGATCATTTCGCAGTTCTCTTCACAGTATCCAATCAGTGACACAAGGTGACGGTGTCTAAGCTTTGAAAGCATTTCAATCTCAGTCTGGAACTCGTGTACACCTTGCTCAGACATTGGGTTGCCTCGCTTGATGGCTACCTTTGTAGTTCCGCCATCAATTTCTCCTCTGTAAACCTTTCCGAAACCTCCAACACCAAGCACCCGGGACTCATCAAAGTTTTTAGTGGCAGCTTTGATCTCAGCAAAGGAGAAGTGACGGCATAGATTGGACGGAAGGGACGAGGCATAACTTCCTGTTGTGTTTGTCTTCCCCGAGCCAGCAGAATGTGAGTTTCCATAGAGAGACAATGGAAGCCACCCTGACGTTGCATCACTTGCAGGCTGGTAATCACCACGGTTTCGTCTGCGGTAAGCAGCCATTATGCAGAAACCGATGACAAGGGCCAGAACTACTGCACCACTGGCTGCGCCTGCAACAATAGCTGTATGGTTCTTGGATTGACCAGTACGCGGGCGTAAGATTTTGGAAGGATCTGCAGTCACCTGTGGACCAGGTATAGGATTTGGACCAGCCAGATTACCATCCGAGGTATTCATCTTGAATATCTCTACTCCATTAAGAATAGCATCATAATATTGTGGCTTGTTACGTTGATTTGGATGAAGAGCAAGCCACAGATCTTGTTGTCCCTTTCCTTCTGGAGGATTCACCACGTAATCTCGGTGTAACGCGATCCCGTTTCCATTCGTCCAGCCAGCCACATCAGCTTCACGCTCAGCTGTCTGATTGTTGAGATAAATTGTAAACACCCGTTGGTTGACCTTAGTGATGTTTGCAGAAACCTCGCAGAAATGAAGCCTAACGAGGTAACTGAAGCCAGAGTCAATGCTGAAAATCCAAGTCAGATTGTAGTTGATATTGATTTGAGCAGTTGGACCCATGGACCTAGCGGTTGAATAAACATCCGTAGGAGCAACATATGTAGGCGTGCCAGTAGGATACTTAATGGTCATGTTAGGATCAGCAGTCTCCGGGATTCCGAGAGCTGCACCGAAAATATAAGGCTGATCGTCATACCACGATCTGTAGAGTCCGGTATCAGCAGAAGGCGAGATATCATTCCCTCCCACATTCAGCCTATAAACATTCTCGAGCGCGGTACTGTTATCGATGGTGACAGAACCAGAGGATCCAACCACAGCCAATAACCCATCTGTGCTGCTGTAAAGATCAGGCATTGAAGTCACCTCAATCCCGTTGACAAACGCATAAGCATTAGAAGGTGTTGATTCTGGTGTGAAGGTCATGTTCAATGTTCCACCTTCCACATTCACAATAAACTCCTTGACGATGTAAGCATATGTCAAGGCCTGCGCCGTCTGAGCAGCACTGAAGTTCTTGAGGAGAGTGTAAGAGGCGGAGGAGACGGAGAAGAAGGAGTTTGTGGCATTGAGACCATCGTATGAGTTTGGGTAGAAGTAGAGACGCACAAACTTACGACCTGCTGCGACAGGGAAAGAGTATGTGAAGGCAGATCGGAAAATCCTGGCCGTCATGTAAGGTATTTCGGGAACAGAAGGATCTTGCGTGGCAGCCGGAGACGTCTTGGAGTCTCCCGATGAAGACAAGAACTTGGACTTGACATCGGGAATCCATGTCCGGTTATCTATGTCAACGGAATCAGAAGAACCACCACAATTCAACAGGATTTTATCGGTGGGAGTGTAATCAGCAGCTGAGATTAGAGGAGATGCAGATAAGAGGAGGAGAAGAAGAAAAGACACAAGGGAGACACGGAATCGTCCCTCCGTGATCCCCATCGATCTTCTTCCCGATCTACCAAAATCAAATCAAACCAGGAACTGCAAAAAGAAACAGAGCAAACAAGAACTTCACAGATCTAGATTTTCCACATGTTCATTTGACAAGGAAACTAATACCGAGACCAGATGAGTAGGAAAACTGAAGTTGAAATCAGTAGGAGGAGAGTGAAGCAGAGAAGAACATACCTTAAGAATCGGGGAAGAACCCTAGCCGATGAAATATGAAATCGGAGAGTTTTGAGATATTATTTGGGGAGAGCAAAGCAAAGCAAAAGCAAAGAGAGAGAGAGAAAAGTTGGAATTAAATGATGAATTGATTAAAGAGGAGAGATAGTGGAGGTAAGTCTAAGTTAAGACGACAAAAACGGACAGCATTGTTGCCTCCCTCAACGCGTTAACGTTAGTTCCTAATTTAAATTAAAAAAAGACAAATTTGATGCCGGCTTGAGGAAGTGACGAAAACACCCTTAGATTAACGACAGCTGTAATTATCGAAGGATAATGAATGTATGTTGATTGTAGGCCTGGGCACGGGGCGGGAACCCGTTTATTTTGGTCGATTTGCTACTTGACCCGCCCCGTACGGATAATGAAAATATTGATCCGTATTTGGACCCGTAAAAACGGGTATCCGCTGATTCAAGGTACTCGTCCAGATTTTTGATACTTGCGAGTACATTGACCCGTACCCGTCCCCGCTCAACAAGTAATTACATTACTTGCCTTGTTTTTTTCATTACTTGTCTTGTTTTCCATTACTTGCCTTGTTTTTTCCATTACTTGTCTTGTTTTTTTCATTACTTGTCTTGCTTTTTCTATTACTTGTCTTGTTTTCCATTATTTGTCTTGCTTTTTCCATTACTTGTCTTGTCTTGGGTACAAGTAGCAAACCGGGTAACGGAGAACAAGCCGGGTAACGGGAACATGTCGGGTAACGAGACAAGTAGTCAAAAAAAAAATTTCGCCTTGGACTTGTCCCGTTACTTGCAAGTAGTTGGTTAATTCGCCTTGATACTTGGTTTGGACGAGTCGGGTATCCAGTTTTATGGGCCGAGTATGGGACGGGTCGAGCGGGTCGGGCGAGTAACGAGTACCGATGCCCAGGACTAGTTGATTGGGATGGGACCATTGGTCTTGGATGACAGTTCATGTGTAATAGTAATAAAAAAGAAAGGAGAGAATTTGAAACGCGTCTTTTCTCTCTGCTCGTGGCTGAGCTGGCGCTCTAATTATATAAAGCGATAGAGTGGGGCCCGTTTTGATCATGGGCTTTTTATTCTTTTCGTTTCTTCTGTTCACCTCATATGGGCCTTGTATAACGTGCAAACCATATCCATATGTTTATATGTAAGTCGGCTTTTTTTATTACAAAAACTGACTCGGAAGCATTACGATTATAATTATCGTACGTCACGTTTCAGAACAATAGAGAGTGCACGGCGATGTTAGATATATGGTGAATCGATGCATGGGATCACGTGTATCTCTTTTTTTAAATGACTACAAGGTTCAGGGCCCTGACCCGTAAAACACAGTTTTTCCATCGATTATTTACAACGATTTATTTTCGTTGTAAATCAACGAATTTCAAAATCGTCCTAAAATCATGGTGAATTTGGGACGAATATATTCGTCGTAAAGGTCAGTCCGATAAACGACGATTCTTGACTTCGTTGAAAAATCGTCATACTTATATTTCTTGATTGTTTGCTTGTAAACACTGACATGTCAATTTATTACTTCTTTGGGTATTAGGTTATTGTGAACTCGTTTGTGATTGCGTTTCGTTTGTTTGAGCTTATTATCATTCTGCTGAGGCTAAAGGGTATCATTCTACCGGGATGTCATGTTTTTCCCCTGTATCAACGCCTAATTTTATTGATCGAGGGAATAATGGTTCAGAGATCCATCATCTCCAACTATGAAATTTGATATTGAGAGATTTAAGCTAATGGTTAACAAATATGTACACTCTTGCCGTTAATTGTTCGTGAATATTCCAGTCCATAAGTGTTGGTACAAAGACTAAACTTGTTCGCGAAAGTACAAGACTAAATTTGTTCGTATACATGATACAAAATATGAAATTAAAGTATGGAAACAAAACACAATTGGGAGGCTGTAGTACAAAACGTGACATTTCAACTTAGTCAAAGAATTTTAAAAAGATCTATATAGGCCAAGTGCGCGTATACATTAACCATCTTCTGTTTCTCTGCCGTGTTGTCTTTGCAGGAGGAATCTGTATCTTTTGACTCTCTAGTAATAGTTATCCATCCACTGATAAAAAACACACTATTCTAGTCGTCCCAGTCATGATCCCAGCCATCTCGGCTCGGAGCTCTCGCTGTTAATCCGTTGGCAGAGATGCTGACACTTTTTGCTGCACCACCTGGCGATTTCACAGCGTTATTCTCATCCCAATCATCATCCCAACCCTCGTCCCAGTCCGCTGTTTCAACGTCATGGACCACTGACTCGCTTTCTAAGCCCGTCCCTCCACTCAATTCTAGCTCCCGGTAAGGCACTCCATTGCCTGCACGGCGATTCTTCCAGCACAGACATAATGCCCAAGATCCCCCAAAAATAACTACAGATACTATCAAGAAATAGGCGCCATTAATGGGGGTCACTAGCTTTTCATATGAGGGAAGGTGGATGAATAGTGAGCTTTCTTCTGATGGGTACATGTGAAGCACACACTCTCCCTTCCCGGCATCCAGTATGATTTTGTTTATGTCTCCACTAATGGATATGTTTACCTGTGCATAGAGCAACAATTCGTGTCAAATTTTCTCCAAGTGAAAGAACTCTGATTCGGTTGATCATTTATGGAATAACTATAGTAACACTTGCATCGTATCATCAAAGATCACAAAGTATTTCAGACTTCCAGAGATAGACATGTCCAAGATAACGTTTTTTATCGATGGAAACAACACAGAAGCACATAGAATACGTACCCTTTGACTTTGGTGTTTTAGCAGTGTCAGTTCTGGTAAAGGGTTAACTGGAAGAACAACTTTTGCTTTTAAAGATTCTTCACCGTCGTTTTGAACTAGAATCAACCATTTCGAAGAATCTGCAATAATAAAACACAACTTAAGAATGAGAAATTCAATCAACTCAAGCAAAACCTACTGGAGAAAACAGAACAGATATTAAAGCAGAGACCTTGCAAATTGTAAGGAAATAACTATGATGTGTAAAAATGTTTCATGTCACTGAGATCACACTCATTTACACATTAACACAACACACTAATGTCAAACATGTGCTAATTTTTGAAGTTGATTCAGCAACAAGGCTTCCCAATAATGTAAAGCATCTGCTAGTTTAGTTCTTAACCAGATAAATTCCATAAAGACCACCATAGCCCACAACTTGTCCACCCAAATTTAATGGACATTTCTCCACACTGCAAACAGAACGTGCTATATGGCTTTTACTCAAGAAGCTAACACGGCTTATTCTGATGGAGATCGTTATCATTGCATTGTTCAATAAACAGGAAAGCACATGCCAGAGATATCATTTCGAATTAAAGTTGAGACCAATCGCTTTGTGCAAGTCTCCTGGTTCCATGTCGTTCTGGATAGAATAAAAAGCCATACATTTCCACTCCCCAACTTTGACAGTCATCGAAAGCTCAAAACTTTAAATGCTACACTAACAGTGCTATAAAAATTAAAAACAGGTTCTATAGATATCAAAGAAAATGGGACTAGAAGAAGGTGTAAATGTACCTTTTTCGATGCTTAAAGTGCATGCCACCAATGAATTCCCAGTTGTACAAATCTGAGACTTTCCTGCACAGGTCTCTGCACTGGCAGGCTCTGAGCTCCCTTTAGCGTCATTCACCTTATCAGGATCTTTAGCCGGAGGCGGATTTCCCGTCTCTGGCTCCGTCCCATTTTTCCCACTCTCCAAACTTTTTGGGGGCGGCGCCATTTTAGCCGGTAATTTTCCATTATCCTGGCTATCTGTTTGGTTCGCTGGAGGCGGGCTTATAGGCTCTGTTGCGTTTAACATCGTCGTGCCATTCTTCACACTCTCAGGTTGCAGTTGCGGAGGTGGTGGACTCACCGGATCAGCCTCCTTAGGATTAGGATTCGTCGAATTACTACTTGTCAAAGGAGATTCTAATGAGCTAACATTGGACTTTCCATCTCCAATGGGTTTAAGACTAGGCGACGGAGACTTCTGAATCAGAAACATAGAGCAAGTCAAAACACATTGTTCAAAACCCTACATAAGATCAAACCAAAGAAGAGAAGAAAAAATCGAATTTACTTGTTTAGTGGTTGAGTTAGAGTTATCCTTGGGTGCTTCTTCATCAACTAAATCCCGAGATTTCCCGAACGACGAAGCATTGGAGACAAACAAAACCAATAGAAGAAGAGAGCAGACGAAACTTCTATCCATCGTAACCAGGGTCAAACCCTAATTATAACTCGATCGCTTGAATTCTAAGCCAGTGGAAGTCCTGATTCGATCCAAAAAGACTTACCAGATTTGAAACTCCGCACATATTTCAGGGTATCCGTAATCTTGCAAAACGCATCGCAGATTCGCAGATCACAGTGCTTAGATTTCACGCAAAGGATTGGAAAACCAGTGAGCCAGATATCGATCCAGACAGACAGACCTTTGTCGGGTTGAAGATCGATCGGTGGTTCGAGTTTTCTCGTGTCTGAAATTGGATCAATTCGCAGAGCCAAGTTGAGTTTGACAATCCCTTCACTCCACGGAGCCGTCGGACAAATCATTGGGCCGTAATTTTTGAAAGCCCATTAGTTGTATTACTTTAAGCAAAGAAGAAAAACTGACTATGCGTATGAGTCAGTCAGAGTGAGTATTTCAGATCATAGCACCAATTATTTGATTGATTGATAATAAATAGGGAATTAAGACTTAACCTGCTCCAATTATATTGCGGGTATTTTTTTTTAAAGATTTTTTTGAAATTTAATAAAAATTATATTTATCTGAATTTTACAATATGACTAATTAACGATTCAAAATAAAGCTATCGATTCGTAATAATTTGTTTATTTAATCTGTTTTGCAGTGTACTAAAATATTATTCGGACTAACCAACAAAACCCTATAATCTTAAAAACAAAACTCTAATATGCATCGTTATATGACTCTGGTTTTTGTGGTTAGTCCACAAACTCTTTAAAAAAAAATTGTGTCTAACTTTATATAAAATTAGTAAAATATTTTACAATTTTTGTTTTAATAGAATATATTAAATTATAGTGAAAAATATAGTAGAAATTCGAATATTTTTTGTTTTTGAGTATATATAGATTGATTGTTATTTTAAAATATATAATATTAAAAATAATTGAGAAATTAAATAATAAATAATATCTTTATTGGCAACAAATACTTTTCATATTCTCTTCAATAATTTTAAAATATAATCATATCATTTCCTATTTCAATTTTTTTTTTGTTAATTGTAATGACATAATATGTAATAACTTACAAAATAAAGTTCATTTTCCTAAATGATTTCTTAAATAATAATATATGTGGAAACCCCTTTAGTCTAGTGATTGACCAAATGTTCATTAATGATTCTACACCATGAGGTATGGGTTTCGATTCACAGAAAATGCAATTTCTACGGATTAATGGAATGAAGCTTATTACATTTCCCATAAATTGCAATTCCCAGAAAGAAATCTCCAGCGTGGTGCAAACAAAATCGTTCATCGAGGTTGTGGATCCTAGTGGAGCGGAGAGAACTTTCCGTTGTAGAATTGTCTTGTAATTGTTCTAAACTTACATATTATTATTATTATATATATATATATATAGATTACTGCCAGCTTATACGTCTCTATATTATTATTTAAGAAGTCATTTAAGAAAATGAACTTTATTTTGTCAGTTATTACATATTATGTCATTACGAAAAAAGATAATTTAAATAGGAAATCAGATCTCAGAACCTCTTGTTACTCTTTCTATTTTATTGATGATTTATTCAGTTATATTGAGTTAACTAGACAAGTTAGTCCGGATTGACAATTCTATATATAATCATTAGTTAAACATATTATAAAATTATAATAATTTTTTTTTTTGGTTTTTACAAAACAATTTTTAATAAAAAATTATCTCGCGTTATATAGTTAGCAGGGATTGAATCCTAATCTTGCTTTAATTAATCGATCCTATATGAGTTTATCATTGTCCTTTGTGAGATGGTTGTATCAAACAACGAGTTAGCCGACTAAACAAGTACTTAGCTAGTAACTTTAACGATATTTATCGTATCTTATTATATAAAGCTGAATTTCTTAACATGAGTGTAATTCTCACAAACAATATCGTGATATTTGTCAATTTAATTAAAAAATAAAAATAAATTAAAGTAAATATTAAAAATGTTAAACAAAAAGGCAATATTAAAAAAAGAAAAAACAAGAATAAATAAATAAAACTTATGATAAAGGAAAGTGACAAAAAGATATTTCAAAGTTTATAATCTACAACCACGACCAAACTAAAAAAAAAATTATAAATATATTCTAAACTTAAAAGAAAAATTATTAATATACGACATAACTTAAAAGTTTATAATCATTTCCATTATGACAAAAGAAAATTAAAAAAAGAAAATCTTATTATATTAAGCAGAATATTTAAAAGTTAGTAACTCGCATGATCGCGCGACACATGTTAAGTTAATCGATAAGATTTTGACATGTGTTTAATAAATTTTCAATTATATTTTGACACATGTTTAATAAATTTTCAATTATACTTGAACATATAATATCAAAAATAAAAGTAAAATTTATAATCGATTCCTAATCATAAAAAACTAAAAGAAAAAAATTAAATATCACTCAATTTGTTTCACAATAAGTATCATTTATATATTTTTTTCTTGTTTCATAATAAGTGTTATTTTAAGTTTTCAATACAAATTTTGAGACAAAATACTTAATTTAACCTCAACTCTAATGAGCATACCTCTTCAATTGTAATCAGCCAAGTTATGATTTATTTGGAACTAGATAATTACTTGCATATATACGAATTTATATTTAATATTTTATAACCCGTGAATGACATTTATTAGAAAAAATATAAAACGAAAAAATAGAATTAATATAAATATTTTATGTTTTCTATTTTTTTTAAACGAAAAAATAGAAAACAAAATTAAATTATCGTGAAATATGGTTTTTCTTTTTTAATTTTTTTTTGGCGTTTACTCCTTTTCTTTTTAGGATTGTTATCTCATTATTCTAATATGAAATATGGTTTTTTCTTTTTTTGTCAAAAAAACATTGTCTTTTATTTATATTTTTTGTTTTATTTCCTTAATCTAAACATAGCTACTATTTTTTTTTCAATTTACCTTATATGATTAGGAATCGGTTATAAATTTCACTTTAATTGTTAATCTTATGAGTTAATATATAATTATAAATTTATTAAATACCTATCAAAATATAATTTGAAATTTATTAAACTCGTGTCAAAATCTTATCGATTCACTTAACATGTATCGCGATCATGCGAGTTACTAACTTTGAAACATTCTCTTTTATATAATAAGATAAAGACTTGAATTTTTCTTATGAAAATATGGTTTTACGTGTTTTTTTTGGTTGGTGTGTTTATTTTCAAATTTACCACGTCATACCAAAACGTTTTATGTTAGCATTTCACCGGTATGATTCTTTCGGTTTGGTTTAAGCTGATGCGGACTGTTGCCCATATCGTTTGCTTGAAAGCCTATTATAAAAATCTGAGGCCCATGTAAACTTAATTTTGTTCATCGTCAACGGTACACTAACTTAACGGTTGTCTCTGGGATTCAAATTTCTTTTTTTAAAAACTGATCACGCCTTTCTCTCTCCTCTCCATCTTTATTTTTCAATTTCTTGACCTACGAAGAAGAGATTCAATTTTGCGATTTCGAATTTGTTTTCTCCATAGATGTTCACATCAACGCTACAGTTCCGGTGGATCCAAAACTCACGTCAACGGAGATTTCTAATTCCCGATTTGTTAGCGAAGCAACTGAGAATTTAGAGATGGAAGTGTGTGATCCGAATTTCATAAGAGCTAATCGCACAGGTTGGATTTTCTGACTTCCGATTACAATTTTACAATCTGTAGTTAGATCGTGATTCTTTTACCCAAATGCTTGATCAATCCGATTCCACTGGCTATGAGCATTCTATGTTTGTTATTCACTCAATTTCGGTTTTAGGATCTGATTGTTTTTGGGGTAAAACCAGAGACGATGATAAAGAAAAAGAGAGAGAGAGAACGAATATCTTTTATTCACGTGGAGTTGCTTTAGTTTAGATGAATTTCATTTTTTTACGAGTCCTCAATAAGATGATTTTTGTGATCCTTTTGTCTCATTATCTTCTCTGAAAGATATTTGCTTGAAAGATCAAATGGTGACCAAAGAAGAAGATTGTCTTCCTCCTGCAACGAAGCCGTCGAGATGTTATTCTCCTTCTTCTACTCTTGCGGAGTTAGACACTCTTCGGAGCTAAGAAATCGTCGAATCTTCCTTTCTATCTCTCGTTTGGTATGTGATTCATTGCTTTACCGATTTTGAGATCTCCCTTCTCCGCAATATGAAGAAAACGATGCAAAGTCGTAAGCTTTTCCCATGATTTTGGATTACCTGATTTGTCTTTGTTCTTCTATCTAAGACTATGAATCTCATTTTTGATTTGTGTGTTTGATCTCTTTGCATTATCTTCTTCAAAACCCTTTTTTCAGGTTACTGGTGATCTTTTGCATCATCAACTTGATAAACTACATGGATCGAGGTGCGATAGCTAGCAATGGTGTGAATGGAAGTTGCAAGAGTTGTGATGATAAAGGAAAATGCACTCCTGCAACTGGAATTCAGTAAGATTTAATGATGTTGTATAGAATTAGGATAATTATTCAATATTTGCATTTTAATTATATTGCTTATCCTAATTTAATTATGATTGTTTCCAATGCTTTAAAGTTTTTGTGCTTCTTAAGATTGTTTATGCATATGCTTTTCTTACTTTGTTAAATCTACGAAGATGTCAAGGAATCTAAAAAAATGGTTTTAAAGAAGGAATTATCCTACTAAACATATAATTTTGCGATTTGTGGATGTTCTCTGATGTAAAGTTGCTTCTTTTAGGGGACATTTCAATCTAAGTAATTTCGAAGATGGTGTATTGTCATCTTGATTTATTGTTGGACTTGTTATTGCATCACCAATCTTTGCTTCATTGGCAAAAAGGTTTGAAACACTTTCATTTTTGTTTTTTTGTTTTCCCTTTCAAAATAAGCTTATTCAAGTGGTTTATTGTTTTTAGTGCAGCTTCAATCCATTTAGACTTATTGGAGTAGGCTTAACTGTTTGGACTATTGCAGTTCTTGGTTGTGGCAGTTCCTTTGCCTTTTGGTTTATCGTCTTATGTCGTATGTAAGTTAGTTTTGTTTTTGGTACAAGATACGATTGACTTTGCTTGGTCCAAATTTTGATTTTTGGTACACCATTTGATTACTCGTAGGTTCGTTGGTGTCGGTGAAGCTTCTTTCATTAGTATTGCAGCTCCATTTATAGATGATAATGCTCCTCACAAACAGGTTTCTATTTTTTATGGAGTCAAATGCACCATTTCTATTAATTTCATATCTTCTTTTCGTTAACCGTTTTCTTCAGAAAGCTCTGTGGCTTGGTGTGTTTTACATGTGTATACCAAGTGCTGTTGCTCTGGGCTATGTCTATGGCGGATACGTATGGTTTCTTGATGAAAATTTTGCAGTTAAAAGGGTTAAGAACAAATTTTGTCTTCTGTTTCAAGCATGAACTGTTAAAAGATATTGATCTAAGAATATTGAAAACAGGGTTTCCTTCTACTGATTCGATAAAGACGGTTAAATCAATTGAAGTAATGGCTTCATCAATAGGTAATATTTTTCATCTCTCTTCTATGTCAAATGAGAATGTGCTCTGATTATACAGTTGTGCAGTGAGACTTTGCTTTTTGCAGGCACACATACATCGAAACTTACAAGTGAGTTGATTTCATAATCTTAATTTCCTTCCATATGATTGTATAATTCTCAAATCTTTTACTTCAACTTTGGCAGGTCAAGTTACGCGAGCGTAATTCGGAAATCATTTACTCAATTCGCGAAAGATATGAAAGCTTTATGTAAAGGAAAGGTCTTTGTTGTTAATGTATTAGGTAAAATTTTCCTCTTTACTTCCACTAATCTCTTATTCTTCTTCTTATTATTATTTATCTTCTCTGCCGATTGATACACTTACCTTGACAGGTTATGTATCATACAATTTTGTTATTGGAGCATACTCATATTGGGGACCAAAGGTAGTGTGATATGTCTTGGTCGAGTTAGAACATTAAGTATTAATAACACTAATCATTAATAAAGATTCAATCTTGATCTTCCAGTTGATGGCTTTGTAGATGCTTCTCCTATGGTCCTTTTCCTAACTTTTAACGGTTCCTTCAATAAAGTTAATTGGTCACCGAAATCAAATAAAGCCATGAATAATCAAATTCACCTTATAAAATAAACTATGATGATACCTAAATATTCCATAGTCAATTTTTACCAAATTTCAAATTTTCCTCGGCCCTCTAGCTTGTCCATGACCATTAATCATATTAGAGATTTTAGGTTGTCCGGTTTAATCAAAGAAAACATAATTGTAAAAGGTAATCGAGCTTGGGATCCTATCATCGTTTGATGATTGTTAGAAATATTCATATTTAATTTGTATTCACATCAATAAGCCAATTTAACCCCAAAAATTTAACGAAAAACATTTCTCATCTCCCACTTATTCACAATTCAATCTGCTTTGAAATCTTAAATTGTTTGTTTACTCACAAATTATCTCATCCACGATCTAAACCTATTAGAGATTTTAAGTTGTCAGATTACTTAAAGATTCTTGAATCATTTACAAAATTGTGAAAACTAAACGGGCATGCAATTCTGTCATTATTTGATGATTGTTAGAGATAATCATGTTCAATTTGTTTTCACATCAGTAAGTGAATTAGTTTCTAATTAATTCGACAACAACAAAATCTTCTACTGAAAATTATTTATCATCTCCCACTTATTCACGATTCAATTTGCTTTGAAATCTTAGATTGTTTATTTACTCACAAATTATCTCATTCACGATCTAAACATATTAGAGATTTTAAGTTGCCGAATTACTTAAAGAAACTTGAATCACTTACATAATTGTGAAAACTAACCGGACATGGAATCCTGTCATTATTTGATGATTGTTAGAGATAACATGTTCAATTTGTTTTCACATCAGTAAGTGAATCAGTTTCTAATTAATTCGACAGCAGCAACAACAAAATTCTCTACCGAAAATCATTTCTCATCTCCCACTTATTCCACAGTTCAATCCGCTTTGAAATCCTAGACTGTTTCTTTAGTCACAAATTATCTCATCTACGATCTAAACCTATTAGAGATTTTAAATTGTCGAGTTGCTTAAAAAAACTTGAATCATTTACATAATTGTGAAAACTAACCGGGCATGAAATCCTGTCATTATTTGATGATTATTAGAGATAGCATGTTCAATTTGTTTTCACATCAATAAGTGAATCAGTTTCTAAATAATTCGACAGCAACAACAACAAAATCTTCTACCGAAAATTAGGGTTGGGCAAAAAATTTGGATCCGAAAATCCGAACCGAAAATACCAGAACCGAACCCGTTCCGAATTTTTAAAATACTCGATCAAATCCTAAATTCCTATAACCAAATAACCGAATCCGAACCGGTACCGAACCGATAACCAAATGGGTACCCGTAATATCCGAAGTGTAATTATATACCCAAATATATATATTATATTTAGACTTATATAACCCAAATACCCAAAATTACAACTATAAATCCGAATATATTAATTATTTTTGGGTATTTCGGGTATTTTAGGTATATTTTCGATATTATGGGTATATCGAATACAACTATTTTTTTCTGGATTTTTTGGGTATTTTGGATATGTTTAGTTTGAAAGTATATTGGTTTAACGAAATGAATATTTATGTTTTTGTGTTTTGTCTCGGATTTCGGGTTTTTTAGGGTATTGTGGATACTTATGGATACTTTCCGATCCGAAATTTTTCGGATCTTAAAAAAAATACTTGATCGGTATCTAAATCCCTAACCCCGAAATACCCGATCCGATCCCGATTCGAAGATCCGAACGCCCACCCCTACTGAAAATCATATCTCATCTCCCACTTATTCACGATTCAATTCGTTTTGAAATCTTAGATTGTTTGTTTACTCACAAATTATCTCATCGACGATCCAAACGTATTAGAGATTCAAAGTTGTCGGATTACTCAAAGAATTATTTACATAATTGTGAAAACTAATCGGGCATGGAATCCTGTCATTATTTGATGATTGTTAGAGATAGTCATGTTCAATTTGTTTTCACATCAGTAAGTGAATCAGTTTCTAATTAATTCGATAACAACAACAACAAAAATACTCTAACGAAAACCATTTCTTATCTCCCACGTATTCACGATTTAATCCGCTTTGAAATCTTAGATTGTTTGTTTACTCACAAATGATCTCATCCATGATCCAAACCTATCCGAGATTTTAAGTTGTCGGATTAATCAAAAAAACTTGAATCATTTACATAATTGTAGAAATTAACGGGACATGGAATCCTGTCATTATTTGATGATTGTTAGAGATAAACATGTTAAATTTGTTTTTACATCAGTTTTTGATTATTTCGACAGCAACAACAAAAATTCCTCTAACGAAAATCATTTCTCATATTCCACTTATTTACGATTCAATCCGTTTTTAAATTTGAGATTGTTTGGTTACTGACAAATTATCTCATTCATGATCAGAAAGAAGAAGGACGTGAAGAGCAATGAACATGAGAATTAAGGAAACAATAAGAGAAACTTTGCACACATGTCGGCGGCAACGAATCTGTTGTCTAAATCTGAGATTGCCTTCTTGTGATGATTTTTTTAGGGAACTTGAGGCCGGAGGTTTACGAGGAGAAGTGTATATTTGCGAGAGCAGCTGGGATTGAAAGAGAAATTACGAAAAAGATTATTCTCAAACCCATAATTAAATCCCAAACAAAAAAATTGTGTGCTGTTTTTATTTCCTAAAACAACATGACATTGGGATATTGTTGTCGTTTAAGTGCCGTCTAAACCTGCATCGATACATGCAAAGATTATAAGGGTTGGGTATTCGAGTATTCAAGTATTCAGGTCAGTTTTTTTGGGTTTCATGTAGTTTGTATAGAGTTATAGAAACCATATTAACAATGAAGAAAAATCGATTCGGTTCAAGTTTGGGTAGATTTGAGTTTGGGTTGGATCCGAAATATATTCGGATTTGGTTCAAACCCAGTTCGGATCGGATATTCTTTACCCGAACTACGAAAAATATGTAACCGGAAAAAATACCCAAATTATATGATATTTTTACGGGAAAATTGTCAAAAAAAAAAACATGAGCTTTCAAATTTTGACCATTCAAAACACGAACTATCGCGTGGACATTTTAAATAATCAATTTATGTTGATTTTAAATTTAAATCACAAATTTCTGTTGACTGTATCAAATTAGACATGACGTCAAATCGACAAACGGAATAGATAAAACGAGATTAAAAAACGTTATAATTTACAGTTAAGTGATACGACATCGTTTTTTCTTTCTTCTTAAAACTCTAAATCACGAAAATCCTAACCATCTTTTTGGGGTTTTAAGAGAAAGAAAAAACGATGTTTTATCAAGAAGGAACTACTTATTTGAGTTTTCCACTTCTGGGAGGCACGAAATGACAAAAAAATAGTTTTATTATGAGTTTTGAACTGTTTCTTATCGATTAAAGGTACTAGGAAATCTATTTACTCATCACCAATCAAAAATTTGATTAGCACTATTATATTTTTTTTCTAACACAAATTTTTTAAGTCAACTACAATCCAAACAATCATAGCGGCTAATCGAATAGGCTATTATGAGGCAAACCTAAAGGCCAACGTAGTCTACAAGATTAAAAAAATATTAACAACAAAGCAAACTATAAGGTGAATTCTCACAAGTTTATAATCTAATTTACTCAAAAAACAACATTGGTTCATGCCATAAATATTATCTAAGAATACTAATTAACAAACTAAAAGACCACAAAGTTTTGACGAAATTCTAGATTTCAAATCAGCATGCTATGCTAGAGGTTTACTAGATTTATGTTTCACATGTACCTATAAATCTCCATGTAAGATTACAAAAAAATAAACAAACATTATTTACCTTACCACAAATTAATATTGAATATTTTTTTTTTTTGTAAAAAAACTTATCTATTGCAATGCAATATAAAGTCATACCAATTTCGCTACTACACACATGAGTGAATCAAATCAAGTGGAAGATCACATCTAATACACTAGACTATTTCTACTTTTATCTCAATAAATAAAAATTTACTTAACGTTAGTTAAAATTCATCAAATGTTTACTACTCATTTTTCTGTTATCTAAAAAATATTACTTAATATTAGTTAGGGTGGATTACTATAGTAACTTTTATTTCTAGTATTATTATTAGTTTGACATACATTTATTTTTATTACTATACTAACCTAATTTTTTCCATATTACCCAGCGTGCCCTTATGGCCTTTGTTGAAAAAAAAGTAATTACAAAACTGTCATTACTATTCACTTGCCACGTAGGCAAAAGTTGATTGAACAAGTCAACTCAAATTTTGGTCCGTAGATTTGTTTGATGGATGGTAGATTTGTTTGAAAGTTGGTAGATTTATAAAATTTTGGTAGACTTATTTTTACGATGCGGTAGATATATTTATTTTTGGTAGACTTATTTTTGGTATTTGCTCAGATAACCTTCAATTGGTAGATATATTTTCTTTGATGGTAGACTTATTTTTGGTATTTACTCAGATAACCTTCAGTTTGTCTTTTTTGGTGAACTTATTTCTTTTGGTGGTAGAGTTAATCAGTGTGAATTATTTTATCTTGACAGTAGATTTATTTATTTGACGGTAGATTTGTATTTGCAACGGTAGATTTTTATTGGGTTGGTAGATTTGTTTGTAATGGCGGTAGATTTAAAACCGTCTAACATTTCGGTGACTTCGTTTTGTAATGGTGGTAGATTTAATTTTAATGACGGTAGATTTATTGTTAATGGCGGTAGATTTAGTAAATCTTTTGGTATTTACTCAGATAACCTTCAGTTGGTAGACTTATTATTCCCGTTGTGGTAGACTTTTATTGATGGTAGATTTATCGACATTGTTTGGTGGTAGACATTTGACTTTTTCCAGAATGAGAAATGACGTTTTTGCCCTACACTAAAACTGATATCTACGAGAAAAACCAGGTACCCAAATTTGCCAAGTATGAGAACTTTTTTTATTTGATAGTAGATTTATTGTAATGATGATAGATTTCTTTTGTTGATTTTTTTTTCTGAAGTTAACTTTTGATTTAGTGCATTGAGTGTGTTTGTTCTTGAGCATAATATAGGTAGTAGTTGATCTTTGATTTTAGTTGGGTTTAATTGTCTGTTCCACTTACTATTTGTTAGTGGTTCAATATATCTTTCTCCTCGAGACAATGATGCATAATCACCTTACTTAATTGAAAGTTTGTTTACAACCCTTGTTTTGGTACTTAGGACTTAATTGTTTTTATTTGTCAAAGATAATTTTTTTTTTTTCATCCACTGTATACTTGTTTGAATTTTGTTTTCTTCATTGATCGATAGAACAAGTTGGCATGCCATCTGTAGTTGTGCATTTGCAAGAGGCGCCTGTGGTCGTTTATAAATATAGTATTTTAACTCATCTTTATGATGAATTTACTACTCGTACAATAAATCCAAATTTACTCAGATAATGCATGGGAAGACATTAAAATTGAATATAGATCAACCTCAATTTCTTTAGTACTTCAATTCCAGAGAGAAAAATTATATTTTTTAGATTCTAAAAGGCATATACAAACATGTTCAAGAACAAACATTTCTAAACTCACAAAAAAAACATTTCTAATATCTCCCTTTCTCTAATTATATTCATATACAAGCATGTTCATTTATCTCTCTGCATTTTGGATTCGTTAACGGAATTTGCAGACGCCGGTAATATCATCGGAGATGACGCCACCTACCTGTCAGAGAAAAGAAAGAGTAAGTCAGTCGCTAACGATAAGTCTACAATTACTACCAGTAGTTAACAATAAGTCTAGCAAACAAATCTACCGCATATACAAACTACCTACCGTCATATAAAAATAAATATACCGTCATATATAAACAAACTTATCGTCATATATAAACAAACCTATCGTCATATATAAACAAACCTACCGTCATATACAAAAAAACCTACCGTCATATATAAACAAACCTACCGTCATATATAAACAAACCTACCAAACTCACCAAACCACATATAGCTTACTAATAAATCTACCATCAAGCGTTACAAAATCTACCACCAAAGAAATATGAAATTTAACATTCCTCACCGGAAAATCCTTGCTCTCACCGGAATTTCGTTCGGTAGAACGGAAACACAGACAAATAAATCAAAAGTAATTAATAATGGCACAATCGTAATACAATACAACATATGGATAAAATGGACATTGACCAACAAAGTAAGGTTAGTCTAGTATGACCTCCCTCACTAGAAGTTAATCTAGTAATAAATGCATATAGTAAGGCTACATGGATGAATCAACTCTATTAGTTAAACTTAAAGTTCATCAAATGTTTACTGTGAAATTTCAAATTCAAAATCCGGGTATATAAATATATAAAAATCATACACTCATCGTGAGTTCTTCCTTAATACAAAACAAAATTGAATACTATGCAAACAAATTAACAAAAAATGGAAAAGAAGATTTTGAAAGATACGATATAACTTATGTCTTTGACGGGGAAATACAAAATTTTCTTTAATTATCGTGAATTTGTCATGAATTCGTTGAACCATGTCTTTGCCGAAAAATGTGAAATTATGTTTTTGGCAGGGAAATACAGAATAACGTTTGGGCGGAAAAACGCGGAATAACGTTTTTGGCTAGAAAACGCGGGATAACGTTTTTGGCCGGAAAACGCCGAATCCCGTATTTAGCGGGAATATATGAAATCACGTTTCAGGGCGGAAAACACGGAATCACGTTTTTGGCGGGAAAAACGTAAAATCGCATTTTTGGCAGAAAAATGCGGAATTGCATTTTTGGCGGAAAGCGTGAAAACGGAATTGCGTTTTTGGCGGGAAAACGTGGAATCGTGTTTTTGACGGGAAAACGTGAAATCGTGTTTTTTGCGGGAAAATGTAAAATCGTGTTTTTGGCGGGATGTGAAATCAATTTTTTTGGCGGGAAATGTGAAATCACTTTTTTTGTGGGAAAATGTGAAATCATGATTTTGGCAGAAAAATGTGAAATCACGTTTTTGCGGGAAAATGTTAAATCATGTTTTTGGCAGGAAAATGTGAAATCACGTTTTTGGATGGAAAATGTGAAATCACGTTTTCGGGTTGAAAATGTGAGATCACGTTTTTGGCGGGAAAATGCGGAATAACGTTTTTGGCAAAAAATGTGAAATTGTGTTTTGGCGGAAAAATGTGGAATCAAGTTTTTTACGGGAAAATGACGGATTTACATTTTTGTGGAAAAGTTATGGAAACCGCATTTTTGACGGAAAATCATGTTTTTGGTAGAAAAATAACGGAATAGTGTTTTAGGCGGGAAAATCGTGTAATTGTAATTTTTGGCGAAAAAATAATGGACTCGTTTTGGGAAAAAATGATATATTGTTGCTTTTTTGAGAAAAAAATTATGTTATGATATATTGTTATGATGTCACGATGATGATTAGTTGAGGATCAAATGAAGTTAATGTGTCCAACGGATCACCCATTTGATCCATAACCCATTACAAATTGACTCATTTGCCCCATGACCCTTGACCCATTTGACCCATCAACCCATTAGAGTCATGAATCAAATATAGTCGACCTATAACCTATGACTCATGATCTATTTTGACACCCCTAGATATAAGCATATATTAAAAGAATGCTTTTATTAGTTTTCTAAAATAAGAATGCTTTTTTTTAGTTTTCTAAAATGTCAAACAATTCTTCTTCTATTCTTATTTCTATACTGATACATGGTATATAGTCCAAACATGTTAGTATTTTTGATAAATTAGTATTCTAATTAGGTAAAAATAATTGATTTATTAATATTTTACTTAACAATCTATAATCTTATAAATAAATACAAGTAGGAGAAAACGGCCAATCACATTTAAATATATTTTTATAAAAAGAAAATTTATGTAAAACTATTATATTTTAGATAATTTAAAAGTTACTAACCAAAAGAAAGATTTAACTAAATTATTGTAGAAACCCCTTTGGTCTAGTGGTTGATCAAAGGGTTCATCAATGCTTCTACATCAGGAGGTCTGAGGTTCATTTCCCAAATGATGTAATTTCGGCAAATTAATAGAGGCAAACTTATAAGAAAATCTTCAGCGTAGAGCCGTGCTTATATTTATAGGGGCCCAAAGCGAACTTAAAAATTAAGACTCTTAGTATTTAATTTTTTTTTTGACAATATAAAAAAAAATAAAAAAACCAATAAGATAAAAATTTAAAACAAGTTCCACAAAAAAAAAAAAAATTAAACCATATATAGTTTTTCTTCATTTATTTCCTACAAACTCTTTCACTATACTTTTACAATCGAGTTTTTTAACCAACTCTCTTTTCATAGATATGCGGACAGGCGGCGACTTTCTTTATGGTGAAATCGTCTTTCTGTTTTAGGGTTAGTATTTATTAGGGATTAACACATATGATAAATATTGTTAAAAATTGATTTTATTTCTTAAAAATATCTTTTTTCAAAAAAAAAACAACTAAAAAAGAAGATTTCTATTTTAAATTGGTTTGAACCCATATATAATAAGTCTAAATTTTAATCAATGATCACTATACCAAATAAAAAAATTTAAGCAAAATTTGGGGCCCCTAAAATCTATATATATATGGGCCCTAGACTAATGTTTTATTCCTATCAAGCTAAGCACGCCCCTGAACGTGGTGCAAGTAGAATCGTTTATCGTAATTGTCCGTTGTAGAATTTTCCTTGTAATAGTTCTCATAATTTGTATCAATGTTTAAAAAAAACTAAATTATTAATACAGAGCGCAGATGAAAAACCTAGATATTAAACGTCAGATTTCAAACCCTAATGTGCATCTTTATTTCCTTATCCAAGAAACTAGTCTATAATATAGTGTAAACCCAACTCTCTGTTTGCCACTACATGATGTGTCTATCGAGGCTTCAGTTTTATGGACATTCTACCGCCGCATGTAACGTGTTAAGTTAATAATCTTTCCAACAACGCACTACAAACAATCGGCATACACATGACATGTAGATCCCGTTGGCCGCGACGTGCGCCCGTGGTGGTTATCGAGTACCCAATTCGTATATCCTTGGATTGAATTTGCAATTGCAAACATTACATTTATTTATAATTGCATCATGAGTGCTTTAGGGTTGATATGCGGTTGAGTCTAATCTCAAAAGATATCTGCAATGTCTTGAATAGGGATGTAAATATGGACTCAAACTCACAGAGTTATCTCGGTCCTGTATAAAAAATTAAGCTCTAAACCCTGTATTTTATAATAGGACTAAAAAAGGCCAAATTTATAGGGTTAAGTTTTTTACAGGGTTAAGATTTTTACAGGGCTAAGTTTTAACCCAATTTTTTTTAATAAAAACATAAACAACACCAAAATCAAATGTGTAAACCAAAATCTTTTTTTTTTCTCGCCAAAAACGTAAAATCTCGTTTTTCCGCCAAAAACATAAAATTATATTTTTCCGCCAAAAACGTAAAATTCTGTTTTCCGCCAAAAACATAAAATTCCGTTTTCCCGCCAAAATCGTAAAATTTTGTTTTCGTGCCAAAACATTAAATCTTGTTTTCCTACCAAAAACGTAAAAATTATTTTCTGTCAAAAATGTAAAAACTCGTTTTTGTTAGAGAATCAATCCCATAAGTTTATCTAATTTTGACGGGAATGGAAAGTCAACTCTAGTGTCAACTTGCATGTTTTTGTTTTTTTTTATTATTGAATTCTTTTTTAAAGAAAAAAAAAACTCATTTTATAGCTGGGCTAACTCTGGTTTAATCCATTTTTATATAAATTATAGGGTTAAAACAGGATCAGGGCTAACATATAGTTGGATTTATAACATTTAGGGCTGAGCTGGGCTGAAACCCTTTATTTAACATCCCTAATCTTGATCATAAATATAAGACAGTAAGTGGTATCCCTGATGTTACGCACGGTGCACGTACGCTTGTACGCTACGTGTACCACTAATACACCTGCCACATGGCCTTTTCTTTCATACGTATATACATCTTTGAGAGAGAGAGAGAGTTTCTTTTGTCGTTATTACCATATATATGAAATGGTTGATTACATAATAAGAAGAAAATGAAGTCATAAAACGGGAAATAACAGCAGAATACTTTTTATTTAGCTGGCAACTTTGATTAGTCGTACATCTCTATAGCCTCTTTTACACGGCAGTCGATATACTGCAACATTCGAACAACCAAAACAAATATGTATCATGACATTATTGGAAACTATAGGATAGAAAATTCCAAATGGATTTATTCGTACAACAATTAAAAAATATAATTACTCCATTCTTCTAATTATCCACATGTTTAAATTAGTAACAAAACTTTTGTTATATATTCGATTACGCACAAAAATGAATATTTAATTATAATAATAGAAAGTAAACTAAAAAGGAATCACCAGTTTTCTTATTTCTCTAATAAATTTTATGTATTAATTTTTTGGAGTCACGTGTATCAAGATATTTTCTATGAAAAAAAGAAAGATTTAAAAGTTATTTTCATATTCCAAAAAGAAACCAAGATATGGATGGAGACGTACTTGTCACAATTGGTGCTGAAACTAATGGGGTAGGGAACTGAAACACCACAAGTGGTAGGGAGTGCGGCCACAAGGCCCGTATTGAGGCCATTGATTTCCTTAGCGGCTGATTTAAGGCATTCACATACTTGTCGGCGGTCCGGTGTGGTCTGAGCCATTTGGTTCAATGATTGGACTCCCACGCAGCAGTCTGATGGCAATGGACCACTGTTGGTCAAGTAGCTCACGCACTGTGCCAGTGTGCTCGTCACTGTCCCACACGTTATGTGTGACTCTGATGGGGCTGCCATGTAGACCGTAAGGACGAGGAGGCATGTGATGATCTTTGGAGCAAACGCCATTTTTTGTTTTTTTTAATTGTTTTGAATGAATTTTGTTGAGATCGTCGGTGCGGTTTTTATAATTGGGAAAGCTCATGAATGTCATGCGTACCCGTTAATTATGCTTAGTTTCTCATGCATGCAAATTTAATGAATAACAAGAATTACTATTAAACATTAATAATACACATATTCCAATGTAAATACACTGCTTTCCCGATCTTAGTTTAATTGGGTTTCAAGAAGATCATGTATGTAACATCGGAAATCTAGATTAATTAATCCGGAATTAAAAAGATATTTCCACTTAATTGGTTTGACTAAAAGAAATTAAATACATATTTCGACAAATTATAAATTAGAAATTTTACATCATCATCATTAAACAAGGGGAGGAAACCATTTAATTAAAAAAATAATATTATTTAAGAATACATTTTTGAAAATGAATTTTGTTTTGTAATTTATTACATGAAATGACATTATAAATAACAAAGAATAATTGAAATGGGAAATGATATAATTATCTTTTACAATTCGTTATAAGAATATGAAAAGTATATATTTTGCATTAAAGATGTTATCTAATATATATTTTTAAATAATAATCAATCCATATATATTCATCGAAATCTTGATATATTATATTTTTCACTATATTTTATTTGAATTTATATCAAAATAAAAGTTGAAAAATATTTTACTAATTTTATAAAAAGTTAGACACAAGAAAATTGATGTTTTAAGAGTTCGTGAACTAGCCACAAAACTAGAGTCATTAAACGGCGCATAATAGAGTTATGTTTTCAAGATTATATGTTGTATGGGTTAGCCCGAATAATAATTTGGTCCACTGCAAAACGGGTTAAATAGACAAATTATTCCGTTTGACAACTTTTTCTATAATCATGAGTTAAACATATTAAAAAAAAAAAAACTAATTTTTTAAAAATTTCAAAATAATTTATTATAAAAAAAATTTACCGCGCTAATTATAATGCGGGTTTAGTCATAGTAAAATAATTATTTGCTACGGCCTAAGTTATTTATTTGGACATGTCAAACAAAGTGGCCAAGCACAAATTATGAGGCCACTCGTACGAGTCCAAGAGAGTAACAAGATCTTGGACATGTGGACCGAAAATGATGATCAAGTGGCACTTCAAGTAAATAAAGAAAACGAGACAAAGTGGAAATGGTCCAAGTAAAAATTAATGGAGCAAAACATCAAATGGTAAAGAGTTGGAGACATCAAAGAAAATGACAAGAGGCAAGGATGGAAAACAAATAGACGGGCAAAGAGATTTGGATCTCTACAGAAACAAGGACTCTTAAGGTCTATACGGTCACACAGACTTGGATAAATTAATCTTGGAGTATCTCGACAAGTCGTAGGCAAACTATATGCATTATTATGTTTTTTTTTGTATGCATTGTTATGTTTGCAGAGTGTGAATAACTACATAAGGAACCAAGAGCTAGTGGTGGGATGGTTTCCTTTCGTTGGTGAGGGTCGCTCTGTTGGTTTAGGCCAATGATCGATCTCCGCAAAAGCGTTGAGTCACACATTTAAAACTCTTGGCCACCGGAGCTTTCAAATTGTCTCTCCGGACCCTAAGATTAATCGGTGTAGGGGATGATGCGTCGATTTACAGTTAAGATTAAAAATCCGAAGCTGCGCCGCCAGCAGTCCCTAGTTTTAGCTAGAATATATGAGTTATCAAAAATATTAATAATAATAACTACATAAGGATTGCATCTTGTTTACGAGTCGATCGAGTCCCTTGTGTTGTAGAGATCAGCTGTTGTTTTGTATATATAGGACGATCTTTTCGCAAACTCAAAATTTGAGGATGCTTTAAACTTTTTAAGTTTTGAATGAATATAATTCGGATCTTTCTTTCAGGGGCAACTCTTTCTCTTATATATATTATGAATACTATATATGTACATCAGAAATCCAAATATGATAAATATATATATATATATATATATATATTCTAAAGCATACTAATTATCAATTTAGTGAACTATCTTAACATTGATCCTTCTATTTCATTATATAAAGAAATTAGCGCAAAAACTAAAAAAAACACATAAACTTTAATTTATTTTGTCTTTTTACAAACATCTTTTAATATCTAATTTAACAAAAATCAAAAATACTGTAAAATAGAAATCGTCACAAACATTAATTAAATTATATTGACTTTTGCATAGAAATTAAATAATATGATACTACAAAACATTTGTTTTCTAAAACATTTTATACAACAAAACAGAATGAGTATTTTTACGTCTACTTAAGTCAATTGGTAATAATAATAGTCTTAAACGAGCTTAGTGTCGGTCTTAGTTCACTATACGGTGCAAAAGAAGCAATGCATTAAAAGCAGAACGTTACATAATCTATATGGCAAGAAAACGGAAACAATACATATCGTAATTCCATATATCATTAGAGTATTACATAACACAAATTAACGACCAATTAAATGGACCGTCATACCATAAAGAAGAAAGACATGAAAACACACAAATTATAAAAACAACACATAACAGTAAAAGGACTAAACTCTTATAACAGCGAGTGACATATTATTTTTAATACTTTCTCATCGACTATCTATATGAAAACCCTTCAATGGACTCTATCCTCTCATGCTCACCTGATGCTGCAACCAACCAAATACATCAAAGTTATATATGGTTAACAACACTATATTAAGATCAAAATAAAGACTAGAGCTTGTAATCAAGTGCTGGTTTATACAAGTGCTGCCGATACGTTATATTCCAAATTTCAACTGGAGAGTGGAGAGTGTGCATGTATGAGTTGTAGAAACTTAAGTAAACTGAAATAAATAGAATGAGAGAGGATTACTTGTTACAGTTGGTTCTGGCGCTGATGGGGTAAGAGATCCTAACACGGCAAGCTCCGGGGAGACGAGCAGCACGGCCAGGGTTAAGTCGTGAACCTAAGGCTCTAGCTGCTCCCTGGATGCAGCGGCATGCTTGTTGGCGGTCACGGGTGGTCCGAGCCATGCTGCTGAGCCTCTGAACGCCAGAACAACATCCTCGAGGAATGAAACCACCTCGGCTAAGGTAGTTAACGCATTGGCCCAAGTTGCTAGCGACTGCGCCGCACGAGATTGCTGCCTCGGACGCCATTGGAGCGGACACTAACATGCACACAATCACCAACGTTGACAACTTTAAGAGCCCCTCCATATTGTATTTCTCTGTTGCTTAATATTAAGTAATGGGTTTGGATGATGAAGAGAGCTAATAGAGTTTGTGTTTATATAGAGACGAGAGAGAGAGGCAAGAGGGCAAATGCATCGAAAGTGAGAGAAGACGGTGTGGGGTTAGTTGGTTGTTGGTTTCATTGAATGCATTGCTTCATATTTATGTTTCTCTTCTCTCATCTTTTGTTTTATACTGTATAGTTTAGTTTAATAAATCTTATTAAGCCAGTTACTACGTTCTCTCCGTTTTTTTGTCAGATCAGATCAGAGCTATGTAGTAGATCAAAATGTGTAGTTCATTCTTGTATGCGCATAAAAGACCAATCATTGCTCTACAATTTACCGACTTGTCAACGTTGGTATATGGTATTAGAATGAAGGTAAAACTGCAAGAAAAGAAACATAATTTTAATAAAAGTGTCACCTAAAACATTAATTAAAATTTGAGTATATATTTAAAACTCAACATATTCTAAGTTTCTAACTAACGACGTTAAATCTCAAACGGAACAAAACGTATCTAGTATCACTCAGTCAAACGATTGTGTTCTTAATTTCAAGGAAATTTTGGAACAAAAAATCAGAAATCATTTTACTCCCATTTTCGAATATCGATTATGGATATTGGGGGTGGGCATTTCGGTTTAATTTCGGGGTCGGTTCGGTTCGGTTGATTCAGGTTGAATAAAATTCTAGCCGAACTCAACCGAAATAAGTTTGGTTCGGTTTGGTTTAGTTTAGTTCGGTTATAATTTGGTTTGGTTTTAGTTCGGTTTTTAAAAAATCAATTTATAATAAACAAAAATCATAACGAAACGTAAACAAAACGAAGCCATAAAAAAATTATTCCCTAAAAGTCTAAAACCAAACTGAAATTATTCCGTTTAATCAAAATAAAAAATAAAAAAAATCATAGCTTCGTTTCTCCCATACCACTAAAATGAACATGTAACAAGTCAATAATTTAAATTTAAATTAATTATACAAGCCAATGTTATCTCTTATATGAACCGACCATATGTGTTTATATTTATAATACTTATATATTTTTAATTAACTAATTAACAAAAAAACACATTGGTTTATCGGTTCGGTTCGGATTGAAAAAAACTTCAACCGATTGAATTATATATAAAATATGGTTTAATTTAGATCGGTTTAAATTTAGTTGGTTCAATTCGGTTCGGTTTTTTTGCGCACCCCTAATGGATATCCTAGCCATGGAAACGAAAACTCTGGTCAACCTCATCATCGTACCAACACCACCATCAACAATGCCATTGTTCCGGAAACCGAAGCAGTAACGTGCCATTTGCCTCGTTTTAGTAGTTCTGTTTGGCCAAAAGATCTACAAATTACTCGTGTTGATTCTCTTCCAAAATTTGGTTTAAGGACAGTTTTGCTTTCGACTATTCAATTTTGATAAAATCTTTCTTTTTCTGGGAAAAAAAAATATTTTTCCAACTCCAAGCATCTAAAACAGCAGCAGCAACATACATATACTTGACTATGACTTTCACTCCACCTTCCCAATTTCTCCAGCAATCGAGCTGCTTTCCACAACCGTCTCTCTTACAAACCTACACCAATATTTTCAAGAATTAGGCTCAAGAAAGAAGATATATACATTTGACTTAGAGAGAGGACCGGAACGTCATTTTAATTACCTCGCCAGCTTCTCTCGTGAAGATTGTAAGACGTAAATGGAGAGTACAAATGAGAATGTGAGAGCTGATTCATAAGAATACATTAAGTGTATGAGCTTATTTCCCCTTAACTAATAAATCAATTAGCAAGAAGAAAAAATGACTTACCTGAGCCAAAGAGGACATAAAATCCTGAGGATACATCAATCTCTGACTGCTCTTTCCTGCATCATACTAATTCGTCTCAGCAACATATCAGTAATTACGTGATGTTCATTAAGCTTTATAACTCAATCGTTCACACAAGCTTATACTAGTAAGGAGAGAGGAGAAAAAAAACTAAAAGAGGTCAGCACAATTAGCCTACCATGTATATCTAACAAGAACATGTTTTGGCCAGTGTTGAATATCCCAGAACTGTTTACGGATCTCCGGGTGTGTATTCAAATCTGTTCACGGCTAAAAATCTCAGCTCAGAAAAACTGCAGATGTTTACTTTCAATATTTGAAGCAGAATTGCAAATTTTACAAATCAGAGCATCGAAAGTATGAGATTCATTCCTTACAAGCAATAATCAAAGCCATTATTAACATAACCATGGTTCAGGCAACTTGTACGAAATAAAGAAATCATGGAAGCATAGAAGACCATAAAAATGTAAATTTAATGTAGTAATGTCACCAGAGAGATGGACTGTATCAGCCTGAACATATCTGGTTAGGCCAGTTTAGTAGTGCAGACAGAATTCGCTTATTTGCTCAGAAGACAGATGGTAATAAAGAGACACCTAAATCAGGACACGATATAGCTAGATAAGGAGTATTACGTACAGCTATGAGGCATATCGATAACTTGAGCTGTGACTCCAAGCAGATCTCCTCCAGAATATCTCTGTGCAAACGAAAAAAATCAAGCCACACCGAAATGACTCAAAACCAATGCTAAGCATACCAAATTGAGTAATCAGTCAAAGCTTATAAACGACTCAAAAACAATGCTAAACATACCAAATTTACATCAATCATCGGAACTTCTGAGCTCTTACGGTTAATCAACAAAAGCCAGTGAATTAGGAATTTCTCACTTCCAACTTGGAATTTTCTGCACGTAAAATCATCCGTAACCACACATCAGACACCAAATCAGCATATGACTAATGTACAAACAAGGAAAAGATGTGGCCAAAAATCAGCATGGTACTCCATGTTCAGAGAAGAGAAGACATCAGAAGAACACAATCTGCAGCAAGATACAACTAAAAACACCATACAAAATGGCTCCTACTCTGAATAAAAACAGATGAGATGTGACGAATCATCACTCTTATTTTCATAAATTCCTATTTGAGCAGCAACAACACGAATAGCTAGCAAAACCAGTGATGAACTTGGCAAATAAACTAAAGACACAGCAATCTCAATCTCAATCCAAAGCACAAAATAAAAACAAAATCAATTCTCACATCTTATACGGATCGGTTCCCGTGTAGCCAATTGGTTTCGCTATGGGGATCAACACCTAAAAACAAACAAAAAAAAGAGAAATTCAATCTAATTTCCAGAAAAACTATCGTAAGTTCGTAACCTAATATACACAGTACCTCGCGATTAACAGCGAAGATCGGGCAGTGCTTTCCGATCACATCATGCCAAGTGGTTCTCGACTGCCATGGAATCAACAGATCCTTAGAACCCATCAAATTAGAAAGAAATTTCAGCTATATGTAAAGAAGGGATACGAACAGAGTGATACTGCCCCATCTTGCTCATCCGGACGATATCTCCTGGTCGGTAAGCGCTGGAGAGAGCGGGAAATGATAGTGATATCAGAACTAAAGCTTGAATAAACGCATTCCACCGTCGCGATCCTGCCACCGCAACCATGCCGGCCATAACTTGCTTCTTCGGCGAAGTTTCTCCGCGAAATTTGCCGGTGATTTTCTTCGCCTGGGAATTCAGAACTGAAGCGGAGAAAACTCTTCTTTACACTATTATTGGGCCACAAACATTAGCCCAACTTCGAAGTTGCCCAACTTAATATGTTGACTCAGTTTTTGACCAGCAGAGTGCATTTTTGCTAGGGTGGGCAAAATATCCGTTAAAATCGTTTCGATAGATTACCAACTACCAAGAGCTTTTGGATCGAAACCCGTAATTTCTTAGATCCGGAACTACAATATATAATAGGATATAATATTAGTTTCGTCTCAAATGACACTCGATCATGTGATCTCTAGGTTTTGTCTAAGGTACTTTTACAGTCAAACTAATGACTCTTGGTTATGTGATAAAAAATCTGCTCTTATTGTACAAACTTTGAAGATGATACAAAGTTGTACAAACAAATAAAAACACACTTATTCTTCATATTGTCAGTCTCATAAACTTAGTTTGTTTGACAATTAACATATAAGTTTCAATCTTCAGATTGATGATGCAATAACTTTCAAAGTTGCCCGGTGTTTAATGCTAGAACAACCCCTTATTTCATTCTTTATCGAGATATTGTGGTTATCACTATCTCATTTATAAGAATTGCTTGCGTGTTTTTATCCGTTTGATTTGTTCAGTTTCATCATATTGCTTAGATAGGTGTTCAAAAATATTAATATGACAACACCACTGAAAACGTTTTCGTTGTAATGTTGTAGGTGAAAGGAACTGATAGGACATCCTAAAGAACTCACGAAAAAATATATCATGATGTGTTGTAGCTTGAGCCCCTTTTGATTATGTAGCAATACTAAACTCAAAAAATCGGTAAGGATGGCCGAAAATGATCATCCGGAAGGTCAACTAAACCGTGATCACCTTGATTACGAGGATTATCGTGATTAGATTGAAAAACTCTTGAGATTTTAATTTTTTTTTTTGTTTGACTCTCTAGTCAATCATTTATTTGTAAGTGGGTAAAACTGTAATGATATAAGTTGTTTCGGAGATATCATTACAGTTTGTTCATCGTGTATAATACTTTCTAACCATTCGAACATCCGATACAAATATGTATTTTCAAAATTAAGCATCATTCAAAAAATGATTTTGAACACATATTTTTTTGTTTTCCAAATACCGAATCACATCACAATATAAACAAAATTTCTCCAAATTTTATAAATTCGGACTCAACCAACCCTAAATTTGAACTCCTCTCGTAATCTTATCACACAAAAAAAAATTGTCCAAACATTTTTTAAGTATACATGATTCTTTAAAACATTCAATTCAATAAATCTCTTAATGATTAACCAACTATATTTGAATCAAAGACATTAATAACTCCCGAATCACTAATCAAACTCAAATGATGTCTTAAGAATCTAAATTCATTTTATGCTGGTCACTCTTTGTAAATACTGCATGTTTAAGAAAAAAAAAAAAAGTAAATGAAAAGAGCGACATAAAAAGTGTTTGGAAGATGCAAAAGACAAAAAGTAAGACAAATTTTTGTTCTCGTTATTTTTCCTCTTATTGATTGCAGTCAAAAAAAAAGAAGAAGAAAAAAAGAGAAAGAACATCAATACACAAAATCGGTCCTTAACAGTAATCACTTGGGATCCTTGAAAACCTAGAAGAAAACCCTTTTCCCCTGATATCGCTTTCTCCTTGTCGATTCTTTGTTGCTTCTTCTACTCGCTTCTTCGTTTTTGCCGTCGCCGAACTCAATCGGATTCAATCTCGGGGCGTACTTAACACCGAACTGATTCCTCCGTTTGATCAATCGGGTGCTCTCGTATCAATCGATTTTTTTTTTTTTTTTTTTTGTTAGTTTTAGGTCTTTCCTCTTTCATGGCCGCGGATCTCGATGATTGGTCTGTATTGGAAGAGAGTTCGTCCTCATTTTCACCGCTTCCGCCGCCTCGGTCCCCGTCGAATCAGTCGGAGTTCTGGAAGAGAGTGGAGGAAGCCACCCGTGAAATTATAGAGCAGGTCCATCCAACACTTGTGTCCGAGGATCGAAGAAGAGATGTGATTGATTTTATGCAAAGACTAATCAAAATGACACTTGGATGCGAGGTTAATTTCTTTTTGAAACATTCTGTGTTATGTGGCTATACATTGGCTTTTGTTTGCATTATCATCTGGGAAAAAAAAACGTGCTTTAAATGTTGGAACCTACTTGAATCTGCTATATATTTTAGATGCTGGCTTCAAATTTTAATGCTTTAATCCGAGTGCAGTGCCATAGCAATATTCATGTAGTATTCTGTTTTGTTGTTCTTAAGTTGATGACTTTGTTTTAAACAGCACTATTCCATCTATTTGTTATTTACTGTTTCGAAGTGGTGTGATTTCTCACACCTTACTGTTGCTGGCTGAAGATTCTTCGACGTTGTGGCTGATCATTTTAATTGATTATGGATGTGATTTCCAGAGTTGTGATTTTTTTTTATTGGTATGTGTCTTTCAGGTACATTCTTTTGGATCGGTCCCATTGAAAACGTATCTTCCTGATGGAGACATTGATCTCACAGCTTTTGGTGGACCGTGTCACGAGGAAGAACTGGCCCTTAAAGTTTTCTCTGTACTGGAGAGGGAGGAACATAATGGGGGTGCCCAGTTTATGGTTAAGGATGTGCAGTTAATACGGGCTGAGGTTTGTTTATCCAATCTCTATGTTATTCAATATTTATACTTAAAAACTCCACAAACTAGCTTCTGCCGTGAGTATTCCATGTGTGTATATGGTGTTTTTGGATGCGTATCATGTTGTTTGTTATCTACTCAAGTACCGAACTTTCTTTTCTGTTGCAGGTAAAGCTTGTTAAATGTCTGGTGCAGAACATTGTGGTTGATATCTCTTTCAATCAGCTCGGTGGTATATGTACTCTGTGCTTTCTCGAGAAGG
The DNA here is from genome assembly GCA_002933935.1 of Eutrema yunnanense. Taxonomy (NCBI): domain Eukaryota; kingdom Viridiplantae; phylum Streptophyta; class Magnoliopsida; order Brassicales; family Brassicaceae; genus Eutrema; species Eutrema yunnanense. The sequence goes on along the minus strand of PKML01020056.1, from coordinate 325,822 downwards.
TAATCTGTCCTCTTCAGTATGACCATGCTGTGTCAAACAAATTTAACTAACCTGTTTAAAAGGTAAATAAATACAGTTTAAGGCTTATTTTACTTGTTCGATATATGTACAGCAGAAATTGAATGTCACTAATCTATCGACATTGTTTTCACCCAACTGCATGTGGGGTTTTCTGTTAACTAAATAGATTTTCATGAATATTGAATATTGCTCGCCATATCACATTCAATAACATGTTTGAAGCGCATTTGCGTAGAACAGTATTCGTATTAGCAATTGTAGAAGGCAAAGATTTACGTCTGGCAGATTGACGTTAATGATTTGATTACGCAGATTGATCACCTTATTGGAAAGGACCATCTCTTCAAGCGAAGTATCATACTCATCAAAGCTTGGTGCTACTATGAGAGCCGTATTCTCGGGGCTCTACATGGATTGATCTCAACATATGCTCTGGAGACGTTGGTCTTATATATCTTCCATCTCTTCCACTCATCGTTGGATGGTCCACTAGCAGTAAGAGTCTTTGGCAATTTTGAGGGATACATCATATGATTTAGTCTCATCTTGATTTACTGAGCTTTTGTTTTTCCATAGGTTTTATACAAATTCTTGGACTACTTCAGCAAGTTTGACTGGGATAACTATTGCATTAGCCTGAGTGGTCCCGTCTGCCTTTCCTCTCTACCAGAAATCGTTGGTAAGCATTTTATCAAGTTTATGTAACACTGAGATTTTTTGTGATTTCAGTGTCTACATTTCTTTGATTTCTGTAGTTGAGACTCCGGAAAATGGTGGGCAAGATCTACTGCTGACCAGTGAGTTCCTCAAGGAATGTTTGGAGATGTACTCTGTACCTTCACGAGGATTTGAGACAAACCCACGTGTGTTTCCATCAAAGCATCTTAATATAGTTGATCCGCTTAAAGAAAATAACAATCTTGGTCGCAGCGTGAGCAAAGGTTGTCTGCTTTGCTTTTCTCCAACCATCGTATTTTTTTTTTTTCTGCTGTTTTCTCTCTCCTTATGGATTTCTATTGTTTGAGCAGGCTTAAGACAGTGGCTTCTGACCTTTCCTTGTCCAGAGTTTTAGTGTTATATATGGTTTTCCTGAAAATCTTGGATTAGGGTGGGTAGATTTTAAGTGCAGCTAAAATTCAGGTTGTGATATTCTGGAATGTCTTTTCACCCTGCAATCGAAGAAATGTTTAAACTTGAGATAACCTTTAAACTTAGTATGCTCTGTCCATGGAGTTTATGGTCTAGACACTCCCTGTTTTGGTAAATTTTTAAAGCGCATGGGTATTACTTTCTCTTACACAGGTAACTTCTATCGAATACGAAGTGCATTCACATATGGTGCTCGGAAGCTTGGGCAAATCATTTTGCAGTCAGAAGAAGACATAAGTTTTGAGCTTCGTAAGTTCTTCTCTAACATGCTACACAGGCATGGGAGTGGCCAGAGGCCCGATGTCCTTGATGTTGTTCCATTTATAAGGTACAACAGGTACAGTGCCATATCGCCTTCTTCCACTGCCAACCATTTCCAAGAAGATCAAATGGTTTACGAATCGGAATCTCCCAGTTCATCTGGTGCTGCTAGAAATGTTAGGCATGACCAGGAAGACTCGTGGTATGCAGGAGCCAATGTATCGAGTACAGCGGGGCTTGATTTAAGCGGATCACCTGGTGAAACAGCCCCATCAGTTTCAGAGGAACGATTTGCAGGAGACGCACAAGACTTGGCTACTGTGAGGATCCAAAAGCTTGAGATTTCTGATGATGCAATGAAATCTATGTGCGTTAGTGATAAGGAAAGTGTCTCTCCTTCGAATGGTAAGCATCATTCTCTCCATCAGATCAGAAATGGAGAAGTTTTAAATGAAAACGGGGTGGAGAAACTGCAAGAGAATTCCTGCCTTGTTGATTCCAGAAGAGTTAAAGATTCACATAGTAATGAGAACAAGAACGAGCATGTTGGTCATGAAGACCTACCGTTTACAGGTTCTGTACACCATACTTCACTCATGAACCCAGTAACTTGGCCACAGGAGAACATGCATCTCCATTACTCAGGTCACTGTATTTCTGGCACTCCAAATTTGCTGTCTGACCTCACAGGGGATTATGACAGTCAGCTTAACAGTTTGCGATATGGGCGCTGGTGGTTTGATTATGTCCAAAACGGTCCCCTGTCTCCACTACCTCCTGGGCTATCTCAGCTTCCGAACAACAATTCATGGGAAGTGATTCGGCATGCATTGCCATTCAGACGGAATGCGTCCGGCCCAGTAAACGCCAATGGAGTTGTTCCGAGACAAGTTTTCTTTCATGTGAACCCTCAGATGATCCCAGGTGCTAATTTTGGTATGGAGGAATTGCCTAAGCATCGAGGAACTGGAACATACTTCCCCAATGCGGTATTTACTTATACTCCTCTCTCACAGATCTTACTGATACTCTGTAAAAACCTGTGACCTCTCAATGGCCAAGCTTCTTAACGTCTCTTTTATGCAGAACCATTACAGGGATAGACCGTACTCCCCAAGAGGAAAAAACTCACACCAAGCTAGGTCGCCACGTAACAACGGCCGAAGCATGGCACACTTGCACTCAGAAATGAATTTTCATGACAGAAACACCCGTGAGCGACAGCATCATCATCATCATCATCCCAACCAAACGAATGGTTTTTGTGATATGAGTCAAGCTGATTCACTTGAAAGCTTCTCCGATACCAATGGCTCTGCAAATCATCCATATGAGAAGGCTCCAGATTGTAGGTCTACAGAGCCTCCACCAGCTGAACTACTCTCCCTTGCGGAGGGCAGCAAACAAAGTGATATAAGCAGTGGAGATAATTATAATCAGTCACAGCGCCCAACATCTATACCCTCCGCCACACAGGAAGATCGGTACAGTATATTCTCTTACCCTTAAAAAGTCATTGAATTATTACCATTTGATCATCAAAGCTACTTCACTGTGTCTAATTCATTATGGTGTGTACATGTAGGGTAACACCTACACAGTCATACCATTTGACGGATGATCACGAGTTCCCTCCTTTGTAGCTCATGATCTGGTCACAAACACATGCTCTTTAGACCGTTATAGGAACAGGTATAGCTTTCTAACTTGGTTTGTCTACTAAGTTCTTTGTTTCCCCCCCCCCCCCACAGAAGAAAAAAAAAAAACGATGGAGCTGATTGTTTTGAGCTGTGTTTTTTTGTTTTTGTATGTTATTTCTGCTGCTATAGAATTATCTATGTAACTTTATCAAAATCTCAAACTCTCTGGACAAAACCTTTGAAGAGCTTTGTATTTTCTACTTAGACAGGTTTGTGAGTGTATTATAGGAACTTTTTTGTTTTTAGTTTCAACATCACTATTCTACATGGTTCTTCTTGTTTTCTGTTAATGCCCTTGAGTTGCATTTTTTCTTCTCAGTGGATGATGAAAAGTATCAAGATTTTGGTCATTATAAGTTGTGTAAACTGTATATTTGCTAAATAAAATCCTACCAAACTGGAGTGAATGTTTTTTTGTTCTTATTGTAACAAATTAAAAGCCTATAGATTTTGTTTGTTTATAAAATGAGACATAAGAACTAATTTAAACGTTATTGATTCAAATATGTTTAATTTATTATTTTAAAGTTTATAATAATAGATTTAATAAATGGTTGACAATTTATTTTAAAAAATAAGAGGTGTTTGGAAACAAATTCTAAAAATGTTTGTGTTAATAGTATAGATAATCTTCAATAAATAAAAGTAAATAATACTCTGTTTGATAACATGTTTAATTTATTTTTAAAAATAAAAGATGTTTGGAAACAAATTATAAAAATGTTTTTTGTGTTAATATTATAGATAATTTTTAATAAATAAAAATAAATAATATTGTATTTGAAAATATGTTTAATTTATTTTTAAAAATAAAAAGTGTTTGAAAACAAATTTCAAAAATATTTTTGTTTTAATAATAGAGATAATCTTCGATGAAAAATAATAATATATATATAGTGGGTGGGAGGGGAAATAGTCAATGAGACAAAAGAAAATAAAAATGAAGACTGTGCCAATCAAATTACGCAATCATCGGTTACATACATTACACTTAAACCACTCGTCTCTTTCAAATTTCTACAGACATTATACTTCACTTTAATCAAATCTCTTTGACTTCTAATAAAGGATAGAACAAGAAAAAAAAGTTGAGCAATTTTGTTTTTAGTTCCGACTCCGAATCATCGATGGTGCATCCGAAGCGTGGCCATAGGTTTTTCAAATTCAGAATTGTCTAAGTGCTTTCGCGAAATCTCACTGCTCTTTCAAATTCTCTTCCCATTTTGTTGTATTTTCTCGAGAAAACCCACGAATTGTCTTTCTTCACACCAACTTTTCCCACCAAACTTGTTTTTAATTTTTCTTTCTTTCTTTCGGGGTCTCCTTTTTTGAATGAAGGTCCGTAAGGGAAGAAGACAGATGATTGCGAAAGAGCACGAATACAAAACACGACGTCAAGGTGTTGTTGTAGAAATGGCTTGGGTTTTGCTCTGCGTTGATTATTCCAAGCTCTTTTGGTTGCTCTTCGGCGTCTTCACCTACGAGAATCACGAAGGGAAACCTAGGATTTTCTAGCACGCTTCTCTCCCGATCTCTTGTTTCTCCGTTTTTTTTTTTTTTTTTTTTCGCTTTTGTAAAAAATTGAGATTCTGATAGATCGCCATCATGTATATGGAGATTTCTTCGGCCGGAGCTTCCAATGAATCGACCCCTTACGTCGAGACTGATCCTTCCGGTCGCTATGGGCGTGTAAGTTGCTCTTTCTCTTACGGTTGATTTCTCAGCTGATTGGTGAGAAGCTCGTAATTGTGCCTAAATCTGGTTTTAGAGGTCACTTTCCAAATCTTTTGATTCTGGGTTTGTTTCTAACTATGTGTTTGCATGCATTTGATTTGGTGAATCAATGGTGCGCAGTTTAGAGAAGTACTTGGCAGAGGAGCAATGAAGACGGTTTACAAAGCATTTGACCAAGTTCTAGGAATGGAAGTCGCATGGAATCAGGTTAAGCTCAATGAGATCTTCCGATCACCTGAGCCTTTACAACGCCTCTACTCCGAGGTTCATCTCCTCAAGAATCTCAATCACGAATCTATTATCCGCTACTGCACATCTTGGATCGACGTCAACCGCAGAACATTCAACTTCATCACTGAGCTGTTCACATCAGGCACCCTTAGAGAGTAAGTAATGAGAACCCTCTACCTCACGCTTTTCGCCAAACAAACACTAGAGCCTCATGCCTTAATGTTGCAGGTATCGGAGGAAGTATCAAAAGGTTGATATCCGGGCAATCAAGAGCTGGTCATGCCAGATCTTGAATGGGCTCGCTTACCTGCACGGACATGATCCTCCTGTCATTCACAGAGACCTCAAATGCGATAACATCTTTGTTAATGGTCACCTTGGGCAAGTCAAGATTGGTGACCTGGGCTTAGCCGCAATTCTCCGTGGATCACAACATGCGCACAGCGTCATAGGCATTCTCTCTATTTCTGTTTTCTCCATCTTCTTAAATAAGATACTGGTATTAACCTCTACCTTTGACTTGAATTTACCATTAGGAACGCCTGAATTTATGGCACCAGAGCTATATGAAGAAGATTACAACGAGCTTGTGGACATTTATTCATTCGGAATGTGCGTCCTAGAAATGCTTACCGGTGAATATCCTTACAGTGAATGCTCCAACCCTGCACAAATATACAAGAAAGTTACGTCGGTAAGCAGAGGACCTGAGGCTCATCTTAATCATCATCATTTTGAGGAAAAAAATCTATTGATCTCCTAACTTTCTTTGATGCGGATTTGGTTCAGGGGAAGTTGCCTGAATCTTTCCATCGAATCCAAAACACGGAGGCCCAACATTTTGTTGGTAAATGCCTGGAAACTGTTTCAAAGAGATTGTCTGCCAAGGAGCTCTTGGGGGACCCATTCCTCGCCACAACTGATGAGAGAGACTTAGCGCCTCTTTATAAATTGCCGCCACAACTGGCAATTCAGAATTTGGCTGCAAATGGAACGGTGGTAGAGCATCTGCCTTCAGCGACTGATCCAACTAGAACGACAGATATGTCGATAACAGGAAGGATGAACTCAGAAGACCACACCATCTTTCTTCAAGTGCAGATTTCAGATGGGCATGGTACGTTTTAAAGCTCTACTTGCTAGAAATTTCTAGCCTGGTTTGTTTGGAACATGAATATTGTTGGGTAGCTAGAATCTTGCTCAGCTGAATCGGGCTGCGGGATCTGGGGCAGCTTTAGTATCAGCGGAGTATTGTAGGCAATATATGAAGTTTTTTTAGCTTCTGATTCTTGGGTTATGGACCTGAATGGGGAAACTTTGATGGCCAATTGTTTTTAGAATCACCGATGGAAAATGTTGTGATGAACCTGTTTGGCGGTGTTGCAGGTCACATGAGGAACATTCACTTCCCGTTCAGTATTGTAAGCGACACACCTCTTGAAGTAGCTCTGGAGATGGTGAAAGAGCTTGATATCACTGATTGGGATCCTTGGGAGATCGCTGCAATGATAGAAAATGAGATATCTTTGCTCGTCCCAAACTGGAGAGCCCATGACTCTTCTCTCCCGCACCACAGCTTTGGTCATGAAGATGATGACGCCAATGGCGAGGGAGGAGGAGGAAGAACTCGCCCTTTCTCCTCTGCTTCTTCCTCTCACGACTCTTCTGTAGCAGTTAGAGACAACAACAACAACGGTTTGAGCAACGATATGATCCGAGGTAACGATGGTGGCGGTAGTAGAAGCTCTAACGCTTGGTTGAATTCTTCAACATACCACTACTCTCCTGCCATAGATGAGGATGATGATCAAAGTCAGCAACAGAGGAGACGTGTAAGGCTACAGAAAATGAGATCGCTAGTGGACACGAGAACGCAAGTGCTGCACCGATCGCTCATGGAGTTGATCAACAGGCGGCGTGGGCGTGGGAACACGAACGTGAACGAGCTACAACATCAAACGTCCACTGATTTCTTGAGACGATCTTGAGAAAATGGATTTGTGAGTCTTTCATGTTAAAGACGGATCTTCATATTGGTATTAGCATTTTGCTTTAGTGATATTATATCAAATAATTGTTTAGTTAGAGTCCTTTGCATAGATGAAATCCCATAGAGGTGCTCAAATCAAACTAGTTACCCTCTTTCATCATCTTTCGAGGCTGATCCCAAAAGTATTAATAGTATAATGATTCTCAGAGCTGAATGATTTGTCAAAAGAAGCTAAACAAAATGATGGCACATAAGGTCATCTTGTCTCATATCAACAGATTAATTGAGGATCATAGTGCTTGCATCAAGGTACCATAGAAGGCTTGGGTCAGCGAATTGCCACATACTGACTACTGATAATGTAGGTTTTGACAAAGGTTTATTGCAGGAAATGGAAGAGTCTAAATGCTATTTTGTATCACAAAGATTTGCTGTTCCAAGGCAGATGGCAAGAGATCTCCTCTTCGGTGTTCTAAAATCTGCAGCTGAATGGCTCAATCACTATTGAGCAACCTTGTATTCAGCAAATAACTCAAGGATGAGCTTCCCCCAAGATATTAGAGTGTCATTGACCGATGAAGTTGGAAACATTGGAAAGCTTGCTGCTCGAGAAGAAAACGGGTCAAGTAAGCTGACATCAACATTTTGTGTTAAATGTTTATTAATACAATTATCGCTTGTGTGTGAGTGTTTTGGTTTCGACTTGAGTCTATGATTGTTTCTGAATCAGAACTTGAAGATGCACACAACTGTGAGATTTCATAAAATTCGAGTCTTGATTTGTTAATCTTGGTCACGTCTTGAATGTCAAATGTGTATAAGGATGATCTTCCTTTTGGTAATGAAAATACAGTATTGTTTCCTGATTGTTCCTCTTAAAAGGCCTAGAAGCGATTGTTTATGTAGTATTCAGAACAATGTATGAAACCATGAGAAAGAAAAGGCCCACCCATATAGTGGTGAAACTTTTTTTGTTTTCTGTGTTTGGCCTCGTGGTGGTATTGGACATGTTATGTTGCAGACAAACCATGTCCTTGGACATGTTCTGTTCCCTCCCTTCTTTTCTGCCATTTCCTTGAGAGCTATGTACATCACGGTAAAGATTAGCCATCAGAAATTTTGGAGCATCAGGTCCATTGAAAACGTCGTAGATCCCAGCGAGAAGTCAACCTTGCTTCTCTTAAACCGCTAATTGCACTATATCATCTCATGCTTTCCCCAATGCACACTGTAAATTGTTCTCGCTTCCGCCATTTGCCTTCACTCCGGTAGCCGCTAACGCAGCTTCGACGATAATGCCGCTGTCGCCATCGGGTCTCACATTGTTTTCCCTCTTAGAACCACGGTGAAATTCGACACCGGAAGAACCTAGGGTGGTTGCTTCCTCTCCCTGGAAATCGGGTGCCAGGAAATGCGCTTCTTCCTTTTCTGACTCTTCTTCGAGTATACGCTACCGAGCGGCGCCGAGAAATGCACATCGGCGGAATTAAATCTCGAAATCTCTCCGGCCGGGTCCAACGGGCCTGAAGTCGCGCCTCTCTCGGACCCGACATGATCGCATCTCTCTCTTTGACTTGAAATAAAAATTAAAAAAAAACTGGAAAAAAATCCAGAAAGGATGCCTCTTCACGCGTCATGGTCACCTCTCCACACACGCTTCTCTCTCACCTCAAACACACGCTTCTCTCTCACCTCAAACACACTCTCTCTCTCACCCTCTCTCACTTCCCTCCTCTCGCCGGATCTGCAATGACGTCGGCGCGAATTTCTTTTTCGCCGACGCAAAATCCGACCACGTCCGTGACCAATCCTCGCCGTTCAAGTCACGAAATTGATCGACGGCGTTTTCATCGGTTGCTCCGTTAACCATGCCGTAACTGACGGAACGTTGCGGTGGAATTTTATTTTGATTTCATATCTTTCTATTATGGATGTAGTTGATAGGAATCTCATGATTTCCTTCGGTTTCATGATGCTCTGTATTATCATTGATTTTGTCGATCCAACTTGAAATTGATGATTCAATAATAAGACGAGCCAACATATTGAAAATACATGTTAAAATTAATATCTCATAACATTAAATAATATATAAGAGGTATATATTAATTTATTAATTGTCAATTAATTTTTAATATGTAATTAATTTAAAGAAAAATAAAAATAAAAAATTGACCGATAGAGGGTGCTGAAATGTCAAAGTTATAGAGCACCCCTTTTCTATTTAAAAGGTAGATGTATATTTTTCCAGAACTTTTGAAACGCGAATATTTGTGAAAGTTATGCATATATGATCAAACAACTCAAGTGATTATTTATATATAGAAAATGATTAATATATGTAAGAACTGCTAAATATTGCGGATTACAACGCCCTATCACAAGTTATCCTTAATTATTTATGTATATTATTAAGCATTTTTGAAAAAAAAACTGCATTCGCCCTTTACAGTGATATATTCAAATAACAATAGGAATCATAACAATTGTCTGACTCATTGGCGAGGTGGTCAGATGCAAGTATTTATTTTATCTTGATACGGAAGTTGTTTATCTTCTTGTATCAAACGTAGATGCAGTTGAACAATTTAACAAACGAAAATGTAAAAGTAGTAATAAAAAAAGGGACAGATAATAGAAAAAATATGTTTAATAACGTGATTGGCAAAACATATGAATGTGTTCATAAATCATAATTCAGTCAACTTTTAGAAATAATTTATATAGAAGAAGGCATTTGAAAGTTGTTGCATCCGGCGATTAAATCGTTATTATTTGTAGTGAACTATAAACAATACTTTATTTTCATATATAAGAGCTAAGATGATATATAATATATTAAAAAGATAATAATAGTTGATCATATATACAAAGAAAACATAATGGAATATTAAAAGCAATTCGCGGTAATTAGGTTATCTAACCGCATGCATCCAAACAAATCACAACTTCGCATTCTGACCTCATCTTCATCCAACACCAACTTGACTTTGTCACGTAAGAATATAAAAGCAATGAAATAGAAGGCAACAATAATGAAATGCATGTAGAGATCTTTAGGCCAACATTAACAACCTCAGGGCTAAGGTCGAGAGAGAGAGAGAGAGAGAGGGAGAAGAGGAAATATGGAGAGCAAAGGGCCATCGCCAATAGTTCCACTTGTGCTTGTGGTACTCTTCGGATGGATCCTCTACGGCTCATACCTTATCTCACTATTAGAGGATTATATATTACCAATCTTACAAACCGGAACACTCATTGTAGGAATCCTACTTTTACTTCTTCTTCTGCTTCTCCATCTCTTATCTTCTTCTTGGATCTCTCCATGGATCCCGTCTCTTCTCCTTCTACCATCTCCCCCCTCCGCGAATTCCACTGACTCAGACAGCTTTGGCCTTGGATCTTTTCTTTTGCTTTCACTTTTTTTCATCTTCTTCTGGTTCTTTCAATCACTTTAATTAATGATTTGTGTGCTTGTATATATTTATATATTGTGATTTCCTGATTGTGTTTGCAAAATATTGCTTTATGTGTTGTACGTACATCTTCTAGAAAAGACTACTTGATTAATCATGCAAGATTCGATCATATAATGTAGATTTATTTAACTTTAAGGCTGTGACCGGTGAATAGGGAGATACGAAAAAGTTGAGAGTAAATTCTTCCCTTCCCGCTCATAGTGTCAAGAGGGAAGATTCCAACAAAAAATAAAATATATATATATATATAACCCCATTAATAACAAAAAAATTGTAGTGGGTAGATACTAGATACCCGAGAAATGGCATGATTTTGTATTACATTTGGAGGAATTCGTGTAGAGTAATTAAAGAGATGTTTACTTTTTTCCTTGATCTCACACATCATACGCACAAACAACACAAAGGCAGACAAGTTAGCATTGAGTGCCCGTGTCTACCCGCATGATATTAGCTATGTAAACTCGGTATCACGGTTAAGATTTCCGAACTGTTGTAAATATATATAGGTTGTTGACAAACAAGAAATTGTAGTGGAGCCAAATGGTAGAATTACGCTCTAAGTCTAAATCATTAATTACTGCATCAGTCGAATTACTCTCTGAGCCTAAACCATTGATTACTGCATCAGTCTTATTCCATTTTCCATAAAGAAACTCAATACAAGAGACCTAAATTTGCATAATAATGAGTCCAAGCAATCCATAGACTGAACTCGAAGCAACTCCAAATGACGGTCAATTATCTGACTATTAAATCACATGTGGCTAGTAGGAGAAATATTCCGTAGAACATCGTCAGGAGATAGCATGACATAACACATGTTAGTTGGACTTGGACCACCGATTTAATCTGGATTTCTTTTCCCTTTTTAAAAAAAAGTTTTGCGGGCCAATTGTTAATCTGGTTATTGAGTCGATCTTGAACAAAGAAAAAAACTTTTTTTTTTTTTGAACCACAAATTTGTTATGATAATCTCAAGTACATACCCATTCGGTCGTTATTTCGATTGCATTTTGTATTCCTCTTTTTACGTTCTGTTCCAAACACAATGGAAGATCTGATTTGTATTGTGTGATATCCAATGTCCATAGTAAAGATAAAATAACCCATTTAAAGTTAAAGGTAGACATGTTAAACCCAAAAGAAGAGTTAACCAAAACAACGACGTGTAGTCGAGGTCACTTTTTTACTGTTTTTTAAAATGGCAGAATTCACAACTCATTCACTCTCTAATATCGCTACCAAATGGGATTATATTTCCGCATTATCAAAAAAGAAAATAATCAACAAAATATGGTGATGTTTGTAAGATTTTTTTTTTGTCTTCCATGCATCTGGATACCAAGTATGGTTACACTATGCATCTAGATACTATTCATTTTGACAAACTCAGCAAATGATTTGGGATGCTTAGTGACTGGCATAAAATAAACTGAAATTTCTGGATTCAAAATGTTAGAGATTATGGCTGCATTTGCATCTAAACACTACCAAAATATATTACTTAGTTCTTTTAAAAGTATAAGTTATGTGATGTCATTATATTCGATTGCACTTTCAGGATTTATATCTATTTTAAAAGTTTTGTTAATTAATTTGTTAATCGAATATATGATTTAGTATTTATATATATGTTTCTGACATTCCATCACTATAATTAATGTCTATAATATTTTTTAAATCGAGGATGGCATAACTAAGCTAGTGGTGCTCACTGCTCACCCTTTTCACTCGCAGGTAAATAGGAGTGACATGTCTTTTTCTGGGGATTTCTTAGTACAAGACGTATGAAAAAAAAAATTATATTTTTTGGGCATTTGCATATCTTGTTTTCAGAGTTGTGAATTGTGATGATTTTGAGACTTCTTTGTAGTATTTCATTTAATCATATTTTTTGGATTTTAATCCATAAAAGTAAATTAGTTATTGTCCCAGTTATGAATGTGTAAGATTGTATATTATTGAATAATGGAGTACATCTTTATATATAAGTAGAAGACACAATCAGAGGGCATAATTAAAGGAATAATAGAGAATCACGTAATTGATATGCACAGGAGCAATATACGGGATTGGAGTGATCATAGGAAGTGAATGATACGAGTTTCCTTAACACGCCCCCTCAAGATGGAGGGACTTTAGCAACTCCAATCTTGGAGCATAGATCATTGAATGAAGCTTGTGAGAGTGGTTTCGTAAGAGCATCCGCCAATTGATCCTTAGTAGAAACATGCGCCACTCGAAGTATACCAGCTTGGACTTGATCGCGAATAAAGTGATAGTCTAAGGCGAGATGTTTCATACGAGAGTGAAACACCGGGTTTGCGCAGAGATAAGTCGCGCCAACGTTGTCACAATATATAACCGGTGGTTTGGTCAGTGTAATACCAAGCTCAGAAAGAAGCGAGCACACCCATCGAACTTCAGAAGCTGTGTTAGCGACAGACCGGTATTCCGCTTCAGTGGAGGATCGAGCTACACCACGTTGTTTCTTCGATGTCCAGGAGATAGGAGTGCTGCCAAAGTAGACTATATAAGCATTAGTAGAGACGAAATCATCAGAATCACCTGCCCAATCCGCATCGGAGTAAGCATGGAGTGTGAGGTGGCTGTTTTTGCGGATTAGTAACCCATGAGTTGGCGTGCCAGCCAGATATCTCAGCACTCTCTTGGCTGCGGTCCAATGATCTTCAGTGGGCCGGTGCATAAACTGAGACAGTTTGTTAACCGCATAGGAAATGTCGGGTCTTGTGAACGCTAAATATTGAAGGCTGCCAACAAGCATTCGGTATTTAGTAGCATCAGACAGAGAAGTGCCAGAGTGTAATGAGAGCTTCGGAGATGTTGCCATTGGTGTGGAGACTGATTTGGCTTGGAGCATATTGTGTTGCGCCAAAAGATCATAAGTGTATTTGCGTTGCATCAAGTGAAGACCAGATGGCGTCCGTGTAGCTTCGAGGCCAAGAAAATAACTCAAGGGAGCTGGGTCCTTGATTGAAAATCGCTTAGAGAGACCATCAAGAGTGTGTTGTATGAGCTGTGGACAGCTGCCAGTAATCAATATGTCATCGACATAAACCAGAAGATAGACGTAATGCTGGCCACAGTGGAGAATAAACAGTGAAGTATCTGCAACAGAATTACGAAAACCAGTGGAGATGAGATAGTTTTTGAGTTCGATATACCATGCTCGCGGTGCCTGTTTCACACCGTAGATTGCTTTGTTTAAGCGACAGACATAATCAGGGCTATCAACATCAACGAAGCCAGAGGGTTGGGTCATATAAACTTCTTCCTTGAGAGTTCCTTGGAGGAAAGCATTATTGACATCCAATTGATGAATCGGCCAATCTCGATTAACTGCAACATCGAGTACCAGACGTATGGTAGTTGACTTAATGACAGGACTGAAAGTCTCGGAGAAGTCAATACCTTGACGCTGATGAAAACCTTTGGCGACTAACCTTGCTTTGTAGCGATCAACCTCACCATTGGGTAACTGCTTCAATTTGAAGACCCATTTGTTCCCGACAATGTTCTGGTTCGGAGCTGGCGGCACAAGATCCCAAGTCCTGTTGCGAAGCTGAGCATTCATCTCGTCGGACATTCCACCACGCCACCGCGGATCTTTCAACGCTTGAGTTACCGTCGTTGGTTCTGGCGGATAAAGACGATGCACAGACGATTGATGAATGTACTTAGCATTAGGCTTGGAAATTTTATTTTTACCTCTGGTGGTCATCGGGTGAAGATTTTCAGGTGGAAAAAGGAGAAGACGGGATTGAGAGTAGTGTGGTATTGAGGATTGTGGTCGCGTGAATAGGGAAGGGGAGTTTTTGATTGGTGGGTTTGGATTAGTTGGGCCTAGTTGGGCTTCAATTGGTAAGGGAATTTGGTTTTGAGGGTGGGCTTTTAGTGGGTCATTTTGTGGGTTGAGATTAGGGGAATTAGATCGATTCCTGGGTGGATAATTTGCAGAGGAGGACGACGATGCAGAGCTGGGTGGTGACGACGAGTCGGCGGCTGGGTTGATCGACGCCGGCAACGGCGACAGAGACCGGTGAGTAGGCGACGGCGGTGAATCGTGAGCAAAATCGGTAGGGGACGAATGAGCCTCAAGAAGAGGTGCGTGAGCGGCGGGGGACGAAGGAGCCTCAGATCGAGGTGCGTGATCGGTCGATGACGAAGGAGCCTCAGATCGAGGTGCGTGATCGGTCGATGACGAAGGAGCCTCAGATTGAGGTGTGTGAGCGGCTGATGACGAAGGAGCCTCAGAGCGAGGTGTGTGAACGGCTGATGACGAAGGAGAGTGAGGATCTCTGCACGGGTGTTGGCGACCAGCTGTAGGGACGACAGACACATGTGGTGTCGAAGTGACTGAAGTAGTGGGCAACGGTTGGGGTTGTTGCGAGTGGGACGAGGTAAAGGGGAAGATGTTCTCGTCAAATTGGACATGACGGGAGGTGTATAGTCGACCAGACTCTATATCGAGACAGAGGTATGCACTCTGTGTGAGAGAATACCCAAGAAAGACACACTGGGAGGAGCGTCGATCAAGTTTATTTGCAGCATACGGACGAAGCCAGGGGAAACATCGACACCCAAAAACTCTCAACTTGTTGTAGTTGGGCTGAACTCCAAAAAGACGGTGGAACGGAAAGTCCATAGAGAGTACTGGTGTCGGCATACGGTTAATGAGATAAACTGCAGCTGCAAAGGCATACGTCCAGTAGCTTGACGGCATTGATGCTTGTGTGAGAAGGGTCAGACCTGTTTCAACGACATGACGATGTTTACGTTCAGAGACACCATTATGTTCTGGGGTATGCGATGGCGACGTGAGATGCGAGATGCCATGTTGAGCCAGGTATAACTTTAGACCAATGAACTCTCCTCCATTGTCTGAATACAGTGTGCCAATCTTTGTTTGGAATCTGTTCTCGACCAGATTTTTGAAGAGAGGGAAAATATCTCGAACTTGGGATTTGGTTTTAAGTGGGTATAGCCAGGTATATCTTGAGTAATGATCGACTAACACCAAGTAATATTTGTAACTGTCAACAGAGATGAGTGGAGAGGTCCAAACATCGGTGAAGATATATTCAAGAGGACGAGTAGATCTGAGAGAAGTTTGGAAAAAGGGAAGTTTGTGACTTTTATTAAGATGACAATCACGGCAAGACAACATGTCTGGTGAAGATTTAGAAATGGGAAGGGAAATTTTTAAGACAACAGATTTAACAATATTTGAGGAGGGATGGCCTAAGCGTGAGTGCCAAGAGGATAGTGTGGTGGCTGGTGAGGCAAAGAAAGAGGTGATAGTAAACGGTTTTATTGGCCACTCATACAGCTGGTCTTTAGTCTGTCCTTGGAGTAACAGGACACCCGTGGTGAGATCCTTCACCTGAAAATGAGCAGGGAAAAATTCAACGGACACTTGGTTAGTATTGCATAGCTTATAGACTGAAATTAGGTTTCTCAGTATATTGGGAACATAAAGAACTTGTTGTAGACCAATAGGTTTGCCAGATGAAGGAAGAGAAGTTGAACCAATGTGAGATATGGGTAAGCCCGAATTGTCACCAAGGAGGATTTCATCACCACCATTGTAGGGCTGATGAAGTGCAAGGTTTTGGAGATCGCTGCTGAACTTTGAGAACCAGTGATGATATTGGCGCGTGGTTGCCATGGTGGAGGATTGTTGTA
Organism: Eutrema yunnanense; assembly: GCA_002933935.1. Taxonomy (NCBI): domain Eukaryota; kingdom Viridiplantae; phylum Streptophyta; class Magnoliopsida; order Brassicales; family Brassicaceae; genus Eutrema; species Eutrema yunnanense. The sequence continues at coordinate 309,548 of PKML01020056.1, read as the reverse complement.
CGAGCCGAGCTGGGCTGGTGAGTTCTGTGGAACATGAGACAGTTAAGGACAGCGTCGCGCACTGTGTCCCTGCACTCCACAGAACTGACATCTACCTTGGTAAGGCTTTGATTGGCGTTGGTCATGACGTTGATTGTTGCGGTTCTGCCATGACTGGCTGGACTTGTTGTTGTTGAATGTCTGGTTCATACGATTGTTGTTGCGGTTGCTCACCACATTAGCTGATGCAGGTAGAGATAGTAGTGGAGCAGATTGGAGGAGTTTAGCTTCGTGATTGAGGAGTTCCTCGTACAATTCAGTGAGAGAAGGGGGAACGTCACGTCCTTCGATCTGGTCCACAACAGACTTGTAGTCTTCAAGTAGGCCTTCAAGAACGTTGTCGATTTGGTCTTCGTGCTCGATGGCTTTGTCAAGGAGAGCCAGCTGATCGAAGCGAGCTGTGAGGCCATGAAAGTAATCATGGATTGTCTTGGTGCCTTTTGTCCAGTGCTTGAGTTGTAGTTTGAGTTGTTTGGAGTGACCTCTGCTTGGTTTAGCGTAGGTATCGGCCAGAGTAGACCAGATTTCAGCAGCGGTCGAAGCACGAGAGAGAAGAGGTTGGACGGTAAGGGAAATGGCACCGAGAAGGGCGCTGTAGATGAGTTTGTCCTGTCTTTTCTAGATGGTGAAATCTGGATTAGCTGCAGCAGTACCATCAACGGTGATGGTTTTGGACGGAGCCAGCGTGTTTGCATCGAGAAAGTCGGCTAGTTCATAGCCATCAAGTAAGGCGTGAACCTGCCTACTCCACATAAGGTAGTTTGTAGGAGTAAGGCGGGACACGTTTGTCATGTTGACATTGAGAATGGTCTGTGAGTTGTTGACAAGCACAGTCTCGTTGCTGGTGGCAGGGGAGTTAGCCATGATAGGAGCAAAGAAGAGAAGCGTAGGAGGAAGAAGAAGATGAGAATAGGAAAAAAATTATTTTGGCCTTAAAGGCTCTGATACCATATGAATGTGTAAGATTGTATATTATTTAATAATGGAGTACATCTTTATATACAAGTAGAAGACACAATCAGAGGGCATAATTAAAGGAATAATAGAGAATCACGTAATTGATATGCACAGGAGCAATATACGGGATTGGCAGGCCCGGCGTAGGACACAGCCAAGTGAAGCATGGGTTAAGGGCCTCAAATTTTTTTTAAAAAAATAAGGCTCCAATATTTTTTTTTAAAAAAAAATTTTTAACCAAAATTGTTTTTTTTTGTTTTTACCCATAAGAAACGAAGGTCCCATTTTTTTTTTAGGCTGAAGCCCCCACTATTTCAGCACCGGCCCTGGGGATTGGAGTGATCATAGGAAGTGAATGATACGAGTTTCCTTAACACCAGTAGCTTGTACTCCTAATGGCCTGTCACCAATCAATCAACATTCACTTGTACATAAAACAATTTATAAAGCCATATATCATCGATGTAGTTTAATTTTGAAAAAACATATAATCACTTGAGATTTTTTTTTTGTCTAGCTTTCATTTTTCAGTTCTTATTTAGAAACAATGATTAAATAACGAAAAATCCAAGATTTTCGAAGTTTGTTAATCTTCAAGGAGACCTGCAAACCCTACTTCTTCTCTAATAAAAAATTGTTAAGTAAATACAAGAAAATGAAATTGTGACCGAATCTTTGGATTCAGTCTATTCTATAAGAGCATTTGTATTGGTGAGACACCCTCAATGGATCAATTTCAATAAAATATTAATTTTTTTTTTCAATTAAGTAATTAATTTTTTTTTTTTTTTAAATTGACCAATCCCAAATCACCACATGAGATTTGTGTGTCTAAAGTGTTTTTTTTTATGTCTCATTTGAGACACCCTCAACTCTCTCTTTCTTATTTTTTTATTTTTTATTTGTTTAATTGAGACACTCCCAATGCAAATACTCTAAGTCTCTCGGATTAGGGTCAAGATCTCGGTATGTTTTATATTAAGATTATATGGTCAATATCTTACTTTTTGATATAATAGTATAATTAAGCTTTGTAAACATAAAACAGAGTTAAAGAGGGGATTATGTGGCTGTATGTGTTCGATAACTCGAATGATATCAACCAAATTCATAATTTGTGTTTGATGAACAATAGAAAGATCATAAAACTACAGTTTAGAAGGGAGAGGCAAAGATGTGATATCAAAAACCTTAAAGATAAAACGAGTGGGATGAATAGAAAAATGAGTGTGAAGAATAGAACCAACGGTCGAGATGAGTTGTCTCTTAACTTGTTTGGTGATACCTCCCATAGACACAATCTCTGCATATGCAGCTGCTTCTTTGTTCCCACCGAACACTATCTCTATTGACCCCTTCAACACCACCATTACCAACTGCAATTAATAAACATAATTTTGTTTGATAAACATATGGAATTTGGAAGATTGCGAATCTTTTCAACACATAAAAACAATGTTTTGAGGAAACGAATCTTAGCCATGCTATTATTCTTTGGGTTTCATTAGGCACCACAATCCAGATTATAGGTTATATAGCCTCTCTAATCATAATTCCAGTAGGATATTTCAATTATTTCACATGTAAATATCTAATAGAATAAATAATGATGATGTTGACTTTTTTGTTATTATAAATTTCGATGCCATTTTTCTTTTTCTTTTTTGTCAATATGCCAATTTAAGTGAAACCTAGTAATAAACAATGCTTTTTATTATTGCATCCCAATAAATTCAATAAAATATCATTTTATAGTATTTAGGAATATTCAAGCCAAACGTAAAAGTTCTACAAGATGACTCAAATGTCTTATCTTCTCTTAAAAAAAAGAAAGAAAAAAAAAACCTCTTTCCATTTTACAACAAGTGGTGTTATATTGAATATTTATAAAATGTTATCAAGATTCCAAATTTATCCTTGTAAATGCATCGGAGAGGATAAACAAGATGCATCTGCAAAGTCCAAAACTTAAAGTAGTGTTCTAAAGGAAAGAGGAATCAAACGTAAAGAGAGGTTCTTACGTTCTGAGGCCGCCCGACAATGGAGGCGACGGCTCCGGTGACTTCCGAGTAGAACGAATCGGTGTTAACGCCGTCCAAATTGACGTTTGTCGTAATGTAAAGACAAGGCATTTCCAAGACTCTCAAGAAACCGAAGGAAAGAGATCAAGAGAGGATTTATGGAGTTGGAATTGGAGTTGGAGTTGGAGTTAGAGTTGAGGAAGAGAAGATCTCACATGGCCGAGAACTAAAACAAAAAACTTATCTCCAAATTAATGAAGTGTTTAAGAAATTATTGGAATGTGCTATTTTAAAAATGCGTTTGATGTGAGCAATAATTGAAATAATATCTTGGTGTTTCAAATCTGACAACTTGACGTGTGACTAAATCAATTACAACAGCTACGTCGCCGTCTAAGAAAATTGGTTTCAGACCCAAATTGGACCACACAAAAAAACACATCCCTAGTTTTTTTTTTTCTTTTGGATTAGTCAAAAGACTCAAAACTGATATGGTGAAGTTCATCCGTAAGAGGAAACTTTTGAGATTTAAGATATTCGTTTCAGATCTTGACCATTTTTACATCTATGTGGTGCGGATGGACCGCCGCTAATTAATCTTAAGGATATACGATTATGGTAATTTCTACTATTAGTGGAGAGAAAGCTTCACGAAAAAGAAGATCCAAAATGGATTTGATTTCTGTTATTAACATTCTCAATCGTACAATCGTACCAAATACAATAATCAATGTAAACCAGAATAAACCATAAAGATACAATCTCTAATATCTACTATAGATGTCAAAACGGACCGAAACTCGCATGTCGAACTCAATCCATTTTTTTTTGTTATGAAACAGGTATGGGTTGGCGTATCAACTCACGGACTATTGTTTTATAAAGAAAACCAATCATATATAAATACATACTTTTATATATATAATAAAACACAATCTACAAAATATGTGTTAGTTTTAAAATGTTTTTTTTTACGAATCAAAGTACGTCGATTAATTAAAAAAAAAATCAGTGATATAGAAATTTGTTATTTTAATATTTTAAAATAATTAAAATTTAGCCTATATATGGATCAACTCCTATGGAAACCGTGGAGATTTGTAGCTCATATATCACTTGCATGCCGATCCTTCATGGATCAAAACAAATTGGCTCGTCGTTGGGAGGGCTTAACAGATCGGACTAGCCTCTTTGACACCTCTAATCTACTATTTATTTATTTTTTTGGCCGAAAATCTACTATTTATAAAAGCCGATCGATCGGCTACAATTATATGTGGTATATCTTGTTAAGATTTATGGATTTTCAACTCAAAACCAATTTTTAATGAGTGGATTGGCACATATCTTCTATATACTAGTATATTGATCCCTTTAAACTTCTAATATGAGATCCTAACATGCTCCCTCGTGATGATGGTTCTTATCGGCCCATCTCGAATTGAATCTCACTTTAGGACCGGTAATAAACCCTTCTTTTGCCACCCTATTTTAGGTCAACAACTTGGTTCTGCTACAATGTTAAGATTTTTGGGCTTCCAACTCAAAACCAATTGTCAATGAGTGGATTGTCTCATATCTCTTACTCCCTCTGATCCAATTTAGTTGATGTTTAAGGATTCTACACACAAATTAAGAAATCACACAAACTCATAATTTTTTGATTTTTTCTAAATTAAAACATCATTTATTGTCTAATTAAAACACAATTCAACCAATGATAAAAAAGACTGCATAATATAAATGGTTAAAAATAAATATAAAAACTTTAATTTTGCATAGAAAATGTAAAATATCAATTAAAATGAAATAATTTTTTTTTTTGCTTAAACATCAACTAAATTGGATCAGAGGGAGTATATAATAGTGTTGGTCCCTTTAAACTTTTAATATGGGATCCTAACATATCTGCACACTTTAAAATTATGGAAATCGTTAGGTATTGTTATTGGTTACAATTCACAATTACGATGTCACATGTTTATTTCACGTTTTGGTACGAGTTTGCGCATGGGCCTGTATCAAGAGCTAATTTTTATTGATGTACTAATTAACTCATGTATGTGTGTTTTCGACAATTATGGTCCACTATGAGAGCGATGCATAAGACTTCTAACGATGTGCGGTCGAAAATCATACTTAAATTGTATATACTTGTCATATGTGAACTGCTATATGATCTTCTTAATTACTACTAGACGAGGTGTTAATCAGGAAAAAAAACAAATTAGGTTTTCATCAACATTAATTCGTGTCCCCAATTGAAGCGGAAACGAGATCCATGTGTAACATGTGTTAATAATAGCCTCGAAAGAAGATAGTTGGTGTCAAAGAATAAGTTACGATACACCAAAACACAATTGGAGAAATAATATACATGCTGAGTTGGACTCTACCCTATTGTCGATTCACAATATATATGAGTACATTAATAAAAAAATCGGCAGAAAGTGAATATCCAGATGTATTAAGTTCATAAAAGGATTGAGTTTTATTTGATGTACTAGAACTTTGGCTTTCTTTATTATTTCTATACAAGTTATAGAATTTCCTTTATCTTCCTCAAACCCAAAGCCTCTTTGTTAATCCATTATCAAATTCCTGAATGTTAATGTCATTGGACTTAAGTCCAACGTCTCAAATCTTTTTGTATCACGGAACTTCGATCGTTACTTACCCGAATTTCTAAACCAAATGCATTTTTAAAGAACTCATGAATCATATGATTCTATCAATATATAACACCTCATGAATCATATGATTCTATCACCTATGTGAAGAAGTAAAATTTATAAAGAACACAAAAAAAACAAGTCATATGACATATTCAGCCGTTAATTCTCCCAGGTCAGCTAAAACAAGTTACCCATTTAGAGTCGTCGGAAACAAAAACAAAAACAAAAATATACCAAATTGATAGAATATTAGACCCAAAACAAAAAGGGGGTAAATTGTCGAAACAAGAACAGAGGCTGTCTTTTAAGGCATCGCGTATGATTAAAGAGTACTTAATCAATTACTGTTCCACTGTCTCACACTCTCACTAAGTCAAAAGTGAACTCTAAAGCCAAAGCTTTCAAACATTTTTAAAGCAAATATGTCCACGATAATTCCCACATTAGAGGTCCACCATGTTATTATCAATAAACGCCAAAACTTTTTTTTTTTTACTTTTTCAAATTTTGTAGAGAACTATAAATAAATACTTGGTGTAAAAAAGAAGAAGAAGTGAACATAAATACTTTTATTAAAAGAGATATTTTGAATAAGATAAGATAAAATAAAAAGATTTCGACCAAAAAAAAAAGATAAAATAAAAAGTATATATTGTAAATTCATAAATAAACATCTATAAAATCAACTATCAAAGAAAGTAAAAACATGTACATATATACAAGAGGTGGAATTATAAGTGTTTTAAAACAATTAAAAAATGATAAACGAAGAAAAAAACGGTTTTTATGATAGAAAAAATCCTAGAAAAATGTGAAGTGTAACCCTTTATTAAAAAAATTTAACGATATAGATTTTTTTTTTTGTAACTGGTTTAATTAATAAACCAGATTTTCAAAAACAAAAAAAAAGTCTGAGAATTTGTGAAGTGTTCATATCCAATTTTATAGAAAAGCGAAAGTCGCATGGCTTTGTATTTTATTTTCGTTTGTTTAAAAGTAAGATCATATACATGTTAAAGTTGAGAAAAATACTCATTAACAAGATAGGGAATAATGATGGTTATTCCAACGAAACTAGTATTGTAAGTTTAAGTTATAGATGTGGTCCAACGTTACAAGGCTACTAACATTGCCATTACACATACATGGTAATAATGATTAGTTATAATTTTGTGAATGATGTTAATTTTATATATATATATATATATATATATTGTAGGTTATGGGAATGAACTGGAAAGTATAGATCGCATGGTGTGGAAAGATGATTGTTTTTGGCAAACTAATGTATTTTATATGCTAATTGATCAGATCCCCAAAAATTCTCATAATCCCTCCCTCTTAATACGTTGAAACTTGAAATAAAGTGCTGATGAGCGTAAACTCCTTTCGCTTTTTAGAATCTAGAGGAGAGAACAAAAAAGATTTTACCAAGCTATTAAGGTCTAAATTTGCGATTATCAAAATTATGCCTATGAGTCTATCTATGACTATGAGTCTTTTTTTTTATAAGGTTATTACTTTGCCTATAACTATGACCCTTTTTGTTTGCCTCACATAACCCCTAACAATGAGTCCAATTGTGAGGATCTCCTCTTATATTGCATTTTTAGGATGTTATACTGAAATGAGTAATTTAGATGTAGTGGTCAAAGTTTGACCCCCAAAAAAAAAAGTGGTCAACATATTATGGTTATTGAGTCCACTGGTAAATCATAATTCCAATATAGGGCACTAAAAATGTTGTTTTTGGCAGTTAAAAAGAGGGTTAAGAGCAATACGAAAAAATGTGGTTTTGTTGAAACAAATATAAACCATTTGACGCACGAGTAAGGTTTTACAATGATTGAAAGTCTTTCAATCTTAGGCTGCAACTGGTTGCACCTTTAGAAGAAAAAAATCAGAGGAAAAATAGATTCCTCTAAAATTTTACCATTTAGGTTGAAAATGAAACTTGAGAGGAATCTATTTTTCCAACTCATTCCACGTTAGTTAGATGAATAAAGAAGAGAAAATTAAGAAAAACTTTCCTCCACTAATAAGGAGAGTAACAAGTTGAAAATTATTCCTCTATATTTTTTCTACTAATTTTTATTCATCTTGTTACTTTGGAAGACAACCAGTTGCAGCCTTAAATTGTTATTCAGCTATACGTACATTTTATATATTATCATGTTTCAAGCACAAAGAAAACCAAAAATATAAAAAAGGACTTCAAACATTTGAATGCACATAAGATGCAAGTTATGAAGAAGGATCTAGCTATATATATAAACCATTCCACCATATATACGATGGGTTAGATAACGAACCGAGATCAGTTTTCAGAAAACATTCATAGAATATATACATTACACAGTAGATAATAAGAGAAGTGTGTGTTTGAACGTAGAGGCGACTTGGAGTTTTGGTGAAGGAAAAAAAAAAAAAAAGTGGGGACCCAAACACACACCATTCTTCTCATTATTATTATTATTATTATCACCTCTTCCACACGTTACCCCATTTGCAACTCACGCTCCTCCCCCAACGCACGTGACTCTCACGCTCCACTTCCCCATCTCTTTGTTTTTTTCCCAACACCATTCTTCTTCTTCTGTCCTAAAAATATCTTTTTCCAATTTCGATTCACATTCAAACCAAAAACATGTTTCCTGTTATATATACTTTTGAATTTTTTTTTGTTTGGTTATTTGTTTTCAAATTAAAAACATTTCACACATATTTGTATGGTCACAATTTTTTTTTAATAAGTTTTGTAAAATAAAAAAAAATATGCTTTATCAGATTTTTATTATTTTAAAAAGCCGCGTTATCTGTTCAAAATCAGAAATCACAAGTCACGCCTATCTCTCTCTCTCTTTCCCGTCACTCTCACTCTTCCTCCTCTGCTTGCTTATTATTACATCGATCATCCGTTGTCTCTCCTCTCTGTTTTTTTCTTCTTCTCCTCCATCGATAATCTCTTTCTCACAAAATCGGGGGGAACAAAAAAAAAAAACTCTTACTTGACAAACAATGGAATCTTCATTGTCACCAAACCCATTCGATCTCCAAAAAACCCCAAACGCAGAGCCAAAGAAAAGCTTCATAACCTCACTCATTACCCTCCGTTCGAATCACGTCAAAGAAGACACTTACTTCGTGTCGGAACTCAAACCCTCCGAGCAGAAATCGCTTCAGGAGCTGAAAGACAAACTCTCCGGAGCCTCTTCCATGTGGGGGGTACCACTCCTCGGTGGAGACGACAGAGCTGACGTCATCCTCCTCAAATTCCTCAGAGCCAGGGATTTCAAAGTGGGAGACTCGCTGAGGATGCTGGAGAAGTGTTTGGAGTGGAGAGAAGAGTTCAAGGCGGAGAAACTGACGGAAGAGGATCTGGGTTTCAAGGATTTGGAAGGTAAAGTCGCTTACATGCGTGGATACGACAAAGAAGGACATCCTGTGTGTTACAACGCGTACGGTGTGTTTAAAGAGAGAGATATGTACGAGAGGGTGTTCGGTGACGAAGAGAAACTCAACAAGTTCCTCAGATGGAGAGTTCAGGTTTTGGAGAGAGGTGTTAAGATGCTTCATTTCAAACCTGGTGCTGTTAATTCCATTATCCAAGTTACTGATCTTAAGGATATGCCTAAGAGAGAGCTTAGAGTTGCTTCAAACCAGATTCTCTCTCTCTTTCAGGATAATTACCCTGAGATGGTTGCTACTAAGGTACCCTTTTTTCTTTTCTTCATCTGATTTTTATTTTAGTGGGTTTCTGTTTCTTTTTGGAGACAAGAACTTGAATTTCGAAATTATGTTTCTGTACTTGTTGTCTGAAAACCCTCGAAATTGTTACGATTTTTTCATGTGCGTTTGCTCTGTTTTGCGTGTTTGGGGTTGCTTGCTACTACACTCATTACATTTAACTGAAGCGAATCTCATTCAAGAAAATCTGAAATGTCTTAAATGCTTTCTAAATGTCTCGTTCAAGAAATCTGTTACTTCATTTTTTTGTTTGTATTGTTGCTCTAAATCTTGGAAAATTGTTGATTTGTTTATATTTTTGGTAGTTCCGTTCAAATTTTCAAAAGAGTGGTTTTAGATGTTTATGTGTTGGCATGATTCTATCTATGTCTTGTCAATTTTGATTCTTTTTTTTGGTTTTACTTTCCGTAATATTTACTTCCTAGCTTTTGTCTTCTACTGCTACAGTTACATTGAAGGATTCTTTGTGTGGCCGTACGCTGCATTTATAATCATCACTCTCCATCCTCGATCACTATTTAAATATTTGACAAAGACATTGCATAATATCTAAACACCCACAGCATTCCTCGTATTGAGATTTGGGACAAACCAACAATATTCTTTAATATTTAAAAGGGTAGTTCCCTACTACAAATACTGAACATGTCTAATTTCAGATATTCATCAACGTGCCTTGGTACTTCAGTGTCATCTACTCAATGTTCAGCCCTTTCTTAACTCATAGAACAAAGAGCAAGTTTGTTATGTCCAAAGAAGGAAATGCAGCCGAAACACTCTATAAGTAAAAACTATAAACTCTTTCCATATTTCTTTTGCTAATTTACCGTTTTGTTTTAAATATGCATATACCATTGTTGCTATTTCAGGTTCATAAGGCCTGAAGATATTCCAGTGCAATACGGCGGCCTTAGTCGTTCTACTGACTCGCAAAACGGACCGCCAAAACCCGCGTCTGAGTTCTCCATCAAGGGCGGTGAGAAAGTTAACATTCAGATCGAAGGCATCGAGGTAACATCAATAATAAAGCATTTGACAGATAGATGCCAAAAGTGAGTGAAAAAATGATTTGATGAATATTGAAATGTATGTGTTTGGATTAATAACATTACAGGGTGGAGCAACCATAACATGGGATATAGTAGTTGGAGGGTGGGACTTAGAGTACACTGCAGAGTTTGTTCCAAACGCTGAAGAGAGTTATGCGATTGTTGTCGAGAAACCGAAGAAGATGAAAGCTTCAGATGAAGCTGTTAGCAACTCTTTCACGACAGGAGAAGCTGGGAAACTCATTCTCTCTGTTGATAACACTTTGTCCCGCAAGAAGAAAGTCGCTGCTTATCGTTACACCGTCCGGAAATCTACTACAGTCGTCTAAGACCTCTTTTTTTTTTTCAGAAGATGGGTTTTCTTATTGCTACTTTTTTTGGTTGTGTTGAGGACTTTCTTGGATTTGGGTACTGGGTTTGTTTGCTCAACGGTCGTGTTGAACCGGATTTCGCAAAATGCAAGGAGATATGTATAAAAAACAATGATTGTATGATGACATTTAATTAATGTTTGGCTTAATATTTAACTATAGCTTGAAAAGTAGCAATCCAAGATCATATGCCTGTTTGATTTACCATCAGAAATTTGAAAACCAGTGCTTATGTTTGATACATTGTTGAGACTAACAACAGTATATATATAGTTTGTCTCTGTTTATGTTTGTTACATTGTATCATTAACTTGAAGAATCAATCATTGCATTCATTACCTTCTGCAGATCTTGTCTGATATTACAGCAAGTCAGCAACAACAAAGACCTCTGTATCCTCTGGCATTGTTAATTTGTTACCCAATATTTCCCCAATGGCAAAAATCAGAAACAAAAACCGAAAAGCCCAACGAAAATGCAACAGAAGGCCCATGGAAAATAAACTAACCTTCCAAACCAAAACTATAAAACATAAGAAAGCCCAACGCTCAGAAACAGATATAACACTATTGAAATGAAAAAGAAAATTCCTCAAAGTTTTTGTTTAAAGCTTGTTTTTACACTATATCTTAAACGTTTAGATGTTTTTAATTTTTAGAAAAAAGCTAAGTTGATACTTTTAGAAATAGTAGAAACATTAATCGTATATCTTAAAATGAATTTTGTTAATTTTTGCACTGGCCCAATTCATAACCAGCAAAAATTATTATTTTATTATGTTTATTAATTTATCGAATATAAATTTTAAAAAGTTTTAGTGTATTTTCATATATCTTGGCTTGTACAACTTTTATGAGCTGGAATTCTCTTTCCTCATGAGAAATACTAAATCCAGTTCTTAATAATTTAAATGAAATAACATCTAATCTATTAAAACAGAGTGATATTTTGTGTCCAAACAGGAAACAATGAAAATAAATCAATTTTTATCCTGGATAACTTTTAAACTTTAGATTTTTGTGGATAATTATTCCATGTTTACAAACAGTTGAATTTTGTTCAATTAAAAATTTATTTAATTAATCTGATTCAATTAAATATTAATTTATTTAATTAATTAATCTCATTATATATATATATATATATATTAATTTTAATTCGTAATTAGAAAAATTCAGACTATGGCATAAATTAAATTAAATATTTAAAATTATAAATAAAATAGATTATTTCAAAAATATGTAATTTAAATATTTCAAAAATAATTTAAATTTTTATTATTATTTTGTTACGAAAATAGTATTAGTTATTTTGAATTTTGATTATGCCAAATAATTTAATAATCAAAATTTTTTGAATGATACATTTTCAAAATTAACAATTTTCATTGAAAGATAATATTAAATTTTGAATTTAATGTAGATTTTCTGAGAGTTCATCAAAAGTTACAAACAAAATAGTCAGAATTAATAACAAAATATGTTTACTTCTAAATTTAAATCTTATTAATACAATCAGATTTATAATTGAATATTTTTCAAACTGAAAAATGAATATATTATTAATTAGATTTGCACAACCATAAATTTGATCATGCATATGGACAACATTCGGTTACTAATACATATTCAATATTTATTATTTACATATATAAAATAATTAATATTTTAAGAATCACACAATTTTAGGAATTGTTAATTTAGAATTAAATTCAAAATGCAAATCTAATTAATATTAGTAAGATTGTCCAGATTATGTTAATATTCTTTTCTATTAATAAAGATTTATTAAAAAAATTTATTATCATAAAATCTAAACCAGAAATGGTTATTCTATTCAAATTCAAAATTAAGAATTCTACCACAAGTAAAATTAAAACATATAAATTTTTTTGTCCAAACATGAAAACCTTCATATTAGGATATTGTTTACTTGGATAACTACTATTCAAGTTGCCAAACAATTTAGATTTAAAAATAATTCCAAAAATTCAAATTTTAATTTATATTAGTTTGGATTTCCTTAAATATATGTTAGATTAATTATCAAAAATCACAAAATCAGTTGTTTCTTTACAAAAATAATAAACCGGATATTATTTTATATTTAATTTAAATATTTAAATTTAAATAATATTCTCATAATGACGGACATGATAAACAATATGTTATTGTATATTTTTTTATCATAATCAACCAGCCTAAAAATTTAAATATTTGAAATTAGTAAATATTTATATTATACGGTAATATGAACGGGCGGATTAAAATTATGTTTTTATAATCGCGGTCATTCTTGGATTAATATGAATGGACGAGTTAGAATTATGTTTTTATAATCACAGTCATATTTAATACTAGAAAAACTTAAATCTACAAAAACAAACTATATCTAAACACAAAAATAAATATTTGTCACTTATTAAAAAAATTATATCTACAAAAATATTATATCTACAAAAAAAATATATTACAAAATTTGGTTTTAAAAAAAAAAAAAAATTCTCGTGCGGACACACGGGGTAGAATCTAGTACATACGGTAAAACTCAGTATTACGTACGTAGACATCGATCCTATAATGAAAAGCTAGATGCACAAGGACTTCCCTTTCTTAAAACGTTTTAATATTTTCATGAAAAAAATATATAAAAAATTGTGTTCGTTAGAAGTAAAATTAATAAAGCAAGCTATAATATATAATGGTAGTATAAAGGGTAAATTCTATCTACGTAATAAGTCTTAAAATATACAACTTAATGAAACGAAGGAAGAAAAAGGTCATATGATCACACATCATAATTTGAGATAAATCTTAGGAATCTACTTATGTAATCGAGTAGAGATGCAATGCAACGGTGTAGCATCAAATCCGCAACAAGTGAGACAATTATTTTGCGTGGAAAGATGCCTGTAGTTAATTGCATGTTAGGAAGATTGTAATTGCTTATGGAGTATATTGTCAAAACATTTGAATGCGAGTCAGTTTTTGTTTGCATTGGAGCTGCTTACTTAACTAGAATAATTGCATGCTAGGAGAAGATTGTAATTGCTTACTCCTTCCTTTTTTTTATATATATCATTTTAGAGTTAATTTTTTTTTCCAAATTAAATGTCATTTTCAGTTTTCAATGTAATTTTTACAGAAAATATCTATTATAACTTCAAGTTAAAATAGAGATTGTTAATTAAAACTGTACATACATTAAATTTGTGAGGGTATAATAGACAAATTAATAGATTTCTTAATTTGTGTGTTTAACTCTAAAACGATATAAAAAACGGAGGGAGTATAATATTTTCCAAGATTTTGAATGCGAGTGAGTTTTTGTTTACGTTGATGAAGCTGCTTACTTAATTAAAAGTATCAGAGGAATGAATGGCGATTCAAGATCTGATAAGTGGTACTCCCTCTGTTCTATATTAAGTGATGTTTAAGGTTTTTACACACCAATTAAAGATTTATTTAATTTTTATTTTTTATATACTAAAAACATCATTTATTGTATATTTAAACATAATTTAACCAATAAGAAAACAATCTGCAAAATACAAAGAATAAAAAACAATTAAAAATTATTTAATTTTGCATTGATTTGTGAGAACATCACTTTTTTGAAAACAAAAAAATCTCTAAAATATCACTTATTACAGAACGGAGGGAGTAGTTAATAACACTATACGTATCTAGGTAAAATTCTAGCCAAGGTGAAAATTTAGAACTGAGGAGGAGGTCAAGCGTTAATTGTCTATTTGAACTTGAAACTTTTGAAAGACTCTAAAACATACGAAAAGGTTGAGAAAAGAAGAGAGGTTTGGTTAATTATATATAGTAAATTAGTAATAACTTATTAACTTGGGTAAGTTGCTTTCGTTCTTGCTATGTTATTGGAAGAAGGTGAGCTGGAAAGTCTGGTTACGAGTGAGCGAACAAATAATTTTGTGGTTGAGTGTTTTGATCGAGGTTTAGGCGGTTGAGTTTAAGTCCCCAATTGTTTGTTTGCAGTGTGTATTTTGTTTTTTCAAATATACTCGTAACTTTAACCCTTTGAAATTTTTTTTTTTTCTTTTGGTAATTGAAAACGCAAACGCCAAACAATTAGCATTCCGCTTGCGTTTTGAATTTTGCAAAAATGTTTTTATTAGATTGCATACATAGTAGAGAATTTTTTAAAAAATACTACATAGTATTATATTTAAATTTTGCAAAATTAATTAGTATTATATTGGAAAATTAATTATGCCGTAATCTTAAAACACCCTCATCGGTAGGATTCTAGAGGGGTTCTCAACAATAAAAAAAATGAATTATAATGAAAAAGCAAGAGAGAAGGTAAAAATGGTTTCTCGTATGAGAACCCAAAAAAAAAAATGAGATGCCGTCTTTAGACGTGTCAATTTTTTATTTGTCTAATTTTTTTTTTTAATTTAAAATATGAGACACACTGTGTACATACTATAATTTTTTTTTTTTGAGATACCCTTGGGGTTCTCACCGATGAAGATGCTCTTACCAATCAAGAGAAAATAGTGGAAAATATTTTATTTTTCTACTATGGAGAAATCCAAACACCAAAAAAAAAAAAATGAGAGAAACTTTTTCTTTGTTTATAGATGTGTAAAAATAATTTAATCAAACAGGCAAGAAAAAAAAACTACTAATAGAGGATAGAAAAACTAGAAACATAGAGAGCATGCAGGAATTACAATTTCAGTGAGATTATAGTATGCTTTAGACTTAAACTCGTTCAAGTTTTCATCTTCTCTACATTTCTAACAAATCAGAGTTAACAACTCAAACCTTAAAAAATAAATATTCCTAACAGTTAGAGTATGTAATGCTACATGAAGACTTGGGGTTAATTTTACAATGGTTTTATTCCAACATGATCTCAACTCTTTGGTTAGGAGATTTATTCCATACCAATGCTTTTCACTTTTAAGGCTTTTCTAAGATAAATTACGAAGTAAAGATTGGTTACCAATTGTCAAACGCACAGCTACACACTATATATACTAATTTGTTCTTTATTAAAAGAGAAGAACCGATTAGGAAATTGATTCCATTTCTTGAAACCGACGATTCACTTTCTTCGATAGCCTACATTTGACTATATGGTCTATTGTTCACTTTTAAAAAAGTTCTTTTTTTTTTTTAATTTTCCAACGATGATGAAAATCATAAGTAATAAAAACCGAGTAATCAAAATGAAATTTGAGTGGGGCATTTGATTTTAAATATTTTACTATTAGTTAATCTCATACGTGTTACAACCCAATACACCCTTGCATTCATTAAAATATATGGGTAAGATCGAACCTTAGCTTTGAAGAGCCATTTTCCATTTTTTGCGTAAAATAAAGTATCATTCGTTTTTGGTGAACCTCAATATGGAAAAACAGGAATAAATTCTGAGTTAGTCAAAGAGATTCGGATTCCATCCTCCCAATTATATTAACTATATTATTTTTTCAGCGAATTGTTCCTAAAAAAAGATTGCATCGGTCGCTTTTTTGTTTTCTTTTCAAAAGGCAGATGAATTAACAAACTCCGTAATTAAAAAAAAAAAAAAATGCTCTGTACTTATTTAATGACGTAAAACATATACTATTGATCTTAACAAACATGAGTGTTTGTAGAGTCTGTTTTATGAGGGCCCAAACGGAGTTATGTGTAGTTGGTTTATTTTTATTATTTACTTTATAATTATTATTATAAAAAAATCAACATTTGCCGAATCTATCTTATAGTATTTACACATAATTTTATATAAATTAAGCTATCATTAAGAACAAAATAAAATCTTTAGACCAGCTGACATTTATGTTTTAAGGCTAAAAGAATTGTGTATAAGCCAATTTAGCTTCTTTTTTTTTTTTTTT
>PKML01020056.1:250980-286753 GCA_002933935.1 Eutrema yunnanense | reverse complement strand
CTGAGCAGGATTCACCTTTGACCACCTCTCCATCTAGATAATAAAGTCCATTTCTGTATTTTCCAGATATGACTACCTTTCCATCTTTCCAGAACTTGATCATAAAATCCTCTCCTTCATACTTACATCCTGTCTTTTCTAAACAGCCATAGGAAATCAAGTTTCTGCTCATTGTGGGCATGTACTTGACATCTGATAAGATCACCACAGAGCCATCTGGTCTGTTTATCCTGACCTTGCCTTTCCCTTTTATTTCGCTGTAGGTATTATTGCCCATGAGAACCTTTCCTCCATTGAATTCTTCTAGATCAAACAATAGATTCTTGTTTGGAGTAATGTGATAGCAACTCCCTGAGTCCAGCACCCAATTATCCTCATTATACTGCATACTCACCGTAAGAACCATAGGCTCATTACTTTTTTCAGCCACATTAACAGACCCTTGCTGTTTCTTCTTACCCTTTTCTGGGCAATCTCTTTTCCAGTGACCTTCTTTGCCACATAGGAAAGAGCTTCCCTTTTCTTTGTGCTTGTTCTTGGACTTTGATATGTGTTTTCCTTTGAAATATCCTTTTCCAGAATTCTCAGTTCTTCCACGTTCAGCTACGTACAAGCTATCCCGCTCGGCTCTTTGTTTGCCTAGTAAGCCTTTCTGCTTTAGTTCCACCTCTTTTGCATAAGCTCCTTCTGTCACATCATTTAATGTCAAAGTATCCTTACCACTTCCGTACTTCAATGTGTGAACCAGCTGCTCATACTTAGGTGGCAGGCTAGTCAGAACCTGAATAGCTTGATCCTCATCTGAGATGGTGATGTTTAGACTTTCTAAATCATCAACCAATTTGAGGAAATCATTTAGATTTTCCTCCATACTTTTGCCCTCCTCCATTCTGTAAGAGGCAAACTGTTGCTTTAGGTAAATCCGATTTGGAAGTGATTTTTTCTGGTAGTCTTTCTCTAGAGCTTTCCATACTGCAAGTGCTGTTGTTTCTTTGAAAACTTTTCTGAGAATCATGTTTGACAAACACATACAGATAAGATTCTTGCACTTCTTTTCCTTCTCGTTTCTCAAAGGATCCTGTATAGCAGCTTCACCTTCCTTCCCTTTACCTTTGCTGTTTTGAGCTGCCCATTCCTCAGTCAGAACCTCATCTAACTTTAGCAACTCTAGTTGGCTTAGAACCTTGAATTTCCATAATCCAAAATCCATTTGCCCATCAAACTTTTCAACATCAAGTTTTGGTGCCATTTCCATCTTCTGCTTAATCTTCTTCTGTCTTTGATGCTGCAGACTGAGGAACCCTTACCGCTGATGGTGAATCACCAAACCCCAACAATCTTGACACAACCAACTGATTCACTGCACACAGATTCAAAGATAAGTTTCGAACCTTAATCCCTGATCTTCTTGCTGAATTTTGTTGATCCCTTGCCTTGCTGTTCTTGAAGTCTGAAAAACCAAGGCTTCTTAGAATAGAGAATAACCCACGGTATTTGCTCAACCTTGAGCTCTGATACCACTTGTAAGAGTTTTGATCTTGCAAGGCTATTGATCCGTGAGTTACTTTGCGGAATTGAGATCTCTAATCTAAGAACACGATCAATGTTTACCCGGTTCACTCTTGTGAGCTATGTCCGGGGGAGTATATGCACTGCCTCGCAATCCACTATCTGGCCAAAAACACCTTAGCCGTGGTATTGATTACAATCGATACTCACCTCTCGCGTGTTTCTTTTCAGGTGATGATCGAGGAAACACAAAGGGATCTTGTATCGGAATCAATGGGAGAATGGAGCTTCAACACAGAAGATCCTCGAGCTCGTGAAGCTTGAAGACGAAGACCTCTCTTCTTTTCTTTCTCTCTCTCTTGCTCTGAATCTTTCTGTTTCCCGTTGTAACTGAACGACTAAGACGATGACTCAGCTTTTAACTTGGACTAATAATATCAGACCCAAAGAAAAGACTTGGGCTTTAAGTTTGAGGCCCAATGGTTTATACCCAAACCGAAAACCCACAGCAAATAAAATAATTAATACTATACTGTATTTATTTAGAAAACTATTTTGGTTAAATCTTATGAATATTCCCTCTTAGTCTCCCCGTGCCGGAGAACAGTTGTTGGAAAAATATCCTTTTGGCCTTTGGGACATTTAATAGAAGAAAAACAAAAATCAAAAGCAAAATAGCATTTTTAACTTAGAAACGTAATAGTTTTCTTTTTTAAAAAAGTTTTCTCTCGATCTAGAGTGTTCACATCAGCAACAAAAAAAGAAAAAAAAGAAAATTAAAACTAAAAGAAAACTAAAACTAAAGTTAATGACTCAATTAATTCACACTTTGTAATAATTATAATTTTTCATTAAAAAAAGAGAGAAGAACACTTACACTAAAGTTTATGACTAAATTAATTAACACACTTTTTATAATTATCATTTTTCATCAAAAAAAATTTACAAAAAAAAAATGAGAAAAATACAACATAATAAAAAAATTGAATAGAAGTTGGATGAATATAAAATTATATATTAACATATAGTTAATGTAGCAGTTATTACTTTTTAAGAAATATGGAAAACAATTATCACGTTAAAATATATTAAATGGATCAAAGAAAAAATTTCTAATAGTTACAAATTATTTAGGATAATAAAAAATTACAAGTGAATTGTAATAGTAAATACTAAATTTAAACTCTTTTTACTCAAAATAAGAATAATTATTTTTCAAGAAAAATTTAGACTTTTTAATGAGTTTTTAAATTACATTTTTTTGCAACAAGTTACACAGTTTAGGAAAATAAAAATCAAAAATTATGTGTAGCTAAAATCATAATATAATATAGATGAAAAAATATATCATGAGAGAAATTTTTTTTTTTTTTTAAATAGTAAGGTTATAGTGCAAGGTGTGTCAATAATATATGATGTTTGGTAGATAGAAACGGGTTTAAAGATAAGAATCGATATTTAATAATAAGCAGATTTGACGTGCATCACAATAGGTGGGAACATCATCGCCACGACAAATGTGTATCACCAGTAAGATTTTTTGACGCTCAAATCAGCAAAAAGTTCATGCAAGTGATAAGAGAAAGCATAATGTATGAAGATGAAAAGGAGAAAATAGTTCTACAATGAGTTGAAAATCAAATCACTTTCCAATCTTTTATATGTGAGTGAAGAAAAAGTGAAAAGAAATAACTGCCGGAAAGGGAACGAGTGCAAGATAACAAAAGAATTGGCAGTAAAAAGTGTGAAAAAATTGACTAAAATTCAGAAATATCAAATATGTATGCACAAAACTAAAATAAATAAAAAATATTTTTTAATCTTTTTTAACAAGTGAAATTAATGAGATTTTTTAATAAAATTATTAAATTGTTTGACCATGCAACGTAATTGGTAATATTAGATATGAACGTTTATGACTTGGTCGACAATTTCTATATATATGGCACAATGCACTTGCTTCGGTGGGTAAAACATGCTTACCAAACCTATTGTAACGTCATGAGTGTTATGTTTACACATTTGCATTTACTGATATTTAAACTTGGCCTATTTACATTAATTTTGGGGTGGTGGTAAGTTCCCATTGGTATTTAATCATATATATGATTAGGTTAATAGTGAACATTAAAGCTTTTAAGAAAATATCTTCACGGGACCTGAATCTGGAAGAAATTTTCTCTAGGATAAAAGGTCATAAGATGGTCGTCGATGTCGTTTCTTCCTCTTAGGAAGTTTTCACCTGAAGGATTTATTGTTTTTTCAAGGAAAAAGTTATATTTGGCAATATCTATGTTTTATAACATTTGGTAAAATAAGTTTGTTGTTTCTACAAATGTTAACATAAATTATTTTAAAAACTTCAAATGATTATATTTATATTCAACGATTCGTATTGATAGCTGTTTAAAAATGTTATCTGGCGCAACGCGCGGGGCATAGAATTACTCTATTATATAATGGGAGAATTTTATTTCAATTTTAACTATCCACGTCATTACTACAATATTCTATATAGTAAAAGTAATAAAATGCACAATATCATTAAGTCAGGTTAACAAAAGATATAGTTTATTTCCACGATTTAGCTAAAGTGTAACGAACACTTTTTATAGCATAAAGTCAGCAAGCTAATTATATATGTCACCAACAATTACTAAAGTATATATATCTGGATAAAAGATACATACATAGACATGCTCCATGCATACATTTCTATGCTCCATGCATATATTTCTGGGAATGAGATTGGTAGGATTTTTAGAAGCTAGAGAGTATATGTTTTTTGGAGATGTGGAACAAGGAAAAAATCACAGATCTTTTGTCAGCGGTATTTCACGAAGAAAGACTTGGGCCAAAATATATATAAACATAAATGCCCAAACATTAGAAAAGATTCCCTATTAGAGGGTGTAATTCTAAACAACCTAAAACTATACATACATAAAGATATAATTTTAAATACTCAAATATGTTCATGTACTTAAATCATTTATCATCAAATGTAAGTGGTTTGTTTAGTTAATGTGTAGACGGGCTGATGAGGTTATAATTGGCCTCAGTATGAACTATAGATTTGGGAACAACAATTTAATATTATACGTTCAACTAAATATGTAACTTATGAGAGATTTGAAATTGTATTAAATAAAAATAAATATAAAACTGTAATTAGAATCACACAGTAGTCACATACAATATATAAACACATAAAAAACAATATTTTAACATAAGTTAACAACATAATTAAAAGAAAACTGTTGTTATATACAAACACTAATGAGGAGAAAAAAATAAAACACATGCACGTACACACAATGCAACTATAAACATAATCCGACTATTAAACTAAAATTCGAAATTAAAAAAATAAATTATTTCCTAAAAAATAGCATATAAACAAATTTATAAAACATGAATATAAAATAAGCTCGCGCTTCGCGCGGGGATCAATCCTAGTTACACAAATATTTAGGTTTGAAACAATCGGACCACTACTTCTGCGCGCATTACTTGAACAATTTATTTGTGAGACATAAAATTCAAAGTTTAAATTCGTCGACCAAACCGCCTCTGCCTTTGCAGATACCAAGTCAAGGCGTCAAGATACTCAGCCTCGCCGAAGTCAGGCCATAAAACATTAGGAAAGTAGAGCTCAGTGTAAGCAGATTGCCACAAGAAGAAGTTACTGATCCTTTGCTCTCCGCTCGTTCTGATCAATAGGTCAGGGTTTGGGAACTCACTACACTTTGTCATCAACTCTTTCTCCATCGCCGTCTCGTCTATGTCCTCAACTTGAATCAGCCCCTTTTTTGCCTTTTTCGCAAGACTTTTGCACGCTTGTAAGATATCAAATCTTCCACTATAGTCTAACGCTATAATGAGAGTCTTCCCTTTGTAGCTCTTTGTAGCTTCTTCTGCCTCTCGTATCAAACCTAGAAGCGACTCGGGGATTTTCTCCCGGTTCCCGATAACCGAGATCTTGATTTTATCTCTGAAAAAGAAATAAAAAAAATTAAAATAAATATAATGTGCTTCCAAAAAAAAATAGGATCAGAACAGGGTACTAATGGGAACCTTCGTAAGGAAGGCATCTCAGTCTTTAAGTATTTTGCAAACAAGGCCATCAAGTAGTTAACTTCATCCTGGTCAATGAAAAGAAAAACCGAATCACAACGATAGAAATATAAGAAAAAATCTTGAAATGTTTTGGAAACATAAGAATCTTTTAAAAAAAATTAATTTTATAATCACCTCGGGTCTTGCCCAATTTTCAGTGGAGAAAGCAAAGAGTGAAACTGTGTTTATCCCCATAGCGAAACAGTTCTTAGACCATCTCCATTGCACGTTATTAGGAGTGTCTTCCACATTTAATATAATAAAATTTAAGAAACCACATTCTCTGGGTGTCTATGCGAAGACACAGATCTTCCCGCAAATCGCCACGTGTCGCGGTTTGATTGGCTGAGACAAAAAATATTAATAAATATAATATTATTTAAATTAAAAAAAAATAAAAAAAAAATTTCGGAAGACACCCAATTGGGTGTCACCGATGGTAATGCTCTTAGCTAGCCCTGAGACTTCATATCCGGGATCCGGCATCCGCTCCAATCCGCTCCGAAAAATAGGATATCCGGTATGGGCGGAGGCGGAGGCGGATAATGATTTTACGGATCCGGCCGGAGGCGGAGGCAGATGGTAAAATAAGTCACTGCCGGAGCTCCGCACATCCGGATATTTTTTTTTTTTAAACGGTTCGTCTTCTTCCGTCAAGCCTTCTGGTCCGACCCGTCAAGGTCATCCCGTGATAAGATCTGGTGTAGATCTTATCTGTCTTAAGAAAGAGGTAAAAAATTCAGAAGAAAGGAGATGAGAAACAGAAGAAACAAGGAAGAAGAAGAGAAGAGAATAAAAAAAAAAAAAAATCGAGAATAGTGGGCCACAACTCAGTCAAGCCCAACACAATAACCAAACAAGCCCATTGACATTATGAGCTTATCATCCCGCTCCAGCATCCCGACACCTCTAACGACGCTCGTCCTCTAGGCCTATCAATTTGATCTTTTACCCGCGGGTTCGTGAGTTTTTATCCGCCGCGGGGCGGGTGCGGATCGAGGGTTTTACAATGCGGGTCGGTGCGGGTTGAAAGTTTTAGAACCGCGGGTTTGCGGGTTACCAGCATAACCATTATAAAAAAAAAAAAAAAAAAAAACCGGATGATCCGGATATTCGCGGATATCCGGATTTTTAAGCGGATATCCGGATATTCGGATATCCGGGTTTTCGGAGGCGGAGGCGGATGGTAAAATAGAACATCCGGCCGGAGGCGGAGGCGGATGCGGATACCCTCATTTTGGCCGGATATCCGGCTCCGTCTCAGGCCTACTCTTAGCATTCTCCGAGAGTGTTCTTGCTCCAGCTTCGTGACCTTCCGATGTCCCGAGTCCTCGCTTCTCCACCCAACGCCTGTTTCCGTCCAATATAATTGCCACATGCTTTGGCATTCTCCCTCGTTTCTCTTTCTCCCCCATCGTACCACTACAAATTAGTAAGACCAAACAAAAAAAGTTTTGAGACTTTCATTTAACAAGCTGCATATCTTGGCTTCAAATCGTTGCAATATCATACGGAGCTGAAGAAACAAAACGTAGCCGGCCCTGAGTTGTCCAGAGTTTTAATGGGCCACAAGTTAGGGAAAAAAATGGTCCACAAATATTTACACTTTACCATTAGTTTAAGAAGATTTTTAAGAATTTGATGGCCGGAAATTTTATATAAAAACGAGGGCCGCAAGCCCATGCTTGCTTTGCTTGAGCTCATGGCCGGCCCTGCGTACTAGACAAGATAGTGCAAAAATATAACGCCCCGACCGCCCCTACCTGTGGGCTCCACGCCCTCTCTCGGCCCGTGGGCCCCACCCTCGTCTGACGGTCGGTGCGCTAGTCCGGGAGGCTAGCAAGACTTGTTTACTGATCCTGCAATCACCACATGATATTTCCCTGTGTTTTGTCCTCACTCACACGGTACCGCGAATCACTTCCCGGTAGGTCACCCATCCTTAAATTTTTCCAGCTCAATCACGCTTAACTCTGGAGTTCTCTCTGGACAAGTGACCGAAAAGATAAGTGCACTTTGGTGACATAGGTAGCCAAATCAATTCTTATAAGTCTCTCCGCATATACCAGAAATCGGGATGTTACAATCACCCCCACTCACAGAGCGCAACGTCCTCGTTGCGCACCAGAACCGTTACCCGTGACGGTGTGAGTCCACATGACTCCACACACGTTTTTGGGTTCGGCTCTGATACCACTTATAACGCCCCGACCGCCCCGACCGCCCCTACCTGTGGGTCCCACGACCTCTCTCGGCCCGTGGGCCCCACCCTCGTCCGACGGCCGGTGCGCTAGTCCAGGAGGCTAGCAAGACTTGTTTACTGACCCTGCAATCACCACATGATCTTTCTCCGTGTTTTGTCCTCACTCACACGGTACCGCGAATCACTTTCCGGTATGTCACCTATCCTTAAATTTTTCCAGCTCAAGCACGCTTAACTCTGGAGTTCTCTCTGGACAAGTGACCGAAAAGATAAGTGCACTTTGGTGACATAGGTAGCCAAATCAATTCTTATTAGTCTTTCCGCATATACCAGAAATCGGGATGTTACAAAAAATGTACTGTCATTTTATCTACGCTCCGTTTCGTACACTGTAACCATTCGGAGCCCTAATAGAAAGTTGTAAACCTATATATATATAGTTTTGCTTGGTTGGTTGTTGGAACGGACATACATCACTACTATGAAATTCACGTGTGGTTGTAGAATCCGTGATTAGTTCATTTCAAATCAGACGATATTCATAAGACCTTTCAAATTGCCAAAAATAAAAATATAATTAATAAGGAGATTAACAAGCGAAAACTATGATTAACATAAGCAGCCTAC
Source organism: Eutrema yunnanense (assembly GCA_002933935.1). Lineage (NCBI taxonomy): Eukaryota > Viridiplantae > Streptophyta > Magnoliopsida > Brassicales > Brassicaceae > Eutrema > Eutrema yunnanense. The sequence goes on along the minus strand of PKML01020056.1, from coordinate 278,295 downwards.
CGTTTATCGTTCCTCTCTTTCTCATCATCATACCGAGAAGCTGCGATTTTGAAGAATCGGAGGATTATTTTCAAGGAGAGAGGAACATTTAGTCGCCGATAGATGAAGAGACCAGGGATGAGAATAAGAGCAATAAAAGTCAAAACAACAGAGAGTAGAGACACCATTATCTTTTGTCTTTGCTTCAATATATTTGTTCGAATTGGAAGACTCGTCTATCTACTTTATAAAGAGCTTCGGGTTCAAAGACGCACATGATCGATGGAACCTTTTCTCTCTCACTCGCTCTCTGTCCCTCCATGATGCTACGCAAAGACAGATCATATGTATTTAAGGTTGATATGATCTTACGACACTTAAATTTTACAAAATGGTTTCATCACGTGGCTTCCTTATTAAATTAAGACATATTTATATATGAGTTCAGATTTTGACTTTTAGATCAATAACACTTTTACATTACATCAATGAAGTCTCGTAAAGTATTCAAAACTTGGTATCCCAACATTAATTAATGTTGAAGCTAGTCGTATCGATTTAGTCATGCTCTCACATTTTATTCGCATGCATGATGCATATAGTTTTTTCTTCGCTCCATTAATAAGGATACTCAACAAACTGAGAGTGTACACTTCAAAAGGAGCGCTTAATGATTTTGAATACGACATATATGTCGCCTGAATTATTTAATATATATAAATTCTTTCGATTTCTTTGACAAAAATATAAATTCTTTCGATTTAATAGATATAAACATGACATGTGACAAAATTAAGTTTATTGGTACATGTCATATTTAATTTTAATTTTAATTTTGATATGCGTTACTGTAATATTTTGTCTAATTTAAACTTTGATATTTTTTTTTTATGATAAGCTACCGTACTTAAGTTTTAGCATATCATAATTTTTTTAAAAATTTTGCGAATTACCAATCAAAATTCAAATGTTTTTTTTTTGTTGTAACTGGAAAAAAAAAATTCAAAATTCTATAAAGATCAATTTCTTGACATGTAGTAGTCTTAAAATATCGGTGTAGTAGATTTCAACATGAATAAAGGGACAAAGCACTTTCAAAAATTAAATTTATTCATGTTAAAATCTACTACACCGATATATATGGACTAGAAAGTTATCGGGTATCATTCAATTACAATCCGTAGGTCGGATCCGGATCTTTTTCTCTCTCTCTCTCGCAGGTTGCCCTAGCCACACTCTTCCTTCATCTCAGATCTGGTGCGGCGGCCGGTGGCTTCCACATCGCCGGCGCCGCGCCACCCCTCTAATACCGCTTTTCTTCTTCATTTCCCGGCGGTCTTCTTTTGGGCTTTTCTCGGTCAGGGGTTTCGTCGGGCTTTGGGTAGAGGAGGTCGTCGGCGGTCTGCTTCATCTCTGCAGCAAACCAGCGGTGTCTCCTCGGTCTGACTCTATTTTTGCAACGACCCACGGTGTTGGACGGAGGCTACTGGATCTCGCTTTTGGCCGCTCTGGTTTTCTCCGACGGCTAGCATAATCTCGGCTAGCCCTTGCTCTGTAGCAGCGGTTGTCTTCTCCGGAGGGGATTTTGATTTGCTCCGGCTGTCGACCTTCTCTCCATTTTGTGTTTTGCTTGCAGCGGCGGTTTGGATTTTGGTCGGGCCCCGGATGTTGCTTTTTGTAGGCTACGTTGCAGCGTGGTTCGGTTACGGTGGTGGTGCGACTTTGTGGCTTCAATGGCGGATGAGAGCGGGATTCCTTCACCGGACCTGGGATGTCATGGTGCGGTGAAGTTTTCCCTCTCGGCAGCGTGCTACCCGGCTTTCCAAGGTGCGTGGTGGTGACTTGTTGCCTCCTCCTCTTGGTTTGATCTCGGTCGAGTCTCGATCTCACCTCGGTCTTCGTGACAGCGACGAGATGTGGCGTCAAAGTTGGGTCTTCTCTCCTACCGGTGGTGGCGATCTGCTCCTCGAGGACGGGTTCTAGGGTCTCAGCTTGTGGCTAACCGCGGTGCGATAGTTCGTTTTTGCCTGGCTCGAGCGGCGGCCGTGGCTTCTGTCTCCTTCACTTCTTGGTACAGCTCATGGAGACTAGTATCTTATCGGTGGTCCGCGGTGGTGATTTTCCCTAGCTGTGGTTGTAGAAGTGTGGAACGTCGGAACTAATCTTCCGTTGTAAAGGTGGAGCCAGAGGACGGCGGATCTATGAAATGGAGGTTTTTTCTTGGGTTTCTTTTTCTCTCTTACGGCTTCTCCTCACTATCCGTTGTGGGACATTGTAGCTTGACGGAATTGTCGGTTTCGCCGGAGGTAACTGTCCCGGCAAAGCCATTTCCTGCAGTCCCGGTTTAGTTTGCGTGTTTATTTTTTAAAGTTTGTTTCGGGAGCTCGTGGCGGGTCTTTAGGTCGGGGTTCTCGTGCATAGCGGAGTCGTGGCGGTGTGGCGTAGCTAATGTCGTTAGTCAGTGTTTGGCGAGGGGAGTTTTTACTTTCTCTGTCTTTCTTCTCGACTCTGGCGTTGGTGAGTTGCATCGACGGTTTTCGCTGTATCGGTTTGACTTTGGTTTTTTCGGGATTGTGCATTGCGGCCTCCTGTCCTTTGCAGCCATCCCATCAGTGTGGAGATTCGACTTCATCCTCCTTGGGCTTCTCCCTCGCGATGGGTCCCTCAAGATGGTTTCTCACTTTGGTAAGTTTCTTTCTTATGTAAGGGGTTGGCTACTGGGCCGGCCTTTGTGGCCCAATTACCATGTAAGTCAGACACTGTCGGTAAGATATTTTTATATTGCCGGCACAACTTGATTTAATGAAATGGATCGTTAAAAAAAAAAAAAAGGTTATCGGGTTATAAATGTGGAGTCGGGGACCAAAAAAAAAATAGAAGAAAATGTTTGGTTACACGATTCTCCTAGACTGATGCTAAATGATATGTCCAAATTAAATAACATGAAACGATAAGTGACTCGTTTAAACTAGTATATATATAATGCAATAAATACAGACAATTCGCAACATCCATTGTTGGCATATTGATTGTATTAATTTGAAATCTCCTTTATCAATCCCTATCCAACCCTTTTACTTGGTCCAATGCAATAAGGACATATGTACAACTTTTGGACCTCAAAACTCATACAATGCCTAATCTACTTGGAAACTTTTCTAGTTCAGTTGGAGTGGAGACGCCTAATATTTTTGTTTCTCTTTTATAAATATCTGAATATAAAAATCGACGTTACACCGTTCATATGTATGTAGGCGGCTTTGGACGGATTTACGAGTGTCCGCATATAAGGATTGTTGATCCTCTTTCGAGTATCCCCAATTGGAGGTCAAAATATCTATACATTGAACCTAGTTTATTTCGACTGCATCAGTTATTTGGGTTGGTCATGGTGGTCTTGTTACTGTGCTATGTTCTTCGTCGATTCTGTATTCCTGTCTGTCCGTTCTGATGTCGGTTTGTGCTCGGTTTAATACCTATATCGGGTCTTAGGTATGAAGGATCGTTTCAGTTTGGTTCTTTTCGAAGTTCATGGGGTTTCAGCTCAGCTCAACTTCGACGTTTTCAATTTCTTTAGGTTTGACCGTAACACTGTTTTGATCCAGCTATTCAGTTTTAATAATTATGATTCATTTGCATTTATCCATCGTTCCTCTATTTTTGTATGTTGGTTCTAATTTGTATTTTTCTTAGTTGCGTTTGCATGTGTTTCCTAAATTAGCTTAGTGTTTGACTTTTAGGTTTTGTGTAATTCTATGTTTGGTTGGTTCCTTCTTTTAATTAGGCCTTCAGTTTTTGAGAGTTCTATAATTTCATCAGCTTAGTTTTTGAAATGTTTTTATCTTTGTCGGTTTTGTACATTTCAAGGTTTGATTAATAAAACTGATATCATCTTCCAATCCATAGATGACAAAAAAAATCGAAGTTACATTATAATTATTATTATTTTTTTTTTATTTTTTTATACGTATAGAACTGATATCATCTTCCAATCAAGATTTCTCACATCTCAGCAATGTAAAACAATTATTAAACCTTATAATGCACACCACATGTCAATTTTATTAATTAGAATTGTAATAATTTTTCTAAACTATTTATTTTGCTAAAAACAAAAAAAAATCACGGCACCCTGTAATATACATAAATGTTATTTTCTCTAAAGCCATTCGTAACCTCTTTTTCGTACTATCCGTAAGCATATTAGTATCACCTAATCTAGTTTGAGTTCTTTTATGCACAATAAAAAACACTATATTATTGCATTACTTTTAAATTACTATGTTATCCGGTCAAATTAGTTATATAACTCTTTCTAAATAAACCCTAGAATAGCACAGCCTTTTTTTTTACTTTTTATTCAAGGAAACTATATAAAGTTGTTTCAAATAGTTTTCGAACGCATGTCTCCATTACTTTTTCATGTTACATCTTTTCAAAATTGAGTATAGTATTTAATATTTTCCTTTTTGAATAGTGATATTAACTCAGTAATTACTCTAATAAAGTAATAATAACTCTAATAATAATATAGGTGATAGACTGATAGTGGGCGAAATACTTGTTTACAATATATTAAGGTGTAATGTCAAATTATTAACGCCAAGTGGCAATCCTTTAATGGAAACTGACGAAAAACCGTGGGTACGCCAAAAATCCGCTAATTGGAACAAGGGCATAATTGTCAATTCACGCACAGTTTCGCGACTTTTCTTGAAAAAGCAACTTCGAGAATCGTAACTGATAGCGCTTAAGAGGTTATAATCAAGAAATATCCGAAATTACAAAAATACCACTTTCATCTGTCCTCGTTTATGTAAATTTTTTGATCATCATCGGATTGGTTAAAACATCCAAAAAGAGGAAGCATCGAAATTTTTCTTTCTTTTTGCTTCGCTCTCGTTCGATGCTCTTGAATCATTGTTTGCTTCTCGATCCTCTGTTCGTTTGATGGGATTTATTTTCTGGGAGATTCACTTGCCATGGCCAAATTGTCTTTCAAGGATTCTCTAAAAGCTCTAGAAGCCGATATCCAACACGCTAACACACTGTAAACCCCTCAAATTCCTTCTTTGATTTTATCGAGTTCATCGGCTTTTTTTTTTTGTAATTCTAAAGTCTCGATCTTTTTTTAAAAAAATTCTAAAGTCTCGATCTTTTTTTGTTTGTTTGTTTGGTTTGGTTTGCATGTAAGAGTATTCATAGGTCCACTAGTGTGGTTTTGAGGTTATTCTTGTGGTGTAAGAGTTGAGAAATTGTATGCCCTGTGTTTTCTGGGTATTCGATTTGATCACTGAGTTAGGGTTTATCAAGACTCGAACTGTTTTTAAGTACCAAGGAGTGAAAGCTAATGGCCTCAACTGATTCTTCGGATTCTTGTTCTTGAATCGTTGACTTGAAGCTGAAAATCTCAGTGGCTTCTTTAGCTGAATCACTAATGTTTTCGAGCTGAAACAGTTTTTTTTTGTTTGTTTTAAATCTGAGGCTGACTGGGCTGAATCAGTCTTTGGCTAGATTAATATGTGAAAGGAGAATGTTTCTGTGATTGCGTCATGGAACTTATATCAATGTTAAAGCTCTACATGCATACTTTCTGTTTGAACCAAAAATCTGTTTCTTGTTAGAGGTGCTTATGATCTTTATTGCGTCTTTTTTTTGTTTTTGTCTTCCTGAAAATGAATAACAGAGCTCTAGATTATCCTCGGGAGAAGGATGGAGCGCGTGTTCAGATGAGATTATCGTACAGCCCGGCTGCTCAGTTTTTTCTTTTTCTTGTACAATGGACTGATTGTAACCTCGCTGGTGCCCTCGGTTTACTCAGAGTTCTTATCTATATGGTACTTTCCCCTTTGTTTTACTACATTAACCATGATGTTCTTTGTGATTAACTCGTTGAGTTCTATTTGGTTCAGACTTATGCTGATGGAAAAACCACAATGTCGGTTTACGAAAGAAAAGCCAGTATTAGAGAGTTCTACGGTATATGTTTATTTGGCACTGATGTAATTTTCTGGTAAACGAGGTTGATATCGTTTATGCTTATGACCTTTTTTTTGCTGTTCTGGTAATTTTGTAGCTGTTATATTCCCGTCGTTGTTACAACTACAAAGGGGTATTACAGACATAGAAGACCGCAAACAAAAAGAGGTCTGCAGTATGCGGTACAGAAAGAAGGACGAAACCGAAAAGTGTAAGCTCTCAGAGATTGAGATGGAAAGGGAAGAAGAATGTGGAATTTGTATGGAGTTGAACAGCATGGTCGTGCTTCCCAACTGTACTCATTCTTTGTGCATCAAATGTTATCGCGATTGGTAAGTCACTAAACAGCTTTATTTTTTTTAAAGTGTTGAATGTAACCGGGTTTGCTGAAAAAAGGGTCATGTTTGTCTTTAGGCGAGAGCGGTCAGAGTCATGCCCTTTCTGCAGAGACAGTCTTAAAAGAGTAGAATCGGGTGATCTCTGGATGTTCTTGGACAAAACCGATACAATGAATCTCTATGCAGTCGTGAGAGAGAACCAGAAACGGTTGTTTGTGTACATTGAGAAGTTACCACTGGTGGTTCCAGACCAAGCGTTTGCGTCTTCTCCATACGATTGCCATGTGAGGTGAAGAAGAAAAAGGCGTAGACCGGTTCTGGTAAAACTTTATCTGTATATTGGAGACTTTTAAATTTGGGAGGGGAAAGGAGGAGGACTCCTTTGTATATTTATTAGAGTTAAGTAGAAGTCTAGTAGTAGTGGTCCGTCTCAATCTTTGTAAACTCTTTTCTTTTACCATCTTCTTGGGAAAGTTCCACTTACTACTCTGTTTTGTCTCTGTTTTAAGGAGATGACTAATTCACTTTGTTTTCGTCTCTGTCTTAAGGTCATTATAATCCCAATTATTAGAAAAATAATCCAAAAACTGAAATAAAACACTATAATTTTGTTTCTTCTCAAATTCAAAACTTGCAATTTGCAGGTCAGTTCATTTAAAAACCGAACATTTTTATGTGTATGTTAAATAATTTTAGACTGAATTTTCTTCATTTTAGATTTTACACAAAATTATGAAATTCAAACCGACCCGTCATTACTTTTCGGGTCGAGTTTGGGTGGATCCGGCCTACATAACCCGACCCGTTCAATCCAGCGTCCTTTTGTTACAAGTTTGGCGTCTCCCGCGAGTAATCGTCCCGTTTATAGGCAGTTGGATCTAGGGTTACTCCGAGAGAGAATCGATTAAGCGATGAATCAATTGAAGCTGATACAGAGGATTAACTCCAAAGAATCAGATCTAGGGATTTCTGACGAAGCATCTTGGCACGCCAAGTACAAAGACTCAGCCTACGTTTTCGTCGGAGGCATACCGTACCATCTCACGGAGGGTGATCTCCTCGCCGTTTTCGCACAGTACGGGTTTTCTTACACTTTGAATTTGGTATACTCGAGGGTGATTCTTATCTGATGTTTGGTTTTCATTTGAGCTTGAAGATATGGTGAAGTTGTTGATGTGGATCTTGTTCGAGACAAGGCAACTGGAAAATCAAAGGGATTTGCGTTTGTTGCGTATGAAGATCAGAGAAGCACCACTCTTGCTGTTGGTTAGTCACTTACATTCCTTTCTCTATCGATCCTACACATTCATTAGTTTATCTTAGATCCGATTCTCTTAAAATCGCAGATAATCTGAATGGTGCTAAGGTGTTGGGGCGGATCATAGAAGCGGACCATTGTGGTGAATACACAAAGAGAGAAGAGGAAGATGAAGAGACGAAGCAGAAGAAAAGAGGTGCTCGTGGTGTATGCAGAGCTTTCCAGAGAAGGGAGTGTACTCGTGGAGATTCTTGCAAATTTTCCCACGATGAAAGAGTGAGCGAGCACATTCATCTCAGATTTACATTACTTGCATGAAACATGCTTTCAAGAGAATGATTTTCCGTTCATTCTTCATATGGACAGAGAGCTGCGAGTATCGGTTGGGGTCATGAAGATGGTAGAAGAAGTTTCAGGTGAGATCTAGTAAAGATCGCAATAGCATTGGTGTTTAATAGGGATTCTTCATATTGATTACCAAGTGGTAATGCTTTACATGATCAATAGTCTCTGAGTTGTAGCTAGAATCTATGGCAGATAAGATCTGATGACCGTTAGCTTACCCACAGATGTTTTTCTTCTCTGTATATGTCAAGTATTGATTTTAGAGTTTTCTCCTTTATTCCTTTACAGTTTGAGTAGGACAGGAAACACATAATCGATTCGGTTCTAGGCAGGAGACCGCTTCTTGAGTTTCTTGGCTATACCTGCAAAGTACTTGCCATGGTAATTTGCCTGCTGAATCTCCAGCTCAGTTGGCTCGCGCGACCCATCAGCTGCATAAGTCCCCGAGCCATACGGCGAACCACCTTTCACCTCTCCCATCTCATACATGCTTTTACCAAATGTGTACCCCAACGGTACAAATATCATCCCGTGATGAGCCAGTTTTGTCACTGCCGTCAGTCTGCAGTTAAAAAAAATCAACCACTTTGACTATAGTCTTCCTACATTGCTATGTGTTACTTAGGACTATGTTCTTACGCAGTTAGTTCTTGGCCTCCACCGTGGAAACCTGTACTCCAGAAGATTCCGGCGGGTTTTCCGGCGAGAGCCTGTGAAGCCCAAAGATCATTTGTGTTGTCAAAGAAGGTCATGACCTGTGATGCCATCACTCCAAACCTAGAAGGAAAGCCAAACATGAATCCGTCGGCTTCCGCCAGTTGCTCTGCTCGAATCTCCGCCACATCGTCCGGTCTTGGAGCGGCCTTCACTTTCTCTAGTATCTTTTCAGGTAATGTCTCCGGTATTTGCCAGAGTGTTGCTTCCACGTCTGGAACGGCGTTTGCTCCTCGGAGAACCTCTCTTGCCATTGTCTCGACGTGGCCGTGCAACGAATAGTACCTACGAGGAAAACCCGAAAACCGGATATTTTCGTCAAAACCAAACCGGCATGACAACCGGCACAGAACCTCGTTCTGTCTGAGCCAGTAGTAATAAAATCGCATATTACGCCGGACCGGAAAACTGAGCGCCGGTTGATTAACTTCGGACGTATCGATTTAAGACTCACACTATATAAATCTTGGTGACAGCCATAGCTTAGTGCTGAAAACTTCGGACAAAACCAGGATTCCTGTCCCTGCGAGTAAGAACACCAATGTTAAAAAAACTTTGAAGATCTGATGCTTTTCGATTATTCAAAATCGAAATTTAGATATCGATGCGAAGACGTTTATATATTCCCCTTGAAGACGAATAATTGATCACAAACTTTGATCAAAGCTTGCGGAAAAGGGGATTCCATAAAAAGTGACATTATTCGATTTGCAAATTAGAGTCGGCTCCAGTACAACAAGTTCTAAGAAAATAACTAACCTTTGTGAAAGAGCAAGAAGGAGAGAAGAGGAAACAGTTTGAGGTTCGGAGTTAGCTTCGGGAATGCTCAGGGAACATATGTCTTCAGGTTTTGTGAATATGATCTTTTAAGAAACTATAGATGACATGGCAAGAGTTTGACCGACCATTTTTCTTCTATTATACGGGGCTCATCTTCAAGCCCAATAAAAAATACTCCCTCCGTTTCTTTTTATAAGTAGTTTTGACTAAAATCACAACTATTAAGAAACTCATCTTTTACTAAAAAATATCATTTAATATAAAACATAAAAACAACTTATATTGTGAAACAAAACAAAATCTCTAAAACTACTTATAAAAAGAAACGGAGGAAGTATGAGAAGTGAGTCCTTTTTGGATAGATAGGCCAGACAATGATAAATCTCATGACCAAAAATTAGTCATATTTATAATATAGTATCTAATTTAAGAAATTTATATATAGTATTTAATTTAAGAAATATATTAATATATATATATATATATATGTATATATGATTGCATAATATATAGATAATTACTTACTAAGAATAAATGTTTTTAAATTAATGTCTAGTAATATTTTTTTTAAGATTTACAGGACAGCAAAGTGATAGCTTTTATATATATATAAAAAGCATTAAATAAAATTATACAAATTTAATAAAAAAATTAGAATGAAATACATGTACATGTAATAAATTATCATTTTTAAAGTAAGATTTAATTATAAAAAAATGTTTATTATAAGAGAATCCTTTCATTTCATGTTGATCTCCATAAAAAAATTTAATTTTTTTTAGTACCGTTCGAGCGGGAGTGACACATCCCACTTATAATGCCCCACTTGACCAAGAGTTAGTTTGATAATTTCGCATCCGGAGAGATTCGATCCATGGCATGGATCAACATAGTCGGATCTTCCCTGGATGGGAACCACCTCTTGGTTAGAAATTTTTTTTAAAAAATATATTATATATTATATTTTAGCTATTTTATTGTTTTTGACTTTTTTTATTCTACATATTATTTTTTTATTGGTTGAATTATGTTTAAATGGATAATAAATGATATTTTTATTATGGAAAAATAAAAATTAAATGAATCATTAATCTGTGTGTAAAAACCTTAAACATTATCAGATAAGAGAGAGAAAAAGAATATTTTTCATTAACCTGTAAATGTGTATCCAGTATTGTTTATATACAAATCATAATATTAACCAACTAGTAAACCATTCTGGTTTACTCCTAATACCCCTCCCTCAAGTCGAATTCTTCAAGGGGGGAGAAAGAGACTTGAAAATGCATATCTCGACATCAACATCTTGAATGTCTTGGGAGGAAGAGCCTTAGTAAAAAGATCAGCCAACTGATTTCCTGTTGTAACATGCATCAGTTTCAAGAAGCCAGCCCTCAATCTTTCACGAATCAAATGACAGTCATTTTCTATATGTTTTGTTCTTTCGTGAAAAACTGAGTTCGAAGCAATTTGTATTGCTGCTGTACTATCACAGAAGAGATTAGCTGGACCAGTAACTGTAATCTTCAAATCCTGCAACAATTGATTTAACCAAACCAACTCACAAGTTGTATCAGCCAAAGCTCTATATTCTGCTTCTGCACTACTTCGTGAAACTGTTTTCTGTTTTCTTGATTTCCATGAGATCAATGAATCTCCAAGAAAAATACAGAATCCTGTAGTTGATCTCCTAGAGTCTGGACATGCTGCCCAATCCGCATCTGAGAAAGCTTGTAAACGGATTTCAGATTGAGCAGAATAGAAAAGGCCTCGGCCTGGATCTCCTTTCAAGTACTTCACAATTCTATGAGCAGCTTCAAGATGATGAGTTCTTGGTTGTGATAAAAACTGACTCAGCTTGTGAACTGCATAAGTAATGTCTGCCCTTGTGATCGTGAGGTACAAAAGCTTACCAATGATAACTCTGTAAATTGTTGGATCTTTAAGCAATTCACCACTTTCTGAACTTAATTGTGTAGTTGGATCCATAGGAGTAGCAACAGGCTTGCAACCAAGAAAACCAACACTGTCCAACAAATCCAAAGCATATTTGCGTTGACACACTGAAATTCCTTTGTAAGTTCTTGCAATTTCCAGTCCAAGGAAGTATTTAACTGAACCAAGATCTTTGAGCTTAAAAGCCTGACCAAGAGTGGACTTCAAAGCAGAAACAACATCATCATTATTGCTGGCAATGAGAATATCATCCACATATACCAATAAGGCAATAAATGTTGTATCAACATGTTTAACAAAGAGTGTATGCTCTGTTTCTGTCTGAACAAATCCATCTTTTAATAACACTTCAGAAAACTTCTTATTCCACTGTCTTGACGCTTGTTTAAGACCATAAAGAGACTTATGCAACTTCCATACTGCATTTGGAGGTAATGATTCACCAGGAGGAGGTGTATATCCAGGAGGTAATTGCATATATATCTCTTCTTCAAGATCTCCATGTAAAAAAGCATTTGTTACATCCATTTGCGTGAGTGACCAGCCATGCTTAGCTGCTAAATCCAGTATCAATTTTACGGTGACAAGCTTAGCTACGGGAGAGAATGTGTCAATATAGTCCACACCCTCTTGCTGAGTGTATCCCTTTGCCACTAAACGAGCTCGATATCTGTCCACTGTTCCATCTGCATTATGCTTTATCTTGTAAACCCATCTACAACCAATTGGTTGCTTCCCTTTAGGCAGAGAAACCACTGAGAAAGTACCAGTCTTGACACAAGTCTGTAATTCCTCATTCATGGGCTCATGCCATTTTTCATTTCTGACAGCCTCAAGAAAATTCTTTGGTTCTGATTCAGTTGATATATTCAAAATGAAACTCTGATAATGAGCATTCAATTTTGAATAATCCAGCACAGAAGAGATGGGATGAGCAGTATGGCCACTTGAGACTTGAATTTGATTAACCAGATTGCAATGGTAATCAGTCAAGTAAGATGGAGGACGAGTGTTTCGCTTAGGCCTATTTGCATTAACACCAGTAGTATTCTCAGACTCTACTGGGAAACCACTGTTATCAGATAGAACTTCAGAGATGAAAGGAACTGTTTGGGCAGGAAAAGGAAAAGATGTATCTGGGATAGGCAAAGGAAGTATAGTAGATGAAAAAAGATCAAGTGTGGAAGGGGACAATTTTGAAGAATGAAAAGGAAAGATATCTTCATGGAATTTAACATTTCTGGAAATGGAAATGGAATGTGTTTCGAGATTAAGAACCTTGTAGCCTTTGTAACCAGAAGGGTATCCAAGGAAAACACATGCGTCTGATCTTGGGGTAAATTTGCGTCTGTCTTTGGGATAAGTAGAAGCATAACAGAGGCAGCCAAAAGTTTTTAAAAGAGAATAATCTGGTTTCTTTTGGAGAAGAAGTTCAAATGGTGTTTTGTTGTTGAGTAAAGGAGAGGGAGTTCTGTTGATAAGGAAAACTGATGTACGTATACAATCAGTCCAATATTGTAAGGGGATATTTGATTGGAAAAGGAGAGCCCTGGCCACATTAAGAATGTGTTGATGTTTTCTTTCCACAACAGAGTTTTGTTGTGGTGTATCAACACAAGAAAAGTAATGAAAAATCCCTTTAGAAGTAAGAAGAGAAGTAAAAGCAAGTTCTGGAGCATTATCTGAACGAATTGCTTTGACTTTATTAGAATATTGTGTTTCTACAGTATTGAGAAAGATAGGAAAGACTTGAAGGACATCACTTTTAGACTTCAAAAGATACACCCACGTAACTCTAGTACAATCATCTACTAGAGTCAGAAAATACTTGAAACCCTCTGTAGAAACAACAGAAAAAGGACCCCAGACATCCAAATGTATAAGATCAAAAGGATGCTTTGAAAGATTATTAAGAAAGGGAAAAGCTAAGCGTTTTTGTTTTGCTAAGTGGCAAATTTTACAATGTGACCAGTCCTTGAGCTTTGTTTTGGGAATGAAGAGATCTTCAGAAAGAGTTTGAATCTTAAGAAAAGAAGGATGACCCAGCCTTGAATGCCAAAGAGTGCTTGAATCAGAAAGATTGAGATTGCAAATGAGAGATGGTTGTAGTGACTGTGATGATTGGGACTCTAAATCCAGTAAGTAGAGTTTGTTTTGAAGTTTACCCCTCCCAATCATCAAGCCCTGAGTAAACTCCTGAATTGTGCAAAAAGAAGAATAGAAGTTAACAGAAAATGCACAATCTTGAAGCAGAGAGCTTACGCTGATCAGATTTAGGTGGAAAGAAGGAATGAAAAGAACATTTTGGAGAAGAAGTTTATCTGATAACTTGACTGTACCAGATTGATTAATAACAATCATAGTACTGTCAGGAAGTTTCACAGTAGTTTCAGAAATACTACTAATATCATCAAATAAACCTAAGTTGCAACAAACGTGTGTTGTTGCACCAGAATCTATTATCCAGGCAGTAAAATTAAGGCATGTTTCCTTAAGTGTGGTGCAGATGAGATTACCTGCAGACGTAGAAGGATAGTTGACACCAGGAGTCTCACTTATGCTTGGCATATGACACTGGACTTTTGTTGTTAACTGTTGTGCCAATTGGTGAATTTGCTCCTCAGAAAGTTGAGCCAAAGTATTAGACACTTGGTGAAAGTGATCTTGTACTGCAGGAGAAGTAGTAACAACTATATTGCCAACTGTGTTCTGTCGAAGACCTTTCTGAACTTGGGCCTTAGCATTGTTGTTACCATACTGAGCACCATATTGTTGCTGCTGGAATGATGGGTTATGGTGAGGCTGTTTTGGAGCAAAATTCTGTGTAGTCTGAGAATCAGAAGACTTGTAACCAGGTGGATATCCATGTAGCTTATAGCATTTATTGACTGTATGTCCTTGTAAACCACAGTAGGTACAAACTGGTCTTTGCTTCGACTTGTATCCTCCGGCAACTGCTCCAATTACTTCATTATGGCCTGAATATTGTCCAAGAACTCCATTGTGCTGAAAACTCGAGTCATAAGATTGTTGACTATTCTGAGAGTTCACTTGAAAGACAACATCATCAGCTTGAGGTGTGTGCTTGATCATCTTTTGATGCTCATGTTGAATCACCAAATTTAAGGTCTTCTCCAAATCAGGTAATGGATCAAGCATAATGATCTGTTCTCGGACGTTTTCATAAGAATCATTCAAACCAAACAAGAACTTGATAACAAAGTTTCTTTCAAAAAGATCCATCCACTTCGTATCTAGCTCACAATTGCAACCACCACACTGACATATCGGAAAATCCTGAGCGCTCTTCACATCTTCCCAGATTGTAACCATTTTTGTATAAAACGTATTAACGTCTAAAGATCCTTGACGAAGACCATGAAGTTGTTGTTCTATCCGATACAACCTAGGGACATTATTTTGCTTGAATCTTTTAAGTAATTTTGACCAGATTCCATGAGCAGTTTTCACAAACAGAACACTTTGACCAATCGTTTTTGAGACAGAGTTCATTAACCAGGAGCGTACCACATCGTTGACGCGAGACCACGTCGCTGCATCTCTATGATCATCGGCCGGCTTCGGAAGAGTGCCGTCGACAAAACAAAGTTTATTTCGACCGTTCAACGCCATCAACATAGATTGGTGCCACGAACTAAAATCTGAAGCTCCGTTGAGTCTATCGGAGACAAGCATTAGACCTGAGTGATCACTGCCGCTGAGAAAGTATGGGTTGTCATATGAATCACGATTCATCGCTGCCGCCATTGTTGTATTAGACGAAGAAACAAGAAATCGAAGAAGATTGAGCAATTAGGGCTCAAATTGAAGAGAAGAAGATCGATTCAGACGAAATAGAATGGTGAATCGAAGAAAACTAAGCTCGATTCATGAAAAATCGAAGCTCAGATGTAGAAATCGAATAAGAAATCGAAGAAAGTTTGTTAGCGGAAGGAGAGAGAAGCTCTGATACCATATCAGATAAGAGAGAGAAAAAGAATATTTTTCATTAACCTGTAAATGTGTATCCAGTATTGTTTATATACAAATCATAATATTAACCAACTAATCATTAATCTGTGTGTAAAAACCTTAAACATCACTTATATTATAACATATGGAGTATTTTTTTCCCTTTATTCTCATATTTGTTTAGGATTTGAATGATACATAACTTTTTCATGTTTTTACGTTTTGAAAACGTGATTCCACTGAATGCATACCAATCACAATAATAAATACATAATGATAAAAAGTAAAAATTAACAAGATATTTTTCAATCTATCATGCACGTTTTAAATTTATAACTAGTTTATAAAAAAAATTATTCATCTAATAAATAATATTTTTTGGCGTTTTAAGTTTATTGAATGTTGTTTTATCGTCCTATTAATTCCGCTATTGTATCATTAAACTATTCTAGTATTATGCTATCC
Organism: Eutrema yunnanense; assembly: GCA_002933935.1. NCBI lineage: Eukaryota > Viridiplantae > Streptophyta > Magnoliopsida > Brassicales > Brassicaceae > Eutrema > Eutrema yunnanense. The sequence goes on along the minus strand of PKML01020056.1, from coordinate 262,509 downwards.
AGCTAACATATCAATCAAGCCCTTAGTATTTAAAGCGAAGGAGAACACAATCAGCTGTAATATATATTTTCCTTAAAAGAAATTGGGTTCAAACTAGATGTAACAAAATAAAATCAGAGATGGTTTAGCCATGTTCTGTTTGTTCGTGGCTTTTTCCGATCTCACTAGTATTGTGGAAGGAGTCTTTTATCAAGGTTCAATCGGCGTCTTTTCCGCAAGAGTAATAAGGCTAAGTGTTCGTCTTCATTCCTCTAACTCTGGTTCTGCCTTTGTTCCCATTTTTTCTCTTTCGCTCGCTTGGTATTGTTAGTTGTTGTTGGTTTCGGTTCCAGTTTGTAATTTTAGTTTGGAACTTGCTTGTCTTTTCTTGTTTGGGCGTAGTATTTCAGCTTTGTCTTCGAGGAATTTTGTATTCCGTCGGCTTTGTTTCCGAGGATATGTATTTTTTCCTTCGGCTCTGTTTCCCTCGTTTGGGCTTTGTTTCCCTCGTTTGGGTTTTGTTTCCCTCGTTTGGACTTTTAGACTTTTGTAAAACTCTATAATTTCAATAAAACTCCATATGACAAAAATATATATATATCAGAGATATGTTTCCTTAAAATGTAAACACTATGATACCATAACATACAAATATTAGTAAAATATCTAGTTATACTAGTGTTTTTTTTTTTTTGGGTAATGAACAAGAACCATTTTTTGGTCAACATACAATGATACCATTGGATACGAGTATCATTAAAAAATAGAGATGGTAATACTTTTTTGTTATACAAGTAAAGAAATAGAATCAAAGGAATTTGATTAGGATTTGTTTCTTGACACGGTTTAGGCATGGATTATTCTATTTATACATCGATCATATCAAGTTGATCTCCACAGAATTTGTGAAATTACAGTAAAACTTTAGATAATTATAAAAAGATGGCCAAACGAGCAGCTTCCTTTTCTCTCCTCTCATGTGTCCTTATCTTATTATTGAGTTCAGTTTCAGCAGTCACAGATGATCCTCAAGATAGACAAGTATATTATTAATCTACATATAATAATTATCAAGATAATTTATTTCTCCTTATTACATTTTATCATACATGATGATGATAATGATGATAATAATCTATGAAGGTGTATGTTGTCTACATGGGTTCACTTCCGTCTCGAGCGGACTACACACCAATGTCGAATCACATAAGTATTCTTCAAGAAGTCACCGGAGAAAGGTATGATTTAATTAATTCATTCTCTACTCATTGATTAGTTATAATTAGTTTACGTTATGAGCATTCTAACAAATGAGATATACATATGCATATAGTTCGATCGAAGGTCGTTTAGTGAGAAGTTACAAGAGGAGTTTTAACGGGTTTGCGGCCCGACTCACTGAGTCAGAACGAGAACGAGTAGCCGGTGAGTGTTCTTCGATCGAGACACTTTTATGTTGAAATGATTTTAGAGAAAGGTTCCATAATCAAAACCATAACATGTTTTGCTTAGAAATGGAGGGAGTTGTGTCTGTGTTCCCGAACAAGAAGTTACAACTCCAAACGACTGCGTCTTGGGACTTCATGGGTTTAAAGGAAGGAAAGAATACGAAGAGGAACCCGACCGTGGAAAGTGATACAATTATCGGAGTCATCGACTCTGGGATTTGGCCAGAATCGGAGAGCTTCTCCGACAAAGGCTTTGGTCCTCCTCCAAAGAAATGGAAAGGTGTTTGTTCCGGCGGCAAAAACTTCACATGCAACAAGTAATTTTCTAAATTTCTCTCTTGCAAGATTAATCTCGTTTTAGGAAGAGATTGATGTGTTTTACAATGTTTCAGCAAGTTGATCGGAGCAAGAGACTACACAAGCGAAGGAGCTAGGGACAGCGAAGGCCACGGTACACACACAGCGTCCACAGCTGCTGGAAACGCAGTCGCGAATACAAGCTTCTATGGACTCGGCAGTGGAACGGCAAGAGGAGGCGTTCCGGCATCTAGAATCGCCGCTTACAAAGTCTGCCTTCCGACAGGGTGTACCTCGGAATCTATACTGTCTGCTTTCGATGACGCGATAGCAGACGGTGTTGACCTCATCAGCATCTCCCTCGGGAGAGACGAGCCCTCCATATACGAAAAGGACACTATTGCGATCGGGGCATTTCACGCTATGGCCAAAGGGATTCTCACTGTGCACTCAGCCGGTAACAGTGGTCCGAATCCGACCACAGTTGTGAGCGTAGCACCATGGATCTTAACCGTTGCAGCCAGCACCTCGAACCGTGAGTTTGTCACCAAAGTTGTTCTCGGAAACGGCAAGACACTTGTCGTAAGTTTCAAGAAACGTTCTTATTTCTATGATCATAGTAATCTTTGTCCCTCTAAATCACCAATGACTCTTTTGTGTTTGTCTTAACGCAGGGGAAATCAGTAAATGCTTTTGATCTAAAAGGAAAGAAGTATCCACTTGTGTACGGAGAAAATTTTAAAGAATCTCTGGTCAAGGGAAAGATCTTGGTGAGCGGATATTCAGTTAGTTCGGAAGTAGCTGTTGCATCCATAGTTAGAGGCTATCTAGACTATGCATCTGTTAAGCATAGGCCCTTCTCTGCTCTTTCACTAGAGGACTTCGACTCTCTTGTCTCTTACATTAACTCCACAAAGTAACAAACGATCTTCTCTCTATTTCATAATCTTTCCATTTGCTCTAGATTTATCCTTCTTTGTCCTGATATATCTCTGTTTTTGTTTTCTCAGGCTCCCGCAAGGAACTGTTCTAAAAACTGAGGCAATCTATAATCAAAAAGCTCCTAAAGTTGTTTCCTTCTCTTCTCGCGGTCCAAACACCGTTGCAGTTGATCTTCTAAAGGTAACATTTTTATGATCTTGATTCTTTTTTTTTTTTTTTTCATTGTCTGAGAGACAATGGTCGACGGATTGCAGCCGGATGTGACAGCACCAGGAGTGGAGATCCTCGCTGCCTATTCACCTTTGGCTTCACCATCTACAGATTTCAGAGACCAAAGACATGTGAAGTACTCTGTAATGTCCGGAACTTCAATGTCTTGTCCACACGTTGCAGGCGTGGCTGCGTACATCAAGACTTTTCATCCTGAATGGTCTCCTTCCGTGATCAAATCTGCCATCATGACAACCGGTAAACAAAATATCATATCCAGCTATTGAAAACTCTGTTCTTATACAGTCTTTTACCTAATCTTTGCAGCTTGGCCAATGAATGCTTCTGGAACTGGGGTTGCATCGACCGAGTTTGCTTATGGAGCAGGACATGTCGACCCAATAGCCGCTCTAAATCCTGGACTTGTCTATGAACTGGACAAAGCAGACCACATCGCCTTTCTCTGCGGCTTGAACTACACTTCGAAAACCCTTAAACTCATTTCCGGTGAAGCCGTCACTTGCACTGGAAAGACCTTACCAAGAAACCTCAACTATCCTTCAATGTCGGCTAAACTTTCGGGATCTAATAGCTCCTTTACCGTGACTTTCAACAGAACCGTCACCAACCTCGGTTTCCCCAACTCTACATACAAATCAAAGATTGTCTTAAATCATGCATCTAAGCTCAACATCAAGGTCTCCCCTAATGTTCTATCTATGAAGTCAGTGAATGAGAAGCAGTCTTTCGCTGTGACTGTTTCAGGCAGCGATCTCGACCCAAAACTGCCTTTGTCTGCGAATCTGATTTGGTCAGATGGCACACATAACGTCAGAAGTCCCATTGTTGTCTATACTGATGGTAACTGATGAGGCATTAACAGTTCACCATAGTTGTTGTGTTTCTTTATTCTGGATTGTTGTGTTTAAATCTCCATTCACAGTTTCAAAGAACTATTTGAATTAAACTCATCCATATATCCTCGAAGACAAAATTCAATTCAAGCATTCTCGTTTTAACGATCATCTCAAGGATCCAATTTTGATAAAGCTCCAGAAACAAGAAGCATAGCAATGTTACCTCAGAGAAAATCGATTCGGCCCCAAAGAAGCAAGCAAGCAAGCGCCGATGTTAAATCCGTCAGACGAGGAAGATGAAGAACTGAAGATAATAAAAACGTTTTTTAATTAGTAAACAATTCTGAAAATATCGATTCTAATTTTCTAAATACTAAAAAAATTTAAAAACCCTAAAAAATTCTAAATACTAAAAAAAATTCTAAAAACCCTAAAATTTTTCTAATTTAAAAAACTTTACTAAAATTCTAATCTCATAAACCCTAACAAATTTCATTCCACCAAACAAATACTCCTCCTGTTTCACAAATAGTGTCATTTTGACATATTTCACACATTTTAAGAAAATTATTAAAAGTTTCATATTATCCCTTATTAATACAGTAAACATTTTTTCTTAAAACATGATTTTTATTCAAAATTATGCATTGAAAACATAAAATGACACTTTTTGTGAAACAAAAACAAAATCTTAAAACAACACGCTTTGAGAAACGGAGGGAGTACACAACAAATCTCATTCCAAAAAAAAACTATCAAAATTAACCACCTAATAAACTCTAAAAACTATCAAAACTAACAAGATTTACAATACAACAAATATAAACACTTACACATGATCCATGATTGATGAAGAAGAGTGAATATTTAGAGAGATTGGAAGTGATAGCAACCGAAATCGTCCAATCTTAGAGAGAGAAGAGGAAGAAAAACGGTAAGAGAGAGAAGGAGAAAGAGAGAAATGAGGGAGAAGACAATTCGTGGATAATAAATATATGGATTTCCAACGGCTATATCCACGAAAATCCGTCGGATTATTTAAAAAATTTCGTTTAGGCGGTTAACCTTCCTTACGTGTTCCCATTTTTGGTAATCTGTTGATCAATGCTTCAATCTCTGATTTCTCGAGGTTTATTTTGGGACTGAGAGAAGATGGAAAAAATCGGTGCAATTCTAAGACCACCTCCAATGGGGGGTTCTTAACCCAAAAACATGGGGTTCTTAACCCAAAAAAAAAAAATTATAATAATTGTAATAGTTAAGAACTGGTTCTTAAATCGGAACTTTTAGAACCGGTTCTTAAGAGGGGTTCTTAGCCACGTGTCAATACCTAATTCGCCAGATTTTTTTTACTTTACTTTTTCTTTTTTTTTTTCTTAACTTTAACTTAAAAAAAAATTCTTAATTTTTTGATTAAAACTTTTTCTTAACAATATAATTTATCAAAATTTTTTGATTATACTTCAAATAAATGATTTATCAAATATTTTTTTTTTAAGAACCCCTAATGAGGTTAACCATATTGGAGGTGAAAAAACTTAAAGGGTTCTAAATTTTTAAATAATCAAAATTTATGATTAAAAAAATTGGTAAGAATCCAATCATGGGGTTCACCATTGGTGATGCTCTAATATATGTTAGGAAAACACCCCAAAAAAAAATGATTAAATGTGTGGTGGTTAAGTAAGATTTAAAATGACCCGTTGGATGTCATTGTTTCGAAAGTTAATGTGATCTGAACCGATAGACAATTTTTCCCTCTTTAAAAAGGTTATATAATGATATTTACATAGAGTCATAGACTACATATAAATCCTTAGCTATCAACAATAATTGATACGTGAGTGTCATACGAGGTTGAGTCGAGTGTGTGCAGAAAATATTACAAAGAATATACATGTGGGGGAGTTATTGGTTCTTGCATTTTAATGGATTTGGAAATGTGTTATTGGTTCTATCATATCCAGCTATTGAAAACTCTAGTGTTCTTATACAGTATTTTACCTAATCTTTGCAGCTTGGCCAATGAATGCTTCTGGAAATGGGGTTGCATCGACCGAGTTTGCTTATGGAGCAGGACATGTGGACCCAATAGCCGCTCTAAATCCTGGACTTGTCTATGAACTGGACAAAGCAGACCACATCGCCTTTCTCTGCGGCTTGAACTACACTTCGAAAACCCTTAAACTCATTTCCGGTGAAGCCGTCACTTGCACTGGAAAGACCTTACCAAGAAACATCAACTATCCTTCAATGTCGGCTAAACTTCCGGGATCTAATAGCTCCTTTACCGTGACTTTCAACAGAACCGTCACCAACCTCGGTTTCCCCAACTCTACATACAAATCAAAGATTGTCTTAAATCATGCATCTAAGCTCAACATCAAGGTCTCGCCTAATGTTCTATCTATGAAGTCTGTGAACGAGAAGCAGTCTTTCACGGTGACTGTTTCGGGCAGCAATATCGACCCAAAGCTGCCTTTGTCTGCGAATCTGATTTGGTCAGATGGCACACATAACGTCAGAAGTCCCATTGTTGTCTATACTGATGGTAACTGATGAGGCATTATCAGTTCACCATAGTTGTTGTGTTTCTTTATTCTGGATTGTTGTGTTTAAATCTCCATTCACAGTTTCAAAGAGCTATTTGAATNTTTGTTGAATGGTTTTACAATGAATGCATTGTGTTCGAAAGAAAGAAAAAAAAATTACATTAAAGTCGTCACTATGATCGATGGTCGAGAGCCAAACCATAGGATTATAATTAATTAAAACCGGTTTATGTTTCTCTTAGAAATGGAAGGAGTTGTTTCTGTGTTCCCGAGCAAGAAGTTACAAATCCATACGACATCTTCATGGGATTTCATGGGGTTAAGGGAAGGAAAGAATACAAAGCGAAACTTGGCCGTAGAGAGTGATACTATTATTGGTGTCATAGACACTGGGATTTGGCCAGAATCGGAGAGCTTCTCCGACAAAGGCTTTGGTCCTCCTCCTAAGAAATGGAAAGGTGTTTGTTCCGGCGGCAAAAACTTCACTTGCAACAAGTAATTTTATAAATTTCTCTCTTACAAGATTAATCTCGTTTTAGGAAGAGATTGATGTGTTTTACAATGTTTCAGCAAGTTGATCGGAGCAAGAGACTACACAAGCCAAGGCACTAGGGACAGCGATGGCCACGGTACACACACAGCGTCCACAGCTGCTGGAAACGCAGTCGCGAATACAAGCTTCTACGGACTCGGCAGTGGAACGGCAAGAGGAGGCGTTCCGGCATCTAGAATCGCCGCTTACAAAGTCTGCGTTCCGACAGGGTGTGACTCGGAATCTATACTGTCTGCTTTCGATGACGCGATAGCAGACGGTGTCGACCTCATCAGCATCTCCCTTGGTGGAGACGAAGAGGCCTCCAGGTACGAAGAGGACACGATTGCGATCGGGGCTTTTCACGCTATGGCCAAAGGGATTCTCACTGTGAACTCAGCCGGTAACAGTGGTCCGAATCCGACCACAGTTGTGAGCGTAGCACCATGGATCTTAACCGTTGCAGCCAGCACCACGAACCGTGAGTTTGTCACCAAAGTTGTTCTCGGAAACGGCAAGACACTTGTCGTAAGTGTCAAGTTACACTCATTCCTATCATCATATAGTATCTTCTTTGTCCCTTTCAATTACGAGTGACTCTTTTGTTTTTGTCTTCAACAGGGGAAATCAGTGAATACTTTTGATCTAAAAGGAAAGAATTATCCACTTGTGTACGGAGATTTTATCGAAGAACCTCTGGTCCAGGGAAAAATCTTGGTGAGCGGATATTCAGTTAGTTCAGAAATAGCTGTTGCATCCATAATTAGAGACTATCTAGACTATGCATCCGTTAAGCCTAGGCCCCTATCTGCTATTTCACTAGATGACTTCGACTATCTCGTCACTTACGTTAACTCCACAAAGTAACAAACGATCTTCTCTCTAATCTCATACTCTTTACAATTGCTCTAGATTCTCCTTCTTTGTCCTGATCTCTGTGTGTTTGTTTCCTCAGGTCTCCGAAAGGCACTGTTCTGAAAACTGAGGCAATCTTTAATCAGAAAGCTCCTAAAGTTATTTCCTTCTCTTCCCGCGGTCCAAACACCATCGCTGTTGATCTTCTAAAGGTAACATATATTTTTTGATCTTTGTTCTCTTTTGTTTACCGGTGTGAGAGACAAAGGTTGATTGAAATGCAGCCGGATATAACAGCACCAGGAGTAGAGATCCTCGCTGCCTATTCACCTTTGGCTTCACCATCTACAGATAGCGACCAAAGACATGTGAAGTACTCTGTTCTGTCCGGAACTTCAATGTCTTGTCCACACGTTGCAGGCGTGGCTGCATACATCAAGACTTTTCATCCTGAATGGTCTCCTTCCGTGATCCAATCTGCCATCATGACAACCGGTAAACAAAATTCCTTTTACTTTCTTGTATCACAAGTAACCTTTTTGCTGATAACTCTGATTCTTATACGGCCTCTTAATCAATCTTGCAGCTTGGCCAATGAATGCTTCTGGAACTGGGGTTGCATCGACCGAGTTTGCTTATGGAGCTGGACATGTCGACCCAATAGCCGCTCTAAATCCTGGACTTGTCTATGAACTAGAGAAAGCAGACCACATAGCTTTTCTCTGCGGCTTGAACTACACTTCCGAAACCCTTAAACTCATATCCGGTGAAGCCGTCACTTGCACTGGAAAGACCTTACCAAGAAACCTCAATTATCCTTCAATGTCGGCTAAACTTTCTGGATCTAGTAGCTCCTTCACCGTGACTTTCAGAAGAACCGTCACCAACCTCGGTACCCCTAACTCTACATACAAATCGAAGATTGTCTTAAATCACGGCTCTAAGCTCAGTGTCAAGGTTTTGCCTAGTGTCTTGTCTATGAAGTCGGTGAACGACAAACAGGCTTTCACGGTGACTGTTACGGGCAGCGGTCTCGACCCAAATATGCCTTCGTCTGCAAATCTAATCTGGTCTGATGGAACACATAACGTGAGAAGCCCCATTGTTGTCTATACTGATGGTTACTGATGAGGCATTATCAGTTCACCATAGTCATCAATCATCATAATAAAATCATTCTGTTTGTTTCGCACCGTCTATTGCACAGTCACCGTTCAAATTTTTAGTATCAACTCCTCTATTTACTCGTGTTGTCTTTTCTCTTACTTCAGTGTCAGAATTAGAATTCTGATTTTAGCTAAATGGGTTCACATATTTTTTCCAACTAAAATATGTGTTCATATTAAGTTTAAGCCCAACTTAAGTACACTAATAACTAATCTATATCTCAATTATATATTAGTTAATCTCTATAATATTATTTAAGAAGACATTTTTAAAAATAAACTTTGTTTTGTAAGTTATTACATGAAATACCATTACAAATAACAAAGAATAATTGAAAAAAGAAAGGATATAATAGTCTTTTAAAATTATTGATTAGAATATAGAAAGTGTATATTTTGCATTAAAAAAGTTATTTATTATTTCATTTCTTAATTATTTTAATACTATATATTTTAAAATAATAATCAATTCATATATATTCAAAATCTTGCTATATTTTTTACTATAATTTATTTGAATATATATCAAAACAAAAGTTGAAAAATATTCTACTAATTTAATAAAAAGTTACACACAAGAAAACTATTTTTTTTAAGAGTTCGTAGACTCACCACAAAAACTAGAGTCATTTAACGATGCATATTAGAGTTATGTTTTTAAGATTATAAGTTTTTGCGGGTTAGCCCGAATAATATTTCAGTTTAATGCAAAACGGGTTAAATAGACAAATTATTACAAATTGATAACTTTATCTATAATCAGTAGTTAGCTATATTTAAAATTTAGATAAAAACAATTTTCTTAAATTTCAAAACAATTTCTATAAAAAAAATTACTCCGCGCTATAATTAGCGCGGGTTAAATTCTAGTTTTAATTCTATTTTAAAAAACATAAAAAGGAAAACTTAATTTCTTCTTCATCTTTTGTCGTCTTCGACGAGTCTTCCACGAAGAGAAACAGAGACGAAGGAAGTGGGCAACAAAATTGATTGAAGTAAGGTTAGATTTATTTTGTATTTTATAATATTTTACTTTAATATATTTAATTAGAGTCTAAGTGTTTATTAATTTAAAGATGATATGATCAGAATTCATACCGTAACCATCCAGAAATGTTTTTTAAGAATGAAAATTGTCAAGACAATATTACGTAATCGCATCGATGATCAGTTTTTAAGTGATTGTCTCATTTGTTTTATCCAAAAAAACAAAAATTGAAGATGTAACAAATGAAATCTTGATGAAAATGTTTTAGGATATAAGTAAACGTCGAGTACATTTGTAGTTTTTTGTTGTTGTCATTACATTTTTTCATTAAAAAAAAAATTCTTCCCTCACTAAGAAAAAGTTCAGACTCCGCCAGTGGTTCAAATCTTTTAGTATCAACTCCTCAACTACTCTTTTTTTTTGTTAAAAGGTTTTCAGTAATTTAAAAAAAAGAACATTACACACAAAAAAAAGATTAGAAAAAAATGATTAAGGTTTAACTTAATCTACCAAAAACTCAAAAAAACTAAAAACTTAAAGATAAAGAGGATTGACAGAACTAAACAAAGTCTAGCTTTGAGATCCACGACCACCATGGCCTCGTCGAAAACTCCTCAACTACTCGTGTTGTCTTTTCTCTTACTTCAGTGTCAGAAAATCTTTGGATGACTCCACCTCTTCGAACGATGTCTATTCATATATACTAAAAAGGAAACTGAATTCAAAACAGATGTGACATATTAAACCTTAGATATGTTTCCTATAAATGTAAATACATACAATGTGACCAAAAAAAAGATTTGTTCAACATACCATGATATCATTTGATACAAATATCAAATTATGGTAATATAAGAAATGGAATCAGAGGAATTTAATTAAGATTGTTTTCCTAACACGGTTTGGGGCATGATTTCTACTATTTATGCATCCTGTCATGTTGACCTCCATAGAAATTGCGAAATTGTAACTTTTAATTCATTTTATAAGAAGAAAATGGGGAAATTACGAGCAACTTCATTTTGTCTCATCTCATGTGCACTTGTCTTGTTATTGAGTTCAGTCTCAGCAGTCACAGATGATCCTCAAGATAAACAGGTATATATGTTCTCATAATTAAAGATTATCCCTATTATACGAATCCGATCCATCATACATGCATGATGATATAATCCATCAAGGTGTATATTGTCTACATGGGTTCACTTCCGTCTCGAGTGGAATACACACCAATGTCGCATCACATGAGTATTCTTCAAGAGGTCACCGGAGAAAGGTGCGATTTTAATTGAGTCATTCTCTAATCATTAGTTAGTTTACGGTATGAAGATTCTAACAAGTTATATATACTCTAGTTTGTTCGAAGGTCGTTTGGTGAGAAGTTACAAGAGGAGTTTCAATGGGTTCGCTGCCCGACTCACAGAGCCAGAACGAGAACGAGTAGCCAGTGAGTGACACACTTATGTTGAAATGATGTTGTAAAGGTTAGATAACTAGCTAATACCAATTTGTATATTTTCCTTAGAAATGGAAGGAGTTGTGTCTGTGTTCCCGAGCAGGAAGTTACAAATCCAAACGACTGCCTCTTGGGACTTCATGGGGTTAAAGGAAGGAAAGAATACGAAGAGGAACTCGACCGTAGAAAGTGATACTATCATCGGCGTCATCGACACTGGGATTTGGCCGGAATCCGAGAGCTTTTC
>PKML01020056.1:172956-230542 GCA_002933935.1 Eutrema yunnanense | reverse complement strand
TCGTGTTGCTGAGTACCTGTTTTCACGGCCAGTATCGATCGATACCCCCTGGTATCGATCGATACCCATCGCAGCAGACACAACCCGCGAGTCTTTCCAAGACTTGAAGAATTACAAAAGTGCCCATAAGACTTTAATATTTGCAAGAAGGCCCAAAACGTGATTTAGGTTATAAATAAGACTCTTTAGCCACTTGTTTAGGCTATGCTTGATTTTGCTTGAGTTTAAGAGAGATTTTTGGTGAGAGATACAAGTCTGATTTCCCTTCGTCCGAGATCAGATCTCAAACCTTTGTGTTCTCTTTCTGATTTTATATAGAGTATTTATTCAAACATGTTTATTAATTTAATCTCCATGTCTGAGTAGATCTCTTGTTAGGTTTGGGGATTCTCATTAGGGATTTCATTGAATGCTAGGTTGATTAGTTATTTAGGGTTCATAATCTGAATTAGTTCTTCACCTTAGGTTGTTCTCAAAGCTAATTCTAGATTGATCACCTGGAACTTAGATCTTAGGATAATTGATTAGGCACGACAGTGCAATTAATTACCAGATAGAACTAGGGTGAGCAAATTGATTATTCGCAAAGAAATTTGGTTTAATTGATTTGTGAACATATCAAACTTGAAATTAAGGGTGGTTTATTCTTAGGGATTTGCAAAGAAATTTGGGATTCTGAAGTTTAGATTTATATAGTTTTCGCAACGACAGTTGGTTAACTATACTTTAGTGATTTGAGTTCGAGAACCGTGCTTAACCTGAACCCTGATTAGTTAGTTTATTTGCATTCATTGATTTCCTGAGAAATATCCCTGAACCTATCTTCTTCCCATTGAATACAAATCGTTTACTGCTTCCTGTTTTCTGTCTTAAACTGAATTGCTTAGCTTAGCTTGATTCTAATAATTTATTGAGTGATTTCTGTGGATCCTTGTGTTCGACCCCTAGCTAGACTACAACTACTGCTTTAGTACTGTTAGGGTATTAAATTGAGCATATCAGACACCCGTCCAAGAATCTGTCCAAGACGTCTTGGAAGGAGCAAGTATCGATCGACACCCTACCTATATCGATCGATACTCACCCAGATACTGCAAAGGAGTTGCGCATGAGTGTTGACAGACTTCGTAAACCCAAGAAACTGAATCCTATTCCTCAACACCTCCGAGCCCCCATCACTCCAAAGCAGCTACGTGGCTTTGAGAAGATGGTACGAAGGATTCCCCATTTGTTGAATTTTGAAGAAGCTTTAGAAGGCTGGCCTCTGCTCAGTCACTTCAAAGATTACAGAGAAACTCTGGAAGAGATCGAAGTACTCTTTATCAAGGCAAGAAGCAAGTCACTACCGCTGAGGCAGTTGACCAAGAGGGAAGATCCAGGAATATTCTCCGTTTCATGCTCTATCTCTGGAGTTGAATTCAAAGAGTCTCTCGTTGACTCAGGGGCTAGCGTCAATGTCATGTGAAGGGCAATTGCAGAGAGATTGGGAGCTGATATTCGACCGCTCAAGTCATCTATCACATTCGCGAATTGTTCCACCTCACTTCCATATGGTACAATCCCTGGTTTGCTGGTTAAAGTAGGAGACTGTCTGGTTCCAGCTTATTTTCATGTTGTGGAGATGAGTGCACAATCTCGTACGCAGTTGATTCTTGGAAGACCGTTCATGGCTACGGTTGGTGCCATTATGGACACACCCAGTAAGAGAATCTCGTTCTCATAGATTGACAAAGAGGTGTACTACGAAGCCATTCCTACTCGAGGAACTCCCACACGTGTCTCTTGCATCGATGTTGTTACAGGAGGGACGCTGGTAATTAATCTTTTGGAAGAACCTCCTAACGAGCCCACTGTCATCGACCTTCTAGACAGTCCTTCTGTCATCAACAAGAAAGACGTCAAAACAGCTAAGGCAAAGAAGAAGGTGAAGAGCAAAGGCATAACAAGTGTTCCCCATGTGACTTTAACCCCACAGCAGTGTGATGGGGATTCGATTGAATACAAGGTGAAGTGCAAGGGAATTTTGAAACCATTCTCTAAGACTAGAGTTATTCTCACTTCGGAGCTGAAAGAGAAAGGAAAGGAGTTTGTGGAGGGCATGATGAGCAGAACTCTGAAGCTGGCGATGTCAAATTGTGGAGCTTGTTTTGGAATAAGCTCTCAATCTTCTCCTGACTGATTGTCCGTACAGTCAAGCTCGTGACGTAAAACAAGCGCTTGGTGGGAGGCAACCAACTGGTTAGTCTGCTTTTGAGTCTTTTTGTTTTCATTTTTTCGTTGTGTGTTTATGTCAGGATAAACAAGGAGCAAAACTCAAAATCGCCTGAGTATCGATCGATACCCCATTGGTATCGGTCGACACCCTACGCGAGTGAAAAGTTCATCATGTTGACTTAAGCATGGTATCGCTCGATACCAGGCTTTGTGTCAGTCGATACTCGATGTTCCAGCACGGTAACTTCTTGTTTTTCTTAATTCTATTCTGTTCTTTTGTTTTCTTTTACTGACTCTCGGCTAGATAACACTGGGGACAATGTTGTTTAAGTCTGGTGGAGGTAGTCGCTGACATTGTTTTTGTTTTTCTTAGAGTCAGTCGTTTTTGAGTCATTCGTTGTTTTATTGAGTCAAAAATTTGTTTGAGACTATGATCTTTTTCTTGAATCTATCGATCTGACCTTGATTCTAAGTGACCATTGTTACAGAATCAGTTCTAGATCGACTAATGAAAAATCCAAAGGCTGACCAGTTAACTAGAAGACACTCATGTTTCCAGCAAAGTTCTTTAAAGCCTGAGCCAAATGTTTGCACTTCATCGATGTGGTTAGTATCCATAGAGCTTGATTCCTCATTCTTATCTGACAAAGGAACCCATGTGTTAAAGTAATGGTATTTCTCTCCCTGTTACAAGTTAATTAATAAGATGCATTAAAAGATGAGATGATTTTCTTCTGAGTAGAGGGTTAGGAAAATTTCCAGCGATCCATTTATTCTACTTCAGAGGAGATTCCATTATTCGCCTACACCTTTGATTACATGTGATTCCATTATTCGCCTACACCTTTGATTACTTTAGAGGGAAGAACCGAGGATTCGGTGGCAAACACCATCAATACTCGCATCTCGAACCTTAATATGTACATGCAAGAGATATAATAAGAAATAAGTCTGGGGGAGATAAATAATACCAGAAAGTGTGAAAAATGGTGGTTCCTTGTCATGATATTGTATGGGAAAGAATCTAGAAGGTTCTTGGTATTAATCGCAGCGATGAAACTGGCGAGGATGGCTTGATTGAACATTGTTGTGATATAATGTGTGTAGTCTGGGAAGCTGCGAATGTCTACGGAGAAGTACATGGTGGTTATATCAAAAACTGGTTAGGTGATATGTGGAGCACTCATTGCAATATTTCAAGAACAGGTGAGTCTCTACGTTTTCAAACCTCTTTCTATGGTTTAGTCTTCTATTTGCTTGAGGGCAAGCAAATGCTAAGTCTGGGGGAGTTGATATATCATGGTTTTTACCCCGTTTAAGACATGGTATAAGTCCGTCTTATAGAGTCTTTCTACTATTTTGTAGTGTTTTAGAGTCTTTTACAGGTTTTAGCACGTTTGGAGCATAATTAGAGATATTAGAGCTTTCTGGAGCATTTTGGAGCAAAGCAGACGTTCGTGTAGCTGAGTACCCGATCTGAAGTCTGAGTGTCTATCGATACTGCCTAGTATCGGTCGATACTCATCGAGGCAGACACGACCCGCGACTTAATGAAGAGTTGAAGAATTGCAACTTGGTCCAGAAGTCTTTATTATTTACAAGAAGCCCCAAAACGTGATTTAGGTTATTTAATAGGATTTTATAGCCACTTTGATGGCTACGCTTTATTTTACTTTGATTTGTGAGAGATCTTTCGAAGGGAGACAAGTCTGAAACTCTGTTCGTCCGAGAGAAGATTTCGAGCCCTCTTGTTACTATTTCTATTTTATTTGATGGTTTATTCAAACATGTTTATTGCTTCAATTTCCATGTCTGAGTAAATCTACTTTAGGTTCAGGGTTCTCATAAGGGTTTTCTCTAAATGCTAGGTTGATTAATTATTAGGATTCACTATCTGAATTAGTTCTTCGCCTTAGGTTGTGTTCAAAGCTAATTCTAGGTTGACGAATCTAGAACATAGATTTTAGGATAATTGATTAGGCACGATAGTGCGATTAATTACCTGATATAACTTAGGGTGAGCAAAATAACTATTCGCAAAGAGATTTGGTTTAGTTGTTTTGTGAACAAATCAAACCTGATTTAAAAACTGATTTAGACTTTGGGATTCGCAAAGAGATTTGGAATTCCTAGGATTTAGATTTAGATAATTCTCGCAACGACAGTTGGTTAATTATATTTTAGTGATTTGAGTTCAAGAACCGCGCTAAATCTGAATCCTATTAGTTAGTTTATCTACATTCATTGATTCTCTGAGAAATACACTGAACCTGTCTTTCTCCCAATTGAATTTACAACATTTTTAATTTAAGTCCTGATTTCAATACCATTGATTGCTTAGCTTAATTCTCATCTTCATAATCTATTGTGTGTCTCTGTGAGTCCTTGTGTTCGACCCCTACTTTACTGCAACTACTGCTTAGTACTTTTAGGGTATTAATTTGAGCACATCAAGCTCTCCGAGACTTCTTTTCTCTTTCTGTTGTCGTGAATCCGTTGGAGACTGCCATGTCTGTAAGGACGTCCTCTCTCATCTGGAATACTCGACTAAAAAAAATGAAAACAAATTAGTACATAAGGATAAATAGAGGTAAGTGGTAAACGTTAAGAACTATTGGATAAATCAAAAATTTATATAAAATATTTCAAATACCAGAATGAATATCTCCTTCATCTCAACTGCCGTAAGTTATGAACGTTGTGAAGTACCATCTAAAGTATAACAAGTATCCACCTCAACTAACTTTTCTTCTAAGTTCTTTTCGTAGGCCTCACCGATTTTCTTTGCCTTTAAATCAACATATATTCCATCAGCTCGTGTATGCATCTTTATGAACATCTCTCCAATGGTCACCGGTCTTCCCAATTCCTCTTCCTAAAAAGTGAAAGATTATTGTTGACAGAATCAATAGTAAACCTTAAACTTAAATTAAATTAAAGAAATTTAATTTTACATTACCATTTCTTGTTGAATTTGCAAATATGACTTTTGTCCCGACACATGCTTGTGAGGACCAAGATCGCCACGAGGAGAGTTCCGAGCGATAGATGCATTCTTACTCCTCTCCATGGCATCATCGGTGTTCCAATAGTCAACCATTGTTTTCCACAAGGTCTCCTTAATCCATCTAGGTCGTTTCCGTTTTGTCCTTGCAACGCTAATCATTCCCTTCATCCGTCGAGTACAAACGATATCAAACTCCTATCGAACAATATCAGTGATAAAGGGATCCCAAGTTTGGGTGTTATACAAATGTATAAGATTGATGTTAAGAAAATATAATAAATCAAACGTAAATGTAAAATTAGGGAAATTATGAAAATAAATCAGTTGAAATACTATGATATATAGTCAAATGTGAAAAAGAAAAATTAAATTTACCGCGAACTCAGTGAAATATCTTCGTTGAATATCCGAGTCTACAACCGTCCAACTATAATATGGACCATCAAATTTGTTTTTCATAATTTTTGAAATCATCCGAGTCAATTTTCCCTTATCCCGACCAAACCTAAAAATTGAAAAATAAATAGTTAAAATGAGTGATTAACAAAGCTTTAACATGTAATGTAAGTAACTAAAAGCAAACAAGAAACAAATTTAGCCTCGTCATGTACTAAGAATCATCTTTAAGAACAAAAAATAAACTGAGCGATTCAAAACCAAGAAACGTTTCCAATTCTCACAAACGCTAACAACAAATGTGTCAAAATCTCAGAAACCCAAACAAAATAAAGTGGCTTCGATTCTAGCAATCCCAACATTCGATTGTCCTAAAACAAGAAATCCTACGATCATTACTTAATTCCCATAGCTAAATCTGTTGAAACTTTCATTAATGTTGCAGAATGAAACAAAAACTAGAGATGAATTTTTTTAGGGTTGCTAAGTTAGTCGCAATTACAGAGACTGGTTGCGATTCAGTAGAAAAATCCTTATTGTGGTGGTAAACAGGTGGCAAATAAAGACAAAAAGAAAATAAAAAAAATTACTCAAGGTTACTCGAGAAATTATTGTAGTGGTAAACAAGTGGCAATTGGCACAATTTGCGACTCATTTAACACTCACATATTTTGTGAATTTTTTATCTCATATACGACAACTGTCATTTGCCACTCTTTATTGATTGTTATGCCATTGAATTGCCACCCATTGTTATGCCATTGAATTGCCACCCATTTGCGACTACTTGAAAAATAATGAATAATTTCCAAAAAATATTTATATGTATATGTATAATAACTCATAATACATATTAAGTTTATTCACACACATACACAGTTATTATACATATACATATAAATATTTTTTGGAAATTATTCATTATTTTTCAGTTTCTTCATCGTCATCATCAGAAGATGATATATTACATTGAAATTCATCTTCTGGTTTCGTATCTCCGACTTCTATGCTACTGCCGGTAATATAGCAACTCCTAACCGACTTCTGCCACTACATCATATAGTTGCAAAACAGTCGCAAAAAACCATGTTTTTGTGACTAAGTAAGAAAATATTTATTTGCGACTCCGAAACGCGATTCCATTTTTGTGATTACATATGAAGTCGCAAATCCGTTGTACTTTTAAAACTATTTTGTGACTCCAGACTAAAGTTGTAAAGCAGTCACATAATCGTAGCAAAAATGCGACGAATTTGCAAT
Organism: Eutrema yunnanense; assembly: GCA_002933935.1. NCBI lineage: Eukaryota > Viridiplantae > Streptophyta > Magnoliopsida > Brassicales > Brassicaceae > Eutrema > Eutrema yunnanense. Next base: position 223,665 of record PKML01020056.1, on the reverse strand, counting down.
GTTTTCAATTGGTCGTTAAATTGCAACTCATTTACGAATGCTATTTGCGAGTTCCAAATGAGTCGCAAACTCGTTATAAAGTAGTCGTGCTTTTTTGCCACTGCAGCATGTAGTCGCAACACGAAGTGGCAAATTTGATGTTTTCTTGTTGTGTGGTAACTACTGGGTATGATGACACGGGAAATGCTTCACACAGGCTGAAAACATATGAAACTACTACATATGGTTTGCATCTCTCGCTGAATTGAGCTAGAAATAAGGCTGAAAAAGAGGGAAATTTTTTAGGGTTTTCTGCAAATCAACCCCTCAAGTGGACATTTTTTTGCAATTCTACCCTCGACTTGCGGAAAATGCAAGTCAATCCTACTAAGTCCGATTCAACCCGCAATATAACCTTCGTCTGTGTATACATTTTACAAGCCGTATATAGCTGTGTATCAGTTATGAAAACGATGTCGTTTTGACTGTTTTTTTAAACAAAGAAATCGCAAAATCATGATTCGAACTCCCGACCTCTTATACACTTACCACATCAGCATTACCATTATGCCAAAATCGTTTATATTATCCTAACCAATATAACTATATTTATATATATATATTACAACGACGTGTTTTGTCCTTTAAAATATATATTTCCCGTCAAAACCGTGAAATCGTGTTTTCCCGTCAAAACCGCAAAATCAGGTTTTCCCGCCAAAACCACAAAATCAGGTTTTCACGCCAAAACCGCAAAATCGCGTTTTCCCGTCAAAACCGAAAAATCACGTTTTCCCGTAAAAACCGCATAATAGCGTTTTTCCGTCAAAACCGCAAGATCATTTTTCATGCCGAAACCGCAAAATCGCGTTTTCCCACCAAAACCGCAAAATCGCCTAAAACGCAAAATAATGGTTTCGAGTCAAAACCGCGAAATTGCGGTTTCCCGCAAAAATTGCAAAATCGCGTTTTCCCGTAAAACCGCAAAATCATTTTTCATGCCAAAACCTCGAAATCGTGTTTTCTATCAAAATCGCAAAATAATTTTCATGAAAAAACGCGATTTTGCGGTTTTGATGGAAAAATGTGATTTTGCGGTTTTGACGGGAAAACTCGATTTTGCGGTTTTGGCGGGAAAACAGCGATTTTGCGGTTTTGGCGGGAAACCGCAATTTCACGGTTTTGACCTGAAACCATTATTTTTCGTTTTTGGGGGGAAAACGTGATTTTGCCGTTTCTGACGGGAAAACGTGATTTTGCCGTTTTGGCGGGAAAACACGATTTTGCGGTTTTGGTGGGAAAACGCGATTTTGCGGTTTCGGCATGAAAAATGATTTTGCGGTTTTGGCATGAAAAATGATTTTGCGGTTTTGATGGAAAACGCTATTTTGCGGTTTTTACGGGAAAACATGATTTTTCGGTTTTGACGGGAAAACACGATTTTGCGGTTTTTGCGTGAAAACCTGATTTTGTTGTTTAGGCGGGAAAACATGATTTTGCGGTTTTGACGAGAAAACACGATTTCACGTTTTTGACGGGAAATATATATTTTAAAGGACAAAACACGTCGTTGTAATATATATATATATATATATATATATAAATATAGTTATATTGCTTAGGACAATATAAACGATCTTGGCATAATGGTAATGCTGATGTGGTAAGTGTATAAGAGGTCGCGAGTTCGAATCCTGATTTTGCGATTTCTTGGTTTAAAAAAATAGTCAAAACGACGTCGTTTTCATAACTGATACACAGCTATATACGGCTTGTAAAATGTATACACAGACGAGGGTTATATTGCAAGTTGAATTAGACTTGGTAGGATTGACTTGCATTTTCCGCAAGTCGAGGGTAGAATTGCAAAAAATGTCCACTTGAGGGGTTGATTTGCAGAAAACCCAATTTTTTATAAGCATTTGCATGGGGCAATTAACAAGGAGAGAAAGCATTGGAGAGATGTGATGCTGAGGATAATCGCAGTGGTAAAGACTCTAGCAGAAAGAAATTTGGCATTTCATGGAAAAAACGAAAAGATTAGTGATCTGAATAGTGAAAAGATTAGTTTTTGGCTTTTATTAGGATGGTCAGAAGCTTTGATGAAGTAATGAAGGAACACATTCGACGTTTTAAAAAAGGTGAAACTTATTACCATTATCTCAGTCATAAGATTCATAATGAGTTGATAGAATTGCTTGGTGATGAGATTAAGATGGTGATTTTAAAGAAGATTCAAGATGCGACGTATTTTTCAATAATTTTGGATTCCACTCCTGATGTTAGTCGTAAAGAGCAAATGACCTTTTTAATTCGATGTGTGGATATTTCTACGTATTCACCTAAGGTTGAAGAGTTCTTTTATCTTTTTTGGAAATCAAAGACAAGAGAGGAGAGGAAATGTTTAACACTCTTCAAGATGCATTGGCCGATTTTAAGTTCAATATCGAAGATGTAAAATGACAAGATTATGACAATGGACAAAACATGAAAGGGAGACAAAGGAGTTCCGAAAAGATTGCTTAATATAAACCCAAGGGAATTTTATATCGCATGTGGATGTCATAGTCTCAATCTTGCACTTTGTGATATGGCTTCTTCATCTGAGAAAGTTGTTTCATTTTTTGGCATTGTGCAGCGTATATACTGCTTATCTGCATCTTCAACCAACAACTGGAAAGTCTACAAAGATATGGTGAACGGTATTACACTTAAACCAATATCACAAACTCGTTGGGAAAGTTGCAATGATAGTGTTAAACCAATAAGATTTCAAGATTCAAAGATACGAGATGATTTATTTTACTTAGCAAAAACAATGACAATCCAAGAAATCGTAGTGATGCTGATTCTCTTGCAGTAAGTGAAATACATGGAATTTGAGGGTTTGAATTCTTTTTTGGAATAGTGATTTTGTATGATTTGGTTTTTGTTGTCAATATAGAGAGCAAAACCTTACAGTCAGAAGATATGGATCTTGAGGCAGCTATTTTTCAGTTAGAAGGGCTTGTTATTTTTTGAAAAGCTATAGAAAAAATGTTTTGAGAAAGCAAAAGTTGAAGTTATGCAAATTGCCATTGATATGGAGATTGAACCAACATTTTCTACAAAATCAAAACGCTTGATGAAAAAAAAAAAAGCAATATGGTGAAGTTGTTGAGAAAGTTGATGAAAGTAATTCGTTAAATGCGAAGAAGCGTTTTTGGATCGATTATTCCATCAACATAGTGGATCAAAAGAAATAACAAAGGCGGTCGAGATGTTGGAATTTTTAAAAAGAATAAATGGTTGTTATCCAAACACATGGATCGCTTATCGTATATTAATGACAATTCCGATTTCAGTTGCTTGTACATAAAGACGTTATTCAAATTTGAAACTCATAAATAATTATCTACGTTCGACTATGTCTGAAGAGCGATTGAATGGATTATCGATGATATCAATAGAACATGAGTTGGCTAAGAATCTCGATTATTCGAAGTTAACGAATGATTTTGCAGGAAAGAAAGCAAGGAGGATTATCTTTCATGAGTAATGTTTTATTGTTTTCACACTTTATTTCTTATAAAAACAAATTAAGTACAATGATATTTTGCATTGTTTTGATTATATACTCAAAAGAAATGCAGTAAAAAAAACTTGTTATGGTCAAGGGGCATCATTTTTTTGGTGTGCTATAGGCGCCATATGACTTCAGGCTGCACTGTTGTCAACGAACCATGTTAATAGATAAGTTAACAAAATTTGCATAAGCTAATCATCTTATTAACCATCCAAATATATTTTTTTCAATGAATATCAAACAAGTTTGGTAGTAACCCGCGAGAGACTTCATAGAACCAAAAACCATTTGAGAAAAACGAGACCATTAACAAAAAAGCTTAACAACAAACGATACATTGTCAAAACGAAAATAGTGATAACAATTTTTGAAGGTACCCCCATAAAAGTTCATATAACGCGTGAAAAGAAAAAGTCCAACCAAAAGAACATGGGGAAAATGAGGGCACGCATGGAATGTGGGCAATGGAATCACGAACGGTATGCCTCGATAAGAACGCTAATGAGTTTTTTTCGTCTCGATCTCCAAAGCTATAATATTGAACTCTTTGGACGCCTCCACTCCACCGATCACATGAGCTTGCATAAGAAAAATATAAGTGACCCCCGCCCTGTGATTGGATGTGATATGTGGGATGCCACCGATTCGTTCAATGGAAAATTGGGTCATCGCCACTTGACTCATCTGGTCGTTGGTCGCAACATGTCTAAACATAGGTGGAAACATAACAGTTATTGAACGGATTTCGTAGACCATGCTAGCTTAAGACCTTAGGTTGGCATTTCAGTCAAGGACCTGGATCTTTGAGGCATGTAAGTCAACAAAGAGGAAAACCTAATGTTTGTTGTCCAAGTTAAACGGATATACACATAATCAGACTCCGTGTATTGGACACAATCATCCTTGTCGAATACCTCAAGTTTCTCAATAACCTCTTTGGGGAATTGGAAGTCTCCACGGTAAGCACACTTGGAGAATTTTGGGTAGAGCTTTGTCATGAGGGAGACGAACTTGGAATCAAGCACATCAACTCTGAGTTTCGCCCCATCACGTAAATCTGCCCTCAGAATGTGCCTACTAAGCTTGGAAAACACATCCATGACCTAATGGACAATATATAATTTTGTCATATTTTATTACCTGAATTTAATATAAAATCTCAGTTTAGTTTGTTACTAGCCTTTGATGGCAAAGTTTTCTGTCAAACAAGAATGTCTGAGATATATCTTTTGTCGTCAACACCGTTGCATCCCGGACAAATAAATAACTGGCAAAGGCGATAGCATGTTCATTTTGTTGGTAAGAACATAAGGATAATTAAGTTAAACGATAAGTTATGCCAATTTTCGTAAAGACTGTCCAGCCTGGCGAGCAGAAGGAGGATGCGCAGAGATGACCCATACGGGGGCATCAAATCTACCGATTCAAGAAACATGGATCAATCGATCCAGTCCCGTAGGCAAAAAAGAAATTTTGACTTTTCTTGTTTCGGCTCAGATACACCCAATTTCGACCCAAAACGACTAGAAACCTATTTATACCTATTTTTAGCCACTTTTTAAGTTACGCTTTATTTTTCATTGAGACTTTTGGAGTTTTTCTGTGTGAGGCTTTGGGGAGACGAATCTCTAACTCTACAGGTTTTTGAGAAGATTTATGAACCCCATTTGATTTATCCTATTGGATTATGATTTCTTCTTCATCTCTTTGCTTGCCTACTTTGATTATGTATGAGTAGATCCATAGTTAGGTTTTAGGGTTTTCAAAGGAATTCATGAATTGCTATTTTAGGATTTTCAGATATGGAATTATCGATTGGTTTCTTTATCTATTGTTGATCTTATTGCTGGAACTTGACTCGCGACCTAGGATCTGATCTTAAGTGTATTTACGCGTCGAAAGCATTTGTTAAATTGCCTGAAAGAACATAAATGAGTAAAATATCTTTAACCAACCAGAGTTGATGTTATTGTGTTTTGTGAACTTATCAAACTCGTTTATAATGCATGTTTAGGTTGTTGAATTCAACGGGAGTTAGTATTCATATATCTAATACATAGGGATATAATACACTGGGAAAAGATTGATCTAGTCTAGTGATTTGAGTTCGAGAACGGTTCTTAATTAATTCCCTGTTCGATAATCTGATTAGTGAGTCTAGAATTCCTGCGAATTACCTTGAAGACCTAACGCTTTTCTCTCTTGAATTTACATCGTTTTTTAATAGTCATTCTTAGTTTAGAAATTACAAAACCAGAAACAACTGTCATTCTTCTTAGCTTTAATTTCTTTTTGCATTCTCGTAGTGTACACTTGGTCCGTGTTGATTCGATCCCTACATTACTACTTCGATTAGATGTGCTTTAGCAGTAGAACTATAGGGTTAAACCTGAAGTGTTTCAAGTTTTGGTGCCGTTGCTGGGGACCAAAAATGTTGCCTACGAGTCTTGGACGAAAGTTCAGACTAAGAATTTATTTTTGTCATTACTAACCAGTTTTATTTTTGCTCTTTTCGCGTGTTTCAGGTGTATGTCCAGAAGCAAAGGTTATGGAAATCTGTTTGAGGTAAACAATGAGGAGTTAGCAAGAATAGAACGAGAAAACAACATGAGAAAGAGAGAGATGGCCAACTTGCCAGAAAACTGTGATCTCCAAAATCCACTCGTCGATAGCAACAATCAGATCGAGTATGACGCGGAAGAGAATCCCATAAATCCTCTTCTCCATGCTCGTGATGATGGCGTTGATCCAGACGATGTCGTTGATGCTGCTGCTGCTGCTCAGAGACAAGTTGAGGAGTTTCATAGACAAGTTGCTGCAGCAAAACAGAGACAGCTGCAAGCTAGAATTGTTGCGAACAGCTTGCACAAGACTAGAGGAATGCTCGAAAACCTCCTTCGTGCCAAGCAATTGGTGCGGTCGATACTCCACATGCATTCTACCAAGACATGGCTGCTATTCGCCCACTGCCTATTCAGAGGCAAAACTTTGAGATCAAGTCTCATAACATCTCTCTTGTCCAGCAGCATATGCTCTATGGGAAAGTTTTAGAAAATCACATGGATCATATAGAGACATTCGAGGAGATTTGCAGCACGACAAGCTCGAATGGAGTCCATGCAGACTTCTTGATGCAAACTCTTCTCTTGTTCTTTGAGCGATAGAGCACTGAAGTGGCTCAAATCTTTAGCTCCTGGCTCGTTAACCTCTTAGGAAGCAACCAGAACAGCCTTCCTAGATCAATTCTACACCAAGTCAAAACAACCTCACTCAGGATTAAGATCACTCAGTTTCAGCAGAATGTGGGTAAGCCATTCAATGCGGGTTTTTAGCCTATTCCCCTATGAAGTATTCAGGTTCTGATTATTCATACATGATGTATCGATCAATGTTAAACACATCATGAACTCCTTAATAATTTGAATTTACTACATGAAATTATAAAATTTGGCCAATTTCACCAAAACCATATACGGTGTGAGTTTTCCGTTAAGAGTTGCTTACATGGTTGACAGGTGGCACATCGGTTTGGTCTGGTTTGAGATTAAACTTTTTTATTTTTTTTGCTGGACCAAAACGACGTCGTTTCGCGTGACCAATGTTTTTTTTAATTGCTCACACCCAAAAAAATCACAAGAGAAAAATATTTCATAAAAATATCTGATTGACATTCTCACTTTCTTGATTGAAAACAAAACTTTCTCAGTTTTTACTAAAACAAATTTCTAGAGATCAAATCGAATAAATTATGAAAAACTGAATGATACATCTTCTTCCTCAAACAAATTTCTAGAGATCAAATCGAATCTTAATGAGATAATATGGTCGGGTGATATGCACCATCTTATACAGCTACATTAAAATTATTCCCATCGTTACTATTGTTAACGTGTCAACTAATGTCATCGCTAACCGTGTAATACCCCTGTTTCGAGATAATTAGAAATGGAGATTCATGGTAAAAATCAAGATCAAGATCAAGAAGACAAATGATGAATATCGTTCAAAAAAACTTCAAAAAGGAACGAGCCGTTTGAGACTTGGTCGAGGTTGACCAAAACGTGAAGATGATAAACCGTGTTTTTACCGGTTTCTAACTCTTGTTTTATGTCTTTTATCGAGTCAAAACTTTTTTTTAGAGTCTTTTAGTTCTTTATCGAGTATTTTCAGGTTTTAGGTCACTTTGGGAGAAAAAGAGATGTTTTGGGTGCAAATGAGCATATGGAGATGCAGAATCATGTAGAGATGTCAGAAGTTTGACATTCGTTGAAGGACTTTCCACCGATCGATCGGGCTTAAATTTTTATATAAGATAGAACAATGATTAGCTTTCATTTGGAAGTGGTTTGAGGTCATTCCAACGGTGGGATCAAAAGTTATGCCAATTTTCGTAAAGACTATCCAGCCTGGCGAGCAGAAGGAGCATGCGCAGAGATGACCCATCCGCGGGCATCAAATCTACCGATTCAAGAAACATGGATCGACCGATCCAGTCCCGTAGGCAAAAAAGAAATTTTGACTTTTCCTGTTTCGGCCCAGATACACCCAACCCAAAACGACTGGAAACCTATTTATACCTATTTTTAGCCACTTTTTAAGTTACGCTTTATTTTTCATTGAGACTTTTGGAGTTTTTATGTGTGAGGCTTTGGGGAGACGAATCTCTAACTCTACAGGCTTTTGAGAAGATTTATGAACCTCATTTGATTTAATCTATTGGATTATGATTTCTTCTCCATCTCTCTGCTTGCCTACTTTGATTATGTATGAGTAGATCCATAGTTAGGTTTTAGGGTTTTCAAAGGAATTCATGAATTGCTATTTTAGGATTGTCAGATATGGAATTATCGATTGGTTTCTTCATCTATTGTTGATCTTATTGCTGGAACTTGACTCGCGACCTGGTTTCTGATCTTATGTGTATTTACGCGCCAAAAGCGTTTGTTAAATTGCCTGAAAGAACATAAATGAGTAAAATATTTTTAACCAACGAGAGTTTATGTTATTGTGTTTTGTGAACTTATCAAACTCGATTATAATGCATGTTTAGGTTGTTGAATTCAACGGGAGTTAGTATTAGGATTTAATACTCTGGGAAAAGATTGATCTAGTCTAGTGATTTGAGTTCGAGAACGGTTCTTAATTCATTCATTGTTCGATAATCTTATTAGTGAGTCTAGAATTTCTGCGAATTACCTTGAAGACCTAACGCTTTTCTCTCTTGAATTTACATCGTTTTTAATAGTCATTCTTAGTTTAGAAATTACTAAACCAGAAACAACTGTCATTCTTCTTAGCTTTAATTTCTTTCTGCATTCTCGTAGTGTACACTTGGTCCTTGTGGATTCGATCTCTACATTACTACTTCGATTAGATGTGCTTTAGCAGTAGAACTATAGGGTTAAACCTGAAGTGTTTCAAGTTTTGGCGCCGTTGCCGTGGACCAAAAATGTTGCCTACGAGTCTTGGACGAAAGTTCAGACTAAGAATTTATTTTTGTCATTACTAACCAGTTTTATTTTTGCTCTTTTCGCGTGTTTCAGGTGTATGTCCAGAAGCAAAGGTTCTGGAAATCTGTTTGAGGTAAAATGTAAGAGTTTTGATCTTGCAAGACGATTGATTCGTGATTTACTTTGCGGAATTGAAATCTCTAATCTAAGAACACAATCAATGTTGACCCGGTTCACTCTTGCGAGCTACGCCTGGAGGAGTATATGCACTGTTTCGCAATCCACTATCAGACTAAAATCACCTTGGCCGTGGTTTGATTACAATCGATACTCACCTTTCCCGTGTTCCTTTTCAGGTTACTTCTTCTAGGAAACACGAAAGGATCTTGTACCGGAATCAATGGAGGATGCAAGCTGAAACCAGAAGACCATCGAGTTCTCGAAGCTTGAAGACGAAGACCTCTCCTCTCTTATTCTTCGATCTTGCTCTAAATCTTTTTTTTTTCTTCTGTTTCTTTCTGTTGTAACTGATTGATTGATTGATGACGATGACTCAGCTTATTTGTTTCGGCTAATTAACCTTCGATCCAAATATTGACTTGGGCTTTTTAGTTTGAGGTCCAAATGGTTTAGACCCAAACCGAAACCCACAAACTCCACCTCGGTTTGACGTCTAACCCTAGTCTCCATTTTCAGACCAACACCCTGAAACAGCCGCTTCCTGTCTTGAGCGATCAACCCTTCCTATCAAAATGAACGCCTCCTCTAGCTCTACCTTCGATTCGACCCTCAAGTTTAGACTTCAAATTCTTCAGTTCAGTTTAGCTTAAGAACTCTTCATCTTCTTCCTGACCTGTCGTCGATTTGTAGATTCCGTATGCTAATCTCTTACTTCGACTTCCTTTCAGGTAGTCGGTGAATAGCCGAGCTCATCGACCCCATGTTCTTCCACCGCAAAACCCTAGGCTTGCTCAGCCAAGCTCCACCTTCAGGTAAAGCCTCTTCTACTTGAAAGGTAGATTGTCTCTGACTTACTTGTTACTTATTCGACGAACCCTGAAACTCCTTCACACTGTGTTGCAGATGGTTGAATATTCTGAACATTGAAACCCAAACTGAACCAACAACACTACCCATGTAACCTCTGTCCTGAACCCCTCTGATTCTTTCACTGTTAACCTCTGTAGCTGATCCACACATAAGTCAAAACTCTGCTGCTTTTGTACTTTTATTCTCTGAAGACTAACTCTTTGTCTTCTTCTCTGTATGCGAGGTGATGAGCAACATGAACACCCCGCATTAGAAGTAGCTTAGGAATTACTCAACCACTTTGAGCAGCACCCTTCCCTGCTCAAACTTATTTCCAGGTAAGCACTTTGTCAAAAGGTCCCCGGGATTCACCGAAGTGTGAATCTTGTCGATTGACACTTCTCTATCTTCTACTGTTTCACGCATGAAATTGTAACGAGTGTGTATATGTTTGGTCCTTTCATGGAAACCTCCGTTTTTGACCAAATGTATAGCACTCTGTGAATCCGAAAACACTTTAACACTGTCTTGCTTAAACCCCAATTATGTAACAAACCTTTTAAGCCACAAAGCCTCTTTAAAATGCCTCTGCCAATGCCATATATTCAGATTCAGTTGTTGATAGGGCAACTACATGTTGGAGTCCCGATCTCTAACTCACTGTATTGCCTCCAACCTGAAAAATATATCCAGTGATTGATCTTCGTCGATCTAGGTCAGTTGCATAATCTGCATCTGCATAGCCCACCACACTCAAATCTGAATTTTTGTTAAATGTCAAACTTAAACCTGATGCACCTTTAAGATACCTCAAAATCCATTTAACAGCTTCTCAGTGTTCACGGCTTGGGTTTCCGATGAACCTGCTAACCACTCCTACTGCGTGAGCCAAATCAGGTCTTGAGCCCACCATAGCATACATTAAGCTTCCTACTGCGCTTGCATAAGGAACCTCACCCATTACTGCAGCCTCTGACTCTAGCTCCTCCTGACTCAAACTTTTCAACTTGAATTGAGAAGATGTAGGTGTAGTTACTGCTTTAGCATCTGACATGTTGAACACCCTCAGAACCTTCTCAATGTAGTTCCTCTGAGACAGCTTTAAGATTCCTTTCTCTCTATCTTTGATGATGTCCATTCCCAATATTCTGTTAGCTGGTCCCAAATCCTTCATCTCAAATTCAGTACTTAAGATTTCCTTAATTTGTTGAATCTTCTTGATGTTCTTTGAAGCCACTAACATATCATCCACATAAATGAGAAGATCCACTACCTCTGAAATACCTTCACCCATTATGTAAACACACGGATCAAATTTCTGTTTCTTCATAAAACTATCAAATTTCTTGTTCCACTGCCTTGGAGACTGCTTGAGCCCGTATAGAGACTTCTTCAACAGACAGACCTTGTCTTCTTTCCCTTTTTCCAAAAAACCTTCTGGTTGACTCATGTAAATCTCCTCATCCAAAGTTCCATGTAAGAATGCTGTCTTTACATCTAACTTCTCTAGTTCAAAATCATGACACACCACCACATATAACATGATTCTTATACAAACATGCTTTACCACTGGGGAGAACACTTCATTATAGTCTATCCCCTCCACTTGAGAGTAACACTTTGCGACTAATATGGCTTTGTACCTTGGTTTTTCAACACCTGGTATTCCTGGTTTTAATTTGAATACCCATTTGCAACCAATGACTTTCTTCTTTTCTGGCTTGTCCACAAGATTCCAAGTCCCATTCTTTTGTAAAGAATCCATTTCTTCATCAGCTGCAGATTTCCAGAACTTCCACTCTATGTGTTTCCTTGCCTCTAAATATGATTTTGGCTCATCAATCTCCACTTCTGCTGAAGCAATCAAAGCATAAGCCACACAATCATAATCATCATACTTAGATGGAAACTTGGATGTTCTTCTTTCTCTGTCTCTAGCCAGCACATAACCCTGCAAATCCAACTCATCATGTTCTGCTTCTTCACTCTCTTCACTGTCTGATACATCTTCTGAGCTCAACCTCTGATCTTCTGAATCTGTATCTGTGTCTGAAGTAGCTCCACCTTGAGATGAATCTCCTACACTTGTTGAACTCCATTTAGGTCCTTGGATTAACTCAGGATTAAAAGATACCCTTCTTGCATTTTTCTGATCCTAGACATGTTCTGATGCAGCTTCCTTTTCTTTTTCCTTAGCTGAAACTGTCTTATCCTTAAAGATCTCTTCTTCATGGAATATCATATTTCTGCTAATAGTGCATTTCCCATCTTCTGGGAGCCACACTCTGAAGCCTTTTGTCCCTTGTGGATAACCAACAAAATATCCTTTCACTGCCCTTGGACTGGTCTTTGAATTTACAACATAAACATACGCAACACAACCAAACCTTCTGAGATGTCTTAAACTTGGCTTTGTTCCTGACCATAACTCTTCTGGTAACTTGAACTCCACCGAAGAATTTGGTGACATGTTAATCAAATACACAGCTGTGGATGCTACTTCTGCCCAAAATTCTTCTCCTAAACCACTCTCAGCTAACATGCACCTGACCTTCTCCATTATGGTTATGTTCATTCTTTCAGAGACCCCATTCTGTTGTGGGGTATAGGTACATGTCATGTGCCTGTTCACACCGTCAGCCTTGCATAATCCATCAAACTGATTGTTGCAAAATTCCAGCCCATTATCTGTCCTTAAGCATTTCAACTTCTTTTCAGTCTGATTTTCAACAAACTGTTTCCAATCTTTGAATCTCTGGAACGCTTCATCTTTTGTCCTCAAGAAATACACCCACACTTTCCTTGAATAATCATCAACAAATGAGATGAAATACTGGTTTCCAGCCATACTTGGTGTCACGGATGGTGCACCCCATAGGTCTGAGTGAACATACTCAAGAACCCCTTTTGTTGTATGATGTCCCTTTGGAAAACTTTGTTTGTGTGATTTGTCTAACACACAATTCTCACAGAACCCCAAAATCTGAACTTCTTTCTTCTGCAGATAACCTTCTTTTACTAACACCTCCATGTTCTTTTGACACATATGGCCTAATCTGGAATGCCATTTCTTTGTAGAATCAGAACTTGAACTCGCTGAGCAGGATTCACCTTTGACCACCTCTCCATCTAGATAATAAAGTCCATTTCTGTATTTTCCAGATATGACAACTTTTCTATTTTTCCAGAACTTGATCATAAAATCCTCTCCTTCATACTTACATCATGTCTTCTCTAAGCAGCCATAGGAAATTAAGTTCTTGCTCATTGTGGGCATGTACTTGACATCTGATAAGATCACCACAAAACCATCTGATCCTTTTATTTTGACTTTCCCTTTCCCTTTTATTTCACTGTAAGTATTGTTGCCCATGAGAACCTTTCCTCATTGAATTCTTCTAGATCAAACAATAGATTCTTGTTTGGAGTAATATGATAGCAACTGCCTGAGTCCAGCACCCAGTCATCTTCATTGTACTGCATACTCACCGTAAGGACCATGGGTTCATTTAGTTTCTCAGCCACATTAACTGACCCTTGCTGTTTCTTCTTACCCTTTTCTGGGCAATCCCTTTTCCAGTGGCCCTCTTTGCCACATAAGAAACAACTTCCTTTTTCTTTTTGTTTGTTCTTGGACTTTGATCTGTGTTTTCCTTTGAACTTCCCTTTTCCAGAGTTATCATTTCTCTTCTCAGTTTTTCCACGTTCAGCTACATACAAGCTATCCCCCTCGGCTCTTTGTTTGCCAAGTAAACATTTCTGCTTGAGTTCCACATCTTTTGCATAAGCTCCTCCTGTCACATCATTTAATGTCAAAGTATCCTTTCCACTTCCATACTTCAATGTGTGAACCAGCTGCTTATACTTAGGTGGCAGGCTAGTCAGTACCTGAATAGCCTGATCCTCATCTGAGATGGTGATGTTTAGACTTTCTAAATCATCAACCAATTTGAGAAAATCATTTAGATTCTCCTCAATACTCTTGCCCTCCTCCATTATGTAAGAGGCAAACTGTTGCTTCAGGTATATCCGATTAGGAAGTGACTTTTTCTGGTAATCTTTCTCTAAAGCTTTCCAAACTGCAAGTGATGTTGTTTCCTTGAAGACTTTCCTCAAAATCATGTTTGACAGACACATACAGATCAGATTTTTGCACTTCTTTTCCTTCTCTTTCCTCGAAGGATCCAGCGTAGCTTCCTCACCTTCCTCACCTTCCTTCCCTTTACCTTTGCTGCTTTGTGCTACCCATTCCTCAGTCAGAACCTCATCTAACTTTAGCAACTCCAACTGGCTTAGAACCTTGAATTTCCATAATCCAAAATCCATTTGCCCATCAAACTTTTCAACATCAAGTTTTGGTGCCATTTCCATCTTCTGCTAAATCTCCTTCTATCTTTGATGTTGCAGACTGAAGGAACCTTACAGCTGATGGTGAATCACCAAACCCCAACAATCTTGACAAAACCAACTGATTCGATACACGACACACAGATTCAAAGATAAGTTTCGAACCTTAATCCCTGATCTTCTTGCTGAAATCTGTTGATCCCTTGCCTTGCTGGTCTTGAAGCCTGAAACAATGCTTCTTAGAATAGAGAATAACCCACGGTATTTGCTCAACCTTGAGCTCTGACACCACTTGTAAAAGTTTTGATCTTGCAAGACGATTGATTCGTGAGTTACTTTGCGGAATTGAAATCTCTAATCTAAGAATACAATCAATGTTGACCCGGTTCACTCTTGCGAGCTACGTCCGGAGGAGTATATGCACTGCCTCGCAATCCACTATCTGACCAAAAACACCTTGGCCGTGGTTTGATTACAATCGATACTCACCTTTCCCGTGTTCCTTTTCAGGTGACTTCTTCTAGGAAAACCGAAAGGATCTTGTACTGGAATCAATGGAGGATGCAAGCTGAAACCAGAAGACCACCAAGTTCCCGAAGCTTGAAGACGAAGACCTCTCCTCTCTTATTCTTCGATCTTGCTCTGAATCTTTTTTTTTCTGTTTCTTTCTGTTGTAACTGATTGACTGATCGATGACGATGACTCAACTTATTTGTTTCGGCTAATTAACCTTCGATCCAAATATTGACTTGGGCTTTTTAGTTTGAGGCCCAAATGGTTTAGCCCCAAACCGAAACCCACATAAACAATGAGGAGTTAGCAAGAATAGCACGAGAAAACAACATGAGAAAGAGAGAGATGGCCAACTTGCCAGAAAACCGTGATCTCCAAAATCCACTCGTCGATAGCAACAATCCCATAAATCCTCTTCTCCATGCTCGTGACGATGGCGTTGATCCAGACGATGTCGTTGATGCTGCTGTTGCTGCTCAGAGACAAGTTGAGGAGTTTCAGAGACAAGTTGTTGCACCAAAACAAAGACAGCTGCAAGTTCGAATTGCTACGAACATCTTGCACAAGACTAGAGGAATGCTCGACAACCTCCTCCATGCCAAGCAATTGGTGATGTCGATACTCCACACACACTCTACCAAGACAAGGCTGCTATTCGCCCACCGCCAATTCAGAGGCAAAACTTTGAGATCAAGTCTCAGAACATCTCTCTTGTCCAGCAGCATATGTTCTATGGAAAAGTTTCAGAAAATCACATGGATCATATAGAGACATTCGAGGAGATTTGCAGCACGACAAGCTTGAATGGAGTCCCTGCAAACTTCTTGATGTAAACTCTTATCTTGTTCTTTGAGCGATAGAGCACTGAGGTGGCTCAAATCTTTAGCTCCCTGCTCGTTAACCTCTTAGGAAGCAACCAGATCAGCCTTCCTAGATCAATTCTACACCAAGTCAAAACAGCCTCACTCAGGTTTAAGATCACTCAGTTTCAGCAGAATGTGGGTAAGCCATTCAATGCGGGTTTTTAGCCTATTCTCCTATGAAGTATTCAGGTTCTGATTATTCATACATGATGTATCGATCAATGCTAAACACATCATGAACTCTTTAATAATTTGAATTTACTACATAAAATTATGAAATTTGGCCAATTTCACCAAAACCGTATACGGTGTGAGTTTTCCGTTAAGAGTTGCTTACATGGTTGACAGGTGGCACATCGGTTTGGTCTGGTTTGAGATTAAACTTTTTTATTTTTTTTTGCTGGACCAAAACGACGTCGTTTCGTGTGACCAATTTTTTTTTTAATTGCTCACACCCAAAAAAATCACAAGAGAAAAATATTTCAAAAAAATCTCCGATTGACATTCTCACTTTCTTGATTGAAAACAAAAATTTCTCAGTTTTTACTAAAACAAATTTCTAGAGATCAAATCGAATCTTAATGAGATAATATGGCCGGGTGATATGCACCATCTTATATATACATCTACTATAAAATTATTCCCATCGTTACTATTGTTAACGTGTCAACTAATGTCATCGCTAACCGTGTAATACCCCTGTTTAGAGATAATTAGAAATGGAGATTCATGGTCAAAATCAAGATCAAGAAGACAAATGATGAAGATCGTTCAAAAAAACTTCAAAAAGGAACGAGCCGTTTGAGACTTGGTCGAGGTTTACCAAAACGTGAAGATGATAAACCGTGTGTTTACCAGTTTCTAACTCTGGTTTTATGTCTTTTATCGAGTCAACGTTTTTTTTTTAGAGTCTTTTAGTCCTTTATCGAGTATTTTCAGGTTTTAAGTAATTTGGGAGAAAAAGAGATGTTTTGGGTGTAAATGAGCATATGAAGATGCAGAATCATGTAGAGACGTTAGAAGTTTGA
This sequence comes from Eutrema yunnanense, assembly GCA_002933935.1. Lineage (NCBI taxonomy): Eukaryota > Viridiplantae > Streptophyta > Magnoliopsida > Brassicales > Brassicaceae > Eutrema > Eutrema yunnanense. The sequence goes on along the minus strand of PKML01020056.1, from coordinate 206,891 downwards.
CATTCGTTGAAGGACTTCCCACCGATAGATCGGGCTTAAATTTTTATATAAGATAGAACAATGATTAGCTATCATTTGGAAGTGGTTTGAGGTCATTCCAACGGTGCGATCAAAAGTTATGCCAATTTTCGTAAAGACTGTCCAGCCTGGCGAGCAGAAGGAGCATGTGCAGAGATGACCCATCCGCGGGCATCAAATCTACCGATTCAAGAAACATGGATCGACCGATCCAGTCCCGTAGGCAAAAAGGAAATTTTGACTTTTCCTGTTTCGGCTCAGATACACCCAATTTCGACCCAAAACGACTGGAAACCTATTTATACATATTTTTAGCCACTTTTTAAGTTACGCTTTATTTTTCATTGAGACTTTTGGAGTTTTTCTGTGTGAGGCTTTGAGGAGACGAATCTCTAACTTTACAGGCTTTTGAGAAGATTTATGAACCCTATTTGATTTATTCTATTAGATTATGATTTCTTCTTCATCTCTCTGCTTGCCTACTTTGATTATGTACGAGTAGATCCATAGTTAGGTTTTAGGGTTTTCAAAGGAATTCATGAATTGCTATTTTAGGATAGTCAGATATGGAATTATCGATTGGTTTCTTCATCTATTGTTGATCTTATTGCTGGAACTTGACTCGCGGCCTAGTTTCTGATCTTATGTGTATTTACGCGCCGAAAGTGTTTGTTAAATTGCTTGAAAGAACATAAATGAGTAAAATATCTTTAACCAACGAGAGTTGATGTTATTGTGTTTTGTGAACTTATCAAACTCGATTATAATGCATGTTTAGGTTGTTGAATTCAACGAGAGTTAGTATTCATATATCTAATACATAGGGATTTAATACTCTGGGAAAAGATTGATCTAGTCTAGTGATTTGAGTTCGAGAACGGTTCTTAATTCATTCCCTGTTCGATAATCTGATTAGTGAGTCTAGAATTCCTACGAATTACCTTGAAGACCTAACGCTTTTCTCTCTTGAATATAAATCGTTTTTTAATAGTCATTCTTAGTTTAGAAATTACTAAACCAGAAACAACTGTCATTCTTCTTAGCTTTCATTTCTTTCTGCATTCTCGTAGTGTACACTTGGTCCTTGTGGATTCGATCCCTACATTACTACTTCGATTAGATGTGCTTTAGCTGTAGAACTATAGGGTTAAACCTGAAGTGTTTCAAGTTTTGGCGGCGTTGCCGGGGACCAAAAATGTTGCCTACGAGTCTTGGACGAAAGTTCATATTAAGAATTTATTTCTGTCATTACTAACCAGTTTTATTTTTGCTCTTTTCGCGTGTTCCAGGTGTATGTCTAGAAGCAAAGGTTCTGGAAATCTGTTTGAGGTAAACAATGAGGAGTTAGCAAGAATAGAACGAGAAAACAACAGAAGAAAGAGAGAGATGGCCAACTTGCCAGAAAACAGTGATCTCCAAAATCCACTCGTCGATATCAACAATCAGATCGAGTATGACGCGGAAGAGAATCCCATAAATCCTCTTCTCCATGCTCGTGACGATGGCGTTGATCCAGACGATGTCGTTGATGTTGCTGCTGCTGCTCAGAGACAAGTTGCTGCAGCAAAACAAAGACAGCTGCAAGCTCGAATTGCTGCGAACAGCTTGCACAAGACTAGAGGAATGCTCGACAACCTCCTCCATGCCAAGCAATTGGTGCTATCGATACTCCACATGCATTTTATCAAGACAAGGCTGCTATTCGCCCACTGCCTATTCAGAGGCAAAACTTTGAGATCAAGTCTCAGAACATCTCTCTTGTCCAGCAGCATATGTTCTATGGGAAAGTTTCAGAAAATCACATGGATCATATAGAGACATTCGAGGAGATTTGCAGCACGACAAGCTCGAATGGAGTCCCTGCAGACTTCTTGATGCAAACTCTTCTCTTGTTCTTTGAGCGATAGAGCACTGCGGTGGCTCAAATCTTTAGCTCCCGGCTCGTTAACCTCTTAGGAAGCAACCAGATCAGCCTTCCTAGATCAAATCTAGACCAAGTCAAAACAGCCTTACTCAGGATTAAGATCACTCAGTTTCAGCAGAATGTGGGTAAGCCATTCAATGCGGGTTTTTAGCCTATTCCCCTATGAAGTATTCTGGTTATGATTATTCATACAGGATGTATCGATCAATGCTAAACACATCATGAACTCTTTAATAATTTGAATTTACTACATAAAATTATGAAATTTGGCCAATTTCACCAAAACCGTATACGGTGTTAGTTTTCCGTTAAGAGTTGCTAACATGGTTGACAGGTGGCACATCGGTTTGGTCTTGTTTGAGATTAAACTTTTTATTTTTTTGCTAGACCAAAACGACGTCGTTTCGCGTGACCAATTTTTTTTTTAATTGCTCACACCCAAAAAAATCACAAGAGAAAAATATTTCAAAAAAATCTCCGATTGACATTCTCACTTTCTTGATTGAAAACAAAAATTTCTCTGTTTTTACTAAAACAAATTTCTAGAGATCAAATCGAATAAATTATGAAGAATTGAATGATACATCTTCTTCCTCAAACAAATTTCTAGAGATCAAATCGAATCTTAATGAGATAATGTGGTCGGGTGATATGCACCATGTTATACAGCTACAATAAAATTATTCCCAACGTTACTATTGTTAACGTGTCAACTAATGTCATCGCTAACCGTGTAATACCCCTGTTTAGAGATAATTTGAAATGGAGATTCATGGTCAAAATCAAGATCAAGAAGACAAATTAAATGATGAAGATCGTTCAAAAAACTTCAAAAAGGAATGAGCCGTTTGAGACTTGGTAGAGGTTTACCAAAACGTAAAGATGATAAACCGCGTTTTTACCGATTTCTAACTCTTGTTTTATGTCTTTTATCGAGTCAAAGTTTTTTTTAGAGTCTTCTAGTCCTTTATCGAGTATTTTCAGGTTTTAGGTCACTTTGTGAGAAAAAGAGATGTTTTGGGTGCAAATGAGCATATGGAGATGCAGAATCATGTAGAGAGGTCAGAAGTTTGACATTCGTTGAAGGACTTTCCACCGATCGATCGGGCTTAAATTTTTATATAAGATAGAACAATGATTAGCTTTCATTTGGAAGTGGTTTGATGTCATTCCAACGGTGCGATCAAAAGTTATGCCAATTTTCGTAAAGACTGTCCAGCCTGGCGAGCAGAAGGAGCATGCGTAGAGATGACCCATCCGCGGCCATCAAATCTACCGATTCAAGAAACATGGATCGACCGATCCAGTCTCGTAGGCAAAAAAGAAATTTTGACCTTTCCTGTTTCGGCCCTGATACACCCAATTTCGACCCCAAAACAACTGGAAACCTATTTATACCTATTTTTAGCCACTTTTTAAGTTACGCTTTATTTTTCATTGAGACTTTTGGAGTTTTTCTGTGTGAGGCTTTGGGGAGACAAATATCTAACTCTACAGGCTTTTGAGAAGATTGATGAACCCCATTTTATTTATTCTATTGGATTATGATTTCTTCTTCATCTCTCTGCTTGCCTACTTTGATTATGTATGAGTAGATCCATAGTTAGGTTTTAGGGTTTTCAAAGTAATTCATGAATTGCTATTTTAGGATTGTCAGATATGGAATTATCGATTGGTTTCTTCATCCATTGTTGATCGTATTGCTGGAACTTGACTCGCGACCTAGTTTCTGATCTTAGGTGTATTTACGCGCCGAAAGCGTTTGTTAAATTGCCTGAAAGAACATAAATGAGTAAAATATCTTTAACCAACGAGAGTTGATGTTATTGTGTTTTGTGAACTTATCAAACTCGATTATAATGCATGTTTAGGTTGTTGAATTCAACGAGAGTTAGTATTCATATATCTAATACATAGGGATTTAATACTCTGGGAAAAGATTAATCGAGTATAGTGATTTGAGTTCGAGAACGGTTCTTAATCCATTCCCTGTTCGATAATCTGATTAGTGAGTCTAGAATTCCTGCGAATTACCTTGAAGACCTAACGCTTTTCTCTCTTGAATTTACATCGTTTTTTAATAGTCATTCTTAGTTTAGAAATTACAAAACCAGAAACAACTGTCATTCTTCTTAGCTTTAATTTCTTTCTGCATTCTTGTAGTGTACACTTGGTCCTTGTGGATTCGATCCCTACATTACTACTTCGATTAGATGTGCTTTAGCAGTAGAACTATAGGGTTAAACCTGAAGTGTTTCAAGTTTTGGCGCCATTGTCGGGGACCAGAAATGTTGCCTACGAGTCTTGGACGAAAGTTCAGACTAAGAATTTATTTTTGTCATTACTAACCATTTTTATTTTTGCTCTTTTCGCGTGTTTCAGGTGTATGTCCATAAGCAAAGGTTCTGGAAATCTGTTTGAGGTAAACAATGAGGAGTTAGCAAGAATAGAATGAGAAAACAACAGGAGAAAGAGAGAGATGGCCAATTTGCAAGAAAACCGTGATCTCCAAAATCCACTCGTTGATAGCAACAATAAGATCGAGTGTGACGCGGATGAGAATCCCATAAATCCTCTTCTCCATGCTTGTGACGATGGTGTTGATCCAGACAATGTCGTTGATGTTGTTGTTGCTCAGAGACAAGTTGAGGAGTTTCAGAGACAAGTTGCTGCAGCAAAACAGAGACAGCTGCAAGCTCGAATTGCTGCGAACAGCTTGCACAAGAATAGAGGAATGCTCGACAACCTCCTCCATACCAAGCAATTGGTGCTGTCGATACTCCACATGCATTCTACCAAGACAAGGCTGCTATTCGCCCACTGCCTATTCAGAGGCAAAACTTTGAGATCAAGTCTCAGAACATCTCTCTTGTCCAGCAGCATATGTTCTATGGGAAAGTTTCAGAAAATCACATGGATCATATAGAGACATTCAAGGAGATTTACAGCACGACAAGCTCGAATGGAGTCCCTGCAGACTTCTTGATGCAAACTCTTCTCTTGTTCTTTGAGCGATAGAGCACTGAGGTGGCTCAAATCTTTAGCTCCCGGCACGTTAACCTCTTAGGAAGCAACCAGATCAGCCTTCCTAGATCAATTCTACACCAAGTCAAAACAGCCTCACTCAGGATTAAGATCACTCAGTTTCAGCAGAATGTGGGTAAGCCATTCAATGCGGGTTTTTAGCCTATTCCCCTATGAAGTATTCAGGTTCTGATTATTCATACATGATATATCGATCAATGCTAAACACATCATGAACTCCTTAATAATTTGAATTTACTACATAAAATTATGAAATTTGGCCAATTTCACCCATACCGTATACGGTGTTAGTTTTCCGTTAAGAGTTGCTTACATGGTTGACATGTGGCACATCGATTTGGTCTGGTTTGAGATTAAACTTTTTTCTTTTTTTTTTGCTGGAACAAAACGACGTCGTTTCGCGTGACCAATTTTTTTTTTTAATTGCTCACACCCAAAAAAAATCACAAGAGTAAAATATTTCAAAAAATTCTTCGATTGACAATCTCACTTTCTTGATTGAAAACAAAACTTTCTCAGTTTTTACTAAAACAAATTTCTAGAGATCAAATCGAATACATAATGAAGAACAGAATGATACATCTTCTTCCTCAAACAAATTTCTAGAGATCAAATCGAATCTTAATGAGATAATATGGTCGGGTGATATGCACCATCTTATACAACTACAATAAAATTATTCCCATCGTTACTATTGTTAACGTGTCAACTAATGTCATCGATAACCGTGTAATACCCCTGTTTAGAGATAATTAGAAATGGAGATTCATGGTCAAAATCAAGATCAAGAAGGCAAATGATGAAGATCGTTCAAAAAAACTTCAAAAAGGAACGAGCCGTTTGAGACTTGGTCGAGGTTTACAAAAACGTGAAGATGATAAACCGTGTTTTTACCAGTTTCTAACTCTTGTTTTACGTCTCTTTTATCGAGTCAAAGTTTTTTTAAAGAGTCTTTTAGTTCTTTATCGAGTATTTTCAGATTTTAGGTCACTTTGGGAGAAAAAGAGATGTTTTGGGTGCAAATGAGCATATGGAGATGCAGAATCATGTAGAGACGTCAGAAGTTTGACATTCGTTGAAGGACTTCCGACCGATCGATCAGGCTTAAATGTTTATATAAGATAGAACAATGATTAGCTTTCATTTGGAAGTGGTTTGAGGTGATTCCAACGGTGCGATCAAAAGCTATGCCAATTTTCGTAAAGACTGTCCATCCTGGAGAGCAGAAGGAGCATGCGCATAGATGACCCATCCGTGGGCAAAAAATCTACCGATTCACGAAACATGGATCGACCGATCCAGTCCCGTAGGCAAAAAAGAAATTTTGACTTTTCTTGTTTCGGCCCAGATACACCCAATTTCGACCCAAAACGACTGGAAACCTATTTATACCTATTTTTAGCCACTTTTTAAGTTACGCTTTATTTTTCATTGAGACTTTTGGAGTTTTTCTGTGTAAGGCTTTGGGGAGACGAATCTCTAACTCTACAGGCTTTTGAGAAGATTTATGAACCCCATTTGATTTATTCTATTGGATTATGATTTCTTCTTCATCTCTCTGCTTGCCTACTTTGATTATGTATGAGTAGATCCATAGTTAGGTTTTAGGGTTTTCAAAGGAATTCATGAATTACTATTTTAGGATTGTCAGATATGGAATTATCGATTGGTTTCTTCATCCATTGTTGATCGTATTGCTGGAACTTGATTCGCGACCTAGTTTCTGATCTTAGGTGTATTTACGCGCCGAAAGCGTTTGTTAAATTGCCTGAAAGAACATAAATGAGTAAAATATCTTTAACCAACGAGAGTTGATGTTATTGTGTTTTGTGAACTTATCAAACTCGATTATAATGCATGTTTAGGTTGTTGAATTCAACGAGAGTTAGTATTCATATATCTAATACATAGGGATTTAATACTCTGGGAAAAGATTAATCGAGTATAGTGATTTGAGTTCGAGAACGGTTCTTAATCCATTCCCTGTTCGATAATCTGATTAGTGAGTCTAGAATTCCTGCGAATTACCTTGAAGACCTAACGCTTTTCTCTCTTGAATTTACATCGTTTTTTAATAGTCATTCTTAGTTTAGAAATTACAAAACCAGAAACAATTGTCATTCTTCTTAGCTTTAATTTCTTTCTGCATTCTTGTAGTGTACATTTGGTCCTTGTGGATTTGATCCCTATATTACTACTTCGATTAGATGTGCTTTAGCAGTAGAACTATAGGGTTAAACCTGAAGTGTTTCAAGTTTTGGCACCGTTGCCGGGGACAAAAAATGTTGCCTACGAGTCTTGGACGAAAGTTCAGACTAAGAATTTATTTTTATCATTACTAACCAGTTTTATTTTTGCTCTTTTCGTGTGTTTCAGGTGTATGTCCAGAAGCAAAGGTTCTGGAAATCTGTTTGAGGTAAACAATGAGGAGTTAGCAAGAATAGAACGAGAAAACAACAGGAGAAAGAGAGAGATGGCCAACTTGCCAGAAAACCGTGATCTCCAAAATCCACTCGTCGATAGCAACAATCAGATCGAGTATGACGCGGAAGAGAATCCCATAAATCCTCTTCTCCATGCTCGTGATGATGGCGTTGATCCAGACGATGTCGTTGATGTTGCTGCTGCTGCTCAGAGACAAGTTGAGAAGTTTCAGAGACAAGTTGCTGCAGCAAAACAAAGACAGCTGCAAGCTCGAATTGCTGCGAACAGCTTGCACAAGACTAGAGGAATGCTCAACAACCTCCTCCATGCCAAGCAATTGGTGCTGTCGATACTCCACATGCATTTTATCAAGACAAGGCTGCTATTCGCCCACTGCCTATTCAGAGGCAAAACTTTGAGATCAAGTCTCAGAACATCTCTCTTGTCCAGCAGCATATGTTCTATGGGAAAGTTTCAGAAAATCACATGGATCATATAGAGACATTCGAGGAGATTTGCAGCACGACAAGCTCGAATGGAGTCCCTGCAGACTTCTTGATGCAAACTCTTCTCTTGTTCTTTGAGCGATAGAGCACTGCGGTGGCTCAAATCTTTAGCTCCCGGCTCGTTAACCTCTTAGGAAGCAACCAGATCAGCCTTCCTAGATCAATTCTAGACCAAGTCAAAACAGCCTTACTCAGGATTAAGATCACTCAGTTTCAGCAGAATGTGGGTAAGCCATTCAATGAGGGTTTTTAACCTATTCCCCTATGAAGTATTCAGGTTCTGATTATTCATACATGATGTATCGATCAATGCTAAAACATCATGAACTCCTTAATAATTTGAATTTACGACATGAAATTATGAAATTTGACCAATTTCACCAAAACCGTATACGGTGTGGGTTTTCCGTTAAGAGTTGTTTACATGGTTGACAGGTGGCACATCGGTTTGGTCTAGTTTGAGATTAAACTTTTTTTTTTTTGCTTGACCAAAACGACGTCGTTTCGCGTGACCAATTTTTTTTTTAATTGCTCACACCCAAAAATATCACAAGAGAAAAATATTTCAAAAAAATCTCCAATTGACATTCTCACTTTCTTGATTGAAAACAAAACTTTCTTAGTTTTTACTAAAACAAATTTCTAGAGATCAAATTGAATAAATTATGAAGAACTGAATGATACATCTTCTTCCTCAAACAAATTTCTAGAGATCAAATCGAATAAATGTCTAGAGATCAAATTGAATAAGTTAGTAACTTTATTGTAACTCATCTCCTTCCTCGTCTTCTTCTTCTAGATCACTGAATGATACATCTCCGACATCGTAACTCCGATCACGTCTCCAACATCGTAATCCTTCGGATCCACTCCATCTGAACCCAATTGTAAGAAATTCGAAGCAATCTTTGTGAAATCGGACATCGGTAAGTGATATGCTCAAATTAATACCCTAAACAGTACTAAAGTAGTTGCTGCAGTATATCAGGGGTCGGACACAAGAACTCAGAGAAATCGCACAATAGATTGTATAGTTATCAAATCAAGCTAAGCTATTCAGATTAAACAAAAAGCAGTAAGCAGTAAACGAGTTGTAATTCAATGGGAAAAAGATAGGTTCAGGGATATTTCTCAGGAAATCAATGAATGCAAAATAAACTAACTAATCAGGGTTCAGGTTACGCACGGTTCTCGAACTCAAATCACTAAAGTATAATTAACCAACTGTCGTTGCGAAAACTATCTAAATCTAAACTTCAGAATCCCAAATTTCTTTGCAAATTCCTAAGAATAAATCAGCCTTAATTCCTGGTTTGATATGTTCACAAATCAATTAAACCAAATCTCTTTGCGAATAATCAATTTGCTCACCCTAAGTTCTATCAGGTAATTAATCGCACTGTCGTGCCTAAACAATTATCCTAAGATCTAAGTTCTAGGTGATCAATCCATAATTAGCTTTGAGAACAACCTAAGGTGAAGAACTAATTCAGATTGTGAACCCTAAATAACCAATCAACCTAGCATTCAAAGAAATCCCTTATGAGAATCCCTAAACCTAACAAGAGATCTACTCAGACATGGAAATTAAATCAATAAACATGTCTGAATAAATACTCAATAGAAAATAAGAAAGAGTACCAAAAGGGTTTGAAATCTTCTCTCGACGAACATAGTATCAGACTTGTCTCCCTCAAAAGCTCTCTCACAAATCCAGAATAAAATAAAGCGTAGCCAACAAAGTGGCTGTAAAATCCCTATAAATAACCTAAATCACATTTTGGGGCTTCTTGCAAATATTAAAGACTTCTGGACCAAGTTGCAATTCTTCAACTCTTCATTAAAGTCGCGGGTCGTGTCTGCTGGGATGAGTGTCGATCGATACCAAGGAGGTATCGATCGATGCTTGACGTAAAATCGGGTACTCAGCAACACGAACTTCAGCTTTGCTCCAAAATGCTCCAGAAAGCTCCAATATCTCTAATTATGCTCCAAACGTGCCAAGACATGTAAAAGACTCTAAAATACTACGAAATAGCAGAAAGACTCTATAAAACGGACTTATATCATGGCCTAAAAGGGGTAAAAACCATGATATATCAGTAAGTGTTCTGAGAGCTTCGAAATCCCCGTCCTGAATCTCCCGCCAATATCCGCGAAATTGTTCCTAATCCCAGCAATCAAATCCTCGTCGTCACCTTCCTCCGCATGATCGGGACTTTGATTTCTCTCTTGAAGATCCGGAGATGAAGACGTTTGCGAGAGGAATGAAGCTACACCCCGGCATTGACTTCTCAAGGTCTTGGTAAGTTCGGAGACGTCTTCCTTAACGCATCGAGGAGACTGTGACTCCGACACCGTTTTGATATGAGCAATTAAAAACAAAATGGTCACGCGAAACGAAGCCTACACCTTGATTGAGAACCTAGCTGCGAGTTCTAGCCATCGCAATCCTGAGTATGATAGGACGAGGCGCGTCAACAAGATCGAGTCTAGGAAGATAGACGAGTTGACAGCCAAGTTAAACAACATGACTGCCTTTCTGCAAGGTAACCACAAAGGCGTCAACTGCTGTGAGGAGAATGGAGATGGTCAGTTCTATCAGGGAGCGGCTGATGGCGAACAAGAAAATCAGGATGAGGTGAACTACGTGCAAAATCAGGGACTGCACAGGTTTCAGCCGAAATCGTCCGTGCAAAACCAGGGCTTCAGCATATTTTCTAAGGGATTTCAGCAGACAGACGTGCAAAATCAGGGCCATAAGTCATTTGTGCAGAAATTTCAGGGACAACCATTCGTGCAAAATCCGGGTCAAAACAGATTTCAGAATCAGAATTGTTCTATTCTAGCTACCCATGAGTCTAAACTCGAGGTGATGATGCATCAAGTCATGATTAATCAGCAGACAACTGCACATGAGATCCATGTCAAGGTGGATGGGATGTATTATGATCTCAATAACAAAATTGAGAGCATCGTTAGCAAGTATGAGTCCATCGCCACTCACGTGAAGAAGCTCATTACACAGGTAGCACAAATTGCAGATGCTATCAAGAGACAGTCATAAAATCTTCCAGAAAAACCAGAGATAAATCCCAGAGAGCTTTGCAGCGCGGTAATGGTTGATGATGAGATGGAGAATACACATGAGTTGATGGATGATCAGGAAACATATGATGTTGTAGCAAAGGAGAAGCACACTTCCATCACCCCACGACCATATGTACCCAAGATCTCGTACCCTATGCCCCCTAAACACCTCAAGAATCCTATTAGTGTAGAGAAGCAGTCTAGTTTCGATAAGTTGGTGAGAAGGATTCCCTACGAGATCTCATTTGAAGAGGCCTTGGAAGACCGACCTTTGTTAGAATTCTTCAAGAATTGCAGAAAAACTCTAGAAGATGTTAAGTCACTCTTCATCAAGGCAAGGAGCACAACACCACTAATGAAGCAATTGTCTAAGATTGAAGACTCTGGAAAGTTCTTTGTTACATGCATTATCTCTGGAGTTGAATTTATATAGCCTTTTGTTGATTTTGGATCTAGCGTGAATCTCATGTCAAAAGCTGTTGTAGAGAGGTTGGGAACTACTTATATAAAACCTCTTAATGCGACTCTCGCATTTGCAAGCTCTTCCACCACGACTCCATATGGTATCATCCCTAATTTGCTTGTTAAAGTAGGAGATTATCTGGTTCCTACTGATTTTCAGGTTGTGGAGATGAGTGAAGGTTCTAATACACCTTTGATCCTTGGAAGACCATTCATGGCCACAGTGGGTGCAGTTCTAGATATTCCCAATAAGAGAATCTTATTCCCTAACATTGGCAAAAAACTATTCTACAAAGTCATCCCCACTAGAGGAGCTCCAAAACACATCTCTTGCATCATTGTTGACGTAGGAGAGGCGATGGTGGTTGATTCTTGGAAAGAGCCTTATGATGAAAACGAAGTCAAAGATGATCCTCCTATCATCAACCAGGGAAACATAAAAAAGGCTAAGGCAAAGGGGAAGATGAAGAACAAGAGAGTCAAGGGAAATGCATGTATGACTTTGATCCCTCAGAGATGTAATGGAGATTCGATTGAGTATGAGGAGAAGTGCAAAGGAACCTCGAAGCCATTCTCTAAGGTTAGAGTAATTCTCACTTCGGAGCTAAAGGAGAAAGGAAAAGCAGTTGTGAAGGGTATGATGAACAGAATTCTGAAGCTGGAGATGTTTGATTGTAGAACTTGTTTTGGGGCAAGTTCTCATGCTCATCATGACAGATACTTGAGCCAAAGTCAAGCTAGCGACTTAAAACAAGCGCTTGGTGGAAGGCAACCCACCGGTAAGTTTTCTTTTCTTTTATTTTAGTTTTCGTGAGACTGTTTTGCCTCCTCTTGATTTATTTTCACACCGAGACGGTGTGAAGTAAGTCTGGGGGAGGGTCTATGTCGTTACTAACGTTGTTTTCTTTCTTTTATTTTGTCTCTTGAGTCATTTTGGTGCTTTTCTTGAGTCATTTTATTGAGTCAAATATTTGTTGGAGATGATGATCACAATCTTGGATTTCTTGCTATGAATTTTTGGCTAAGTGACCATTGTTGCAGAATTAGCTTCATACCAGACTAATGAAAAATCCAAAAGCTAACCAGTTAATCAGAGGCATCAATATTCCCAGAAAAATTCAAAAAGCTTGAGCTAGTTTATGAGCTCTTCCTTTTACCTCATCGTTGTGATGGTGTATTCAGAACTTGATTCCTCATTCGTATCTGACAAAGACAACATGTGTGAAAGTATGGTACTCCTCTCCCTTGTTTAAAGTAAAGCAGAAAAGATGAAAGGATTTTCTTTTGGGTAAAGGGCTAGGAAAATTTACATCGATCCCATTATTTTACTTCAAAAGAAATTATCACACTAAGGTTGGAAGCGAGGTTTAGGAAAATTTCCAGAGATACCATTATTCGCTTACACCTTTGAATAACAAAAACAAAAGAGAGAATAAGAAAAGAATAAGTCTTGGGGAGGGAAAGAGTACCAAAGGTTGTGTGGTTGTCTTATCATGGTATCGAAAGGGAAAGAGTCTAGAAGGATCTTGGCACCATGATCTTTTGATGAGACCCAGCAATGATCCATTTTGGATTATTTTGTGAGACTATGAGTTGAATCTGGGAAAGCTGCGATTCATGAGGAGAAGTACATGGTGGTTCGATCTGGAGTTGGTTCAACAATATGTGAATTACTAAGTTGGAAGGTAATTGCAGTGTTCTATAGAGAATGTGAGTCTCCGCGTTTTTAAACCTCTTCTTCTTACTTGGTTTTATGTTTGCTTGAGGGCAAGCAAAAGACTAAGTCTGGGGAGTTGATAAACCGTGTTTCTACCGGTTTCTAATCCTTATTTTTGTGTCTTTTATCGAGTCAAAGTTTTTTTTTTAGTCTTTTAGTCCTTTATCGAGTATTTTCAGGTTTTATGTCACTTTGGGAGAAAAAAAAACCGTTTTAGGTGCAAATGAGCATATGAATATGCAGAGACGTCAGAAGTTTGAGATTCGTTGAAGGACTTTCCACCGATGGATCGAGCTCAAAGTTTGATACAAGATAGAGCAATGGATTGGCTTTCATTTGGAAGTGGTTTGAGGTCATTCTAACGGTGCGATCAAGCGTTATGCCAATATTCATGAAACCGGTCCAGCCTGGCGAGCAGTAGGAGCATGCGCAGAGATGACCCATCCGCGGGCATCAAATCGACCGATTCAAGAAACATGGGTCGACCGATCCAGTCCCGTAGGCAAAAAGGAAATTTTGACTTTTCCTGTTTCGGCCTAGATCCACCCAATTTTGACCTTGAACGACTGGAGACCTATTTATACATATTTTTAGCCACTTTTTAGGTTGCGCTTTATTTTTCATTGAGACTTTTAGAGTTTTTCTGTGTGAGGCTTTGAGAAGACGAATCTCTAACTCTACATGCTTTTGAAAAGATTTCTGAACCCCAGTTTATTTATTCTATTGGATTATGATAACTTCTTTATCTCTCTGCTTGTCTATTTTGATAATGTCTGAGTATATCCATAGTTAGGATTTAGGGGTTTCAAAGGAATTCATGAATTGCTAGTTTAGGATTGTCAGATAGGAATTTATCGATTGGTTTATTCATCTATTGTTGATCTTATTGCTGGAACTTAATTCATGACTCGCGACCTAGTTTCTGATTTTAGGTGTATTTATGCGCCGAAAGCGTTTGTTAAATTATCTGAAAGAACATATATGAGCAAAATATCTTTAACCAACGGGAGTTTATGTTATTGTGTTTTGTGAACTTATCAAACTCGCTTATAATGCATGTTTAGGTTGTTGAATTCAACGGGAGTTAGTATTCATATATCTAATACATAAGGATTTCATACTCTGGGAAGAGATTGATATAGTCTAGTGATTTGAGTTCGAGAATGGTTCTTAATTCATTCCATGTTCGATAATCTGATTAGTGAGTCTAGAATTCCTGCGAATCACCTGAAGACCTAGCGCTTTTCTCTCTTGAATTTACATCGTTTTTTTAATAGTCATTCTTAGTTTAGAACTTACAAAACCACAAACAACTGTCATTCGTCTTATTTTTACTTTCTTTCTGCATTTTTGTATTGTAAACTTGGTCCTTGTAGATTCGATTCCTACATTACTTCGATTAGATGTGCTCTTACAGTAGAACTATAAGGTTAAACCTGAAGTGTTTTAGAAGATCGTATGACAAAAGGAACGGTAACAAAATTGAACTTCTCCAAATGAAGAAAAGTCAATTGATCTAAGTTCAAAAGACCGAAAGATATTCGCAAAGGCCTAACCGGTCCAAAAAGAAGGCCAAAGAAAAAGTCATCAAATTAAAGTTCACCAAATGGAGGAAGACCAATTGGAGGAGGTTCTAAACATCATAATAAGACTAATTAATGGCCGATGAAGTAATCAAAAAGCCCGAATAAAAAGGAAGATGGTATATGAATGATCGAAACGGCTTTATCGAAGGAATTCATTCATCACTTGACCTTGCTTCATCAACTAAGAGGAATTACTAAGCCATCATAAGAGTTTTGGTCGAATAAAAATGAAGGAGAAATAAATAAATCAGAGATAGGCCAAAATGGTATAAAAACGCTTAAAAGGAGGGATGGTAAGACCAATCATCCAATAACCATCAAGGATCGATTAAATGTGTGCAAAATGAAGAAAGAGTGAAGGTATGAGGTGTATAAATAGCATTGGGCGAAATTTGAAATTGGTGAATGATGATTTTGGATAGATCGTCATCATTCATGATAGTAAGATTTTTACTAGTCAATTACTCAAATCCCACTCATGTCATTGTGTTATTTAAGATATCGAACCAAAGAGGTTAAGATTGAAACACTAGGAATACATGAATCTTCCTAAGCTAGAGCAAATGTTTTGAGTTTTTATATTTTTAGATTAGAATGTAAAATGCAAGAAAGAAAACAAAGATATAAGTGTTGGTTCATGAAATGAACTATCAAACGAATGAATAACAATCAAATAATGATGACAAAGATTGCATTAAACACTATCCTAGAACATGGGATTCACAATTATGACTAATTCACTCTCGTGGCACTAATCATTTTGTTAAACACCAAATCAAGAACAAACCATCATTTGTGATAAGATGGTTAACAAGCATTAATCTCCAATCTCAATTAGTTCACTAATCACCCTTGACATCAACTCTCATTGGCAAGGATGTGAAAAACTCACAAAAGGTTCGGTTCAAGCAATTCATTTAAACTCGGGTTAGGAGTGAAATGCCTAAGTTCAAGACTCGAATGGATAAATCTAATCTAGCACTAACACCGTTTACTCGAATCTCTCCCTAATGCATGGGATGAGACCATAAATCATAGGGTGTAGCTCTAGATTGGTTTGTCACGCCAACTAGAATTACGTAATCTAGGTGCAGTTCTAAACTTTGGTTTATCTTATCAAATCTAGCATTAAGAACCAACCTAAGTGAAAGATTTAACAAAGATCAACCTAAATCATCATCATCATCTAATCATCAAGACAATTAACTAATGATGCTAATACACACAATCAATGCTAATCCTTAGGTTAAGATCACTAATCTTGACTAATTATCTTTCAAGCAACTAATCACTATGCTAATCACTCAATCCATTAGCAAACTCTCATTTGTGGATCAATGATTAGCAAGCATTAAGAATATAAACAAGATCAACCAAAATACACCCTAGATAACTAATCTCTTAGGCTAGGAGCATAAATCCCTTGAATAGTTCATCAAGGCATTTCATCAAACACTTGTTGTGCATGAAATGCTTTGTGATCTAGATATACTTTCTCAAGCTAGATTTAGCATTAGGAACACTAAACAAGAAAGGGAAGCAAGGATTAAGAACATAAGCATCAAGAATCAATCACCAAATCATCAAAATCAAGCTAAATCCAAAATCCAACAAAAAATGGTCTAAAGCCTAAACATGAAAAACAAAGAAGAACACAAGAGAAAAATAGACATAAAGATAAAGAACAAAGATTAAATAAACATAATATAAAGATAGGTTGAAGAATCTTTCAGTGAATAGGAGATTGACACATGGTGGCCATCCGTTGGATCTAAGTGTTCCCTTAGTGTGGAGCAAAACCTAAAACGCCTAGAGTTAGACCTAATGATCAACCTAAACGTAAAACGCCTAGAGTTCCCTTAGTTATCCCCCGCCCCCTAAGTTTGAGTTAAACTCGAGTAGGCAAAGAAAACAGCGATTGAGTTGCAAAAATAGTTAAAGTTTTTTAGTTTAAACCTTTTAAACGCAGGAAAATAAATCTAGGTTTTATGATCAACCAAATCAGAGCTCTGATTGGCGTTTGCACTTTGGAGACTTTACAAGGTTTTACAGTACTTGCAGAATTTTTTCCTCTAATGAGGTATTTTGGACGGTAAGAATAGAATTGGTATTAGATTGGATCTTCCTTTGAAATTTGAATTGCAAGCATTGGTTTTTTAGCTTGATCTTCAAAGTGGGTTTTTTTTTTACATTTTGATGTCCCAATCGAAATTGAAGTTGGGGATTTAGCATCATCAACAGAAACAAATAACCAATAAAAGGAAATGAAATTGGTGTGAGAAATGGATGTGTTGTTGTGTTGGAAGTTGGTAACGCCTAAAATTAACCAAAACAAAAGTGACGTAGTCCTCAAAAATAGCAACAACACTAACCACCACCACCACAATTATCTTTCTTTCTCTCTCTCTCTCCCACCTTTAGCCGCCCTAAGAAAGAAACACACACACAAAAAAAAAAGGTTAAGTGTTTTTAATATTTCCTAACTGTTTATTCAGAGATAAACATGAACACAAACCGTAACAACAAATCGTGAGTTTTTGATACCCTAAATTTCTCTGATCAAAAGGAAAAAAAAAACCATTTGTAAGAAACCTCGACAATGACATCTAAAATGGTGATGCTATAGGAAAAGGTAAGAAGAAGAAGAAAGAGGCAAAGGGCATGGAAGACGGTCGTAGAGGATCATCTTCAACACCACAATCACGCAAGATCATGGTGATCGCTGACCCGACCCGTGAATCTGCAGCCGCTCTTCAATACGCTCTTTCACACGCCGTGCTCGAGCAAGACGAGCTCATCCTTGTCCATGTCGAAAACAATGGTGGCTCGTGGAAAAACGCTTTCTCGAGTTTCTTGAGATTACCAAGCTCCATCTCTTCCTCCTCCTCAAGCAGCGGGTCCTCTCCCGCCGCTGCTAATGCTCACAACGCTAACAATGCAAACGCTGCTTCGTCTTTGGCCTCTGAGATTGGTCAAGGAGAAGGGAATTTCCTTGAACAGATGAAACGTATATGTGAAATCGCTCAGCCAAAGGTGCGTGTGCACACCGAGTGTATAACCATGGAAGGTATCAAATCTGCAGCTATTCTTCTTCATTGTGACAAACTTGGGGTTGATGTTATCATCATTGGCCAACGCAGGACAATCTCATCCTCACTTCTAGGGTATGCTCTCTCTCTCTCTCTCTCTAATCATGAATTATGACAGATTTAAGAATTGTAAAACAAGAGACGCAGGCTAGAGAGAATGTGCCGGTTTACATATTTTGTTGTTAAGAAAAAAGCAGGAAAAAACATGTTGAAGTTTCGAACAAAAGATTTCTTTAAACATAAAATGATATGAGGATGGTTTGGATTGACAGATCTAGGCGGCCTGGAGGGTCTCTAAGAGGATCAAAAGGAGTAGACACAGCGGAATATCTAATCGAGAACAGCAAATGCACTTGTGTTGGCGTTCAGAAGAAAGGTCAAAATGGAGGCTATGTTCTAAACACCAAGACCCATAAGAACTTTTGGCTCTTGGCATGATCATGCGTATTGCTCCTAGACAGTTTTATAATGCCTACATGTAGCTAAAACGACGGAAAAAAATAAAGTTTACCAGTCAACTTCACTTGTTTCTTTCATAATCTTTAAATTTTGGCAATGAAGTGTTCTTTCAAATGTTGTTCTCCCCCCTCCGACCACGAAAACGTGGGAGAAGGTGTATATATGGAACACATGATCAGCTGACACCAATGCAAATAAACGGATGCAAGAAACTAGAGAGATGCCTGTAATTTGTAAACGATGAGAAGAAGAAATATATTCATCATTGTTGTAAAGTGCAATGAGAGCTTTTGCTGCCTAAAGCAAAAACAAATCTTTTAGTACTAAGAAAAAAAAAGTCACAATATAGCATTCTCAGGACACGAACCGGATGCCAGAGACTCATTTCGAAATGATCAGCTACTGCACTACACTACATTTCGAAAATTGATGCCCTTAACTTGTATATATATTTTTTGGCGCCTAAAGCCCTGCCTCTCAGTGAATATCAAGAACATTAGGACCTGTAATGTACACAAGAAAAGAAACATGCCATTTTCAACCATGTATTGAACAATTAATAATTTGGAATTGTATATATTACAAGATATGATCGACCAGATCGAACGGTGGAGATTATGAAAATCACCAAACATTATTATTGATATACATCAATATATGAGTTTAGAAAAAATTAACTTTATTACTAAATATATTAGTTACTGTGAGTTGATGTCGACCAACCAAATTGGATAAACAGATCAGAAACTCGAGTCAACGGAGAGTTGGCAAGTCAACGATTTTGCTATTGGGGTTTAGCCCATAAGTGTTTACAAAAATAGAAAGAAGATTCGTATGGGCTAGGTTTTGGAGTCCATCTTTACACCAGAAGGTATATATACAATCACAAGGTCTTTGGGATAATTAAGCAGAGAGAAGAGAAACTGCAGAGAGATACGGTTAAGAGTCTTGAAGCTTTCGTCTTCTTCATTTTTTTTGTTCGTCGTCACGTTCACGTCTCAGAACTAAAGTTGAGTAACTTATGCTATTTCTTCTTATTGTACCTGAAATATAGAGAAAGAGATACGTGAGGATATATATACGTGAGATAAGGAGAGATCATTGTAAACACTTGATTGTTTCTAGTGGATCGTTAAGAGTACCGTCTCTCCCCAGACGTACCGAAAGGGAACTGGGATAACAAATTTTTTGTGTCTTATTTGAATTAACAACAAACAAAACGTGTCAATGTCAATTGATTGTGGTTAGTTTAATTCACATTTGGAACTATCTCTGGTTCAAGGACTTCAAAGGCGCGTTAGAAAGTAACTACAGAGAAAAGGGATAGTAACGTGAATCCCAATTGGAATGGGAACACCAAATAAAGTGTTAGGAAAACACAATGGCGGCTTGATAGGTTGGAAAACCTTGAAACGAAAATCAACTGTGTAATCAGAGCGAGCACAACAGAAGCGTGGTTGGTCATAACCCATAGGTCTCATGAAGTCATAAAGATCATGACTATCATCTATATTCTACATGGTGTAAGGTAAAATATGTATGTTTGTTTACGCAACAATCATCGTTACAACAACACAACACCGGAAGATTCATTTGGAAGTGGAGGATTTCCGTCATGATTAGAATTGCTCGAAGGATTAGTGTTCTGTCTAAGCTTTGGAAAGATAGCAACTATGACATTGGACGTCTCATGTGTTCATATTGATAGGCAACAGATTCAGCCATACTCAGGGACATATATGGTGTTCTGCTGATATGCTCAAATTAATACCCTATAAGTACTAAAGCAGTTGTTGTAGTATATGTAGGGGTCGAACACAAGAACTCATGATATCACATAATAGATTAAATAGATTCGAATTAAGCTAAACCAAAAGATGTAATTGAAAGCAATACGTAAATTAAAAGTGTTGTAATTCGATTGGGAGAAAGATAGATTCAGGGTATTTCTCAGGGAATCAATGAATGCAGATAAACTAACTAGTCAGGATTCAGATTTAGCGCGGTTCTTGAACTCAAATCACTAAGGTATAATTAACCAATTGTCGTTGCGAGAATTATCTAATTCTAAATCCTAGAATTCCAAATCTCTTTGCAAATCCTAAAATCTAAACCAACTTTTAGTTCAAGTTTGATTTGTTCACAAAACAACTAAACCAAATCTCTTTGCGAATAGTTATTTTGCTCACCCTAGGTTCTATCAGGTAATTAATCGCACTCTCGTGCCTAATCAATTATCCTAAGATCTAAGTTCTAGATTTGTCAACCTAGAATTAGCTTTGAGAACAACTTATGGCGAAGAACTAATTCAGATGGTGAATCCTAATCAACTAATTAACCTAACATTCAAAGAAAACCCTTATGAGAACCCTGAACCTAAAGTGGATCTACTCAGACATGGAGAATGAAAACAACATGATTGAATAGATCATCAAAGAAATCAATAAGAAACAGGAGTTCAGAGTTGTCTCTCCAAAAACCAAAGTAAAATCAAGCGTAATGAAAACGTAGCCATCAAAGTGGTTGTAAAATCCTAATAAATAACCTAAGTCACGTTTTAAGGCTTCTTGTAAATAATAAAGTCTTCTGGGCAATTTTGCAATTCTTCAACTCTTCATAAAAGTCGCGACCCGTGTATTGCTGTAGTGAGTATCGACCGATACTAGTCAGTATCAATCGATACTGGGGCTTCAAATCGGGTACTCAGCTACTCAAACGTCTGCTTTGCTCCAAAATGCTCCAGAAAGCTCCAATATCTCCAATTATGTTCCAAACGTGCTAAAACCTGTAAAAGACTCTAAAACACTACAAAATAGTAGAAAAACTCTATAAAACATACTTATATCATGGCCTAAAAGGGGTAAAAACCATGATATATCAACTCCCCCAGACTTAGCCTTTGCTTGCCCTCAAGCAAATAGAAGTCTAAACCAGAGAAAGAGGTTTGAAAACACGGAGACTCACATGTTCATGAAACAGTGCAATGACCATTTTCCTTAGTGCTCCACATATCACCTAACCAGTTTCAAACCTAACCACCATGTACTTCTCCGTAGACATTCGCAGCTTCCCAGACTACACACATTATTTCACAACATTGTTCAATTAAGCCTTCCTCGCCAGTTTCATCGCTGTGATTAATACCAAGAACCTTCTAGACTCTTTTGCATATAATATCATGACAAGGAACCATCCAATTTCACACTTTCTGGTATTATTTTCTCTCCCCCAGACTTATTTCTCATTATATTCTTGCATATGCTTATTAAGGTTCGAGACGCGAGTATTGATGGTGTTTGCCACCGAATCCCCGGTTCTTCCCTTAAAAAGTAATCAAAGGTGTAGACGAATAATGGTATCAAAGGAAATTTTTCTAACCTCGCTTCCACCTTTGTGTGATAATTTCCTCTGAAGTAGAATAATGGGATCGCTGGAAATTTTCCTAACCCTCTACTCAGAAGAAAATCATCTCATCTTTTGATGCATCTTATTAATTAACTTGTAACAGGGAGAGAAATGCCATTACTTTAAGCACATGGGTTCTTTTGTCAGATATGAATGAGAAATCAAGCTCTATAGACACTAACCACGTCAATGAAGTGCAAAAATTTGGCTCAGGCTTTAAAGAACTTTGCTGGAAACATGAGTGTCTTCTAGTTAAGTGGCCAGCCTTTGGATTTTTCATTAGTCCGATCTAGAACTGATTCTGTAACAATGGTCACTTAGAAGTAGAGTCAGAACAATATAGTCAAAAAAAAGATCACAGTCCCCAACAAAGTTTTGACTTAATAAAACAAATTTTGACTCAAAAACGACTGACTCTAAGAAAAACAAAAACAATGTCAGCGATTACCTCCCCCAGACTTGAACAACACTATCCCCAGTGTTATCTAACCCATAGTTGGTGAAAGAAAACAAAAGAACAGAGTGAAAATGTGAGGAACAAGAAGTTACCGTAATGGAACATCGAGTATCGACCGACACACGGCCTGGTATCGATCGCTTAAGTCGACACGATAAACCCTTCTCATTCGCGTAGGGTATCGACCGATACCAATAGGGTATCGATCGATACTCCGGCGATTTCGTGTTTGCTCCTTGTTTATCCTGACACAAACACAAAATGAAAAATAGAAAGAAAAAGACTCATAAACAAACTCACCAGTGGGTTGCCTCCCACCAAGCGCTCGTTTTAAGTCAGTAGCTTGACTCTGGTTCAGGTGATCATGTAGGAGAGGAATGAGAACTTACTCCCAGACAAGTTCTACAACTAGACACTTCCAGCTTCAGAGTTCTGCTCAACATGCTCTCCACAACCTCCTTTCCTTTCTCTTTCAGCGCCGAAGTAAGAATGACTCTAGCATTAGAGAATGGTTTTGATGTTCCTTTACACTTCACCTTGTATTCAGTCGAATCCCCATCACTCTCCTGAGGGATTAAAGTCATAGAGGGAGCACCTTGTACTCCTTTGCTCTTCACCTTCTTTTTTACCTTAGATGTTTTGACGTATTTCTTGGTTATGACAGAAGGACTATCTAGAAGGTTTATGACCGTTGGCTCGTCAGGAGGCTCTTCCAAAAGATCAATTACCAACGTCTCTCCTGTAACAATGGTGATGCAAGAGATATGTGTGGGAGTTCCAATAGTAGGGATGGCTTTGTAGTACACCTCCTTGTCAATGTATGAGAACGAGATTCTCTTGCTAGGTGTGTCCATAATGGCACCAACCATAGCCATAAACGGTCTTCCAAGAATCAACTGCGTACTAGATTTTGCACTCATCTCCACAACCTGAAAATCAGCAGGAACCAGACAGTCTCCTACTTTAACCAGCAAATCAGGGATTCTACCAAATTAAAGTGAGGTGGAACAGTTCGCGAATGTGATAGATGTCTTGGGAGATCGAATATCAGCTCCCAATCTCTCTGCAATTACCCTTGACATGACATTGACGCTAGCCCCCGAGTCAACGAGAGACTCTTTGAATTCAACTCTAGAGATAGAGCATGGAACTGAGAATATTCCTAGGTCTGCCCTCTTGGTCAACTGCCTCAGTGGTAGTGACTTGCTTCTTGCCTTGATAAAGAGTACTTCGATCTCTTCCAGAGTTTCTCTGCAATCTCGGAAGTGACTCAGCAGAGGGCGGTACTCTAGAGCTTATTCAAAAGTCAGTGTGTGGGGAATCCTTCGTACCATCTTCTCAAAGCCAAGTAGCTGCTTTGGAGAAATGGGGTCTCTGAGGTGTCTGGGTGGCAAGGGGTATGGCGCCTTAGGTTTGTAAACCCTTTATGCACTCAACTCGGGTTTCGTGTCAGAAACTGGTCTGGTATCGACCGACACAGGGGTGGTGTCGATCGATGTTTTCGCTCTGGAATCGTCCCTGGCAGAACTTTGGACGTGTGTCGATCGATACAAGGGAGTATCGGTAGACACAGTGATGGTGTTCGAAATCTCATCGTCATCCTCGGCAAGATTGATGTATTCGTTTTGTGAATGAACCATCAGTCCCTTGACAATTGCTGCAGTCTGGGCTACTTGCATTTCCAGCATCTTCTGATGAGTACTGAGGGCCTCGATTTTGCCATTCAGATCAGTGTACAAGGCATCCAACCTTCCGTTGAAATTCACTGTCATCTTCTCCTGCCCCTCAAGAATATGTTCCAGCATAGATTCAAATTTGCTTTCAGGAGTTTCGGGTGGTGTGGGTGGGCATTGATACATTTGATCTTGAAATCCAACTCCACCAATGTAGTTAACATATTCCACTTCATCCTTTTCAGCAAGATGAACAGCCTTCTGTTGCTTGCCCATCAATAAATTATGCACCGAATCCAGCTTCGCATGCACTTTAGCAATCTGTGATCCATCAACACCTCCGTGCAGCCTTTTCCGCTCGAGATCAGCACTCTTGGCGCTATTGCTAGACGCCAAGTTCTCAATGAGCACATACGCATCGTCAGGATACCTCATGTAGAAATTTCCATTACTCGCAACATCTATGGTCATCTGGTACCTCCAATCAATCCCTCTGAAGAAAATACCCAGCAACTGAACCTTAGTGAGCCCATGATGTGGACAATCCCTCTGATATGATCTGAATCTCAGCCAAGCAGCCTTAAATGCCTCAGTCGATCCTTGAGAAAACTGAGAGATCTTGTTCCTAAGCTCCTCGGATCTCGCATCATCGAAGAAGTTGTTCAGGAATGCCTTCTTCGTCTCTTCCCAGGTATTCAGCGACCCAGTAGGCAGCTGCTTCAGCCAGTAAGTTGCATCTCCGGAAAGAGAGTATGGAAAAAGCTTGCAGAAGAGGAACTCATAAGGCACTCCATTGTACTTGATGCTAGTGACCAAGTCCTCGAACCTCTGGATGTGATCCATGGGGTGCTCGTGAGGAAGACCATGATAAGGGTGCTGACCCACAAAAGTGTAATATGCAGGTTTCAGCTCAAAGTCATTCCTCTGGAAGGTGGGAATGCGAATCGCAGACCGATTGGCATAGAATTGATCGGGCATGTTGTACTCGCCAATCGTCTTGGCGCGAATTACCACAACATTCCCAACATTAACGCGCGCAGCAGGCGCGATAGCCTCATCAACAACAACTGCAGGGGTAATCGCGTTTCCCTCTCCATCAAGTAGCTGCCCTACTGCATTGCGCACGCGACCCTCTTGGTCTCTGAAAACTCCAGCTTCGTCATGAATTAGAACCATTGGGTTGTTCATCTCTGCTGGCTTATTCGCTTCCCTGAAACACAAAAGTCAAGAACATGTAAGTAACTAAAAATCAAAAAACAAAACAAAATAAAACGTTGAGTATCGACCGATACTGGTTAGTATCGATCGATACCAACAGATTTAGTCGAAATTTTAATCTAAAATCTGATGGCGAAATTGAGTCCCCGGTAACGGCGTCAAATTTAATATGCCCAAATTAATACCGTATAAGTACTAAAGCAGTTATTGTAGTATATGTAGGGGTCGAACACAAGAACTCAGGATATCACACAATAGATTAAATATATTCGAATTAAGCTAAACCAAAAGATGTAATTGAAAGCAATACGTAAATTAAAATTGTTGTAATTCGATTGGGAGAAAGATAGGTTCGGGGTATTTCTTAGGGAATCAATGAATGCAGATAAACTAACTAGTCAGGATTCAGATTTAGCGCAGTTCTTGAACTCAAATTACTAAGGTATAATTAACCAAATGTCGTTGCGAGAATTATCTAAGTCTAAATCCTAGAATTCCAAATCTCTTTGCGAATCCTAAAATCTAAACCAGCTTTTAGTTCAAGTTTTATTTGTTCACAAAACAACTAAACCAAATCTCTTTGCGGATATTTATTTTGCTCACCCTAGGTTCTATCAGGTAATTAATCGCACTCTCGTGACTAATCAATTATCCTAAGATCTAAGTTCTAGATTCGTCAACCTAGAATTAGCTTTGAGAACAACCTATGGTGAAGAACTAATTCAGATGGTGAATCCTAATCAACTAATTAACCTAACATTCAAAGAAAACCCTTATGAGGACCCTGAAGCTAAAGTGGATCTTCTCAGACATGGAGAATGAAAACAACATGATTGAATAGATCATCAAAGAAATCAATAAGAAACAGGAGTTCAGAGTTGTCTCACCAAAAACCAAAGTAAAATCAAGCGTAATGAAAACGTAGCCATCAAAGTGGCTGTAAAATCTTAATAAATAACCTAAGTCACGTTTTGGGGCTACTTGTAAATAATAAAGTCTTATGAGGCAATTTTGCAATTCTTCAACTCTTCATAAAAGTAGCGACTCGTGTCTTGCTGCTGTGAGTATCGACCGATACTAGTCAGTATCGATCAATATTGAGGCTTCAAATCGGGTACTCAGCTACACGAACGTCTGCTTTGCTCCAAAATGCTCCAGAAAGCTCAAATATCTCCAATTATGCTCCAAACGTGCTAAAAACTGTAAAAGACTCTAAAACACTACAAAATAGTAGAAAGACTCTATAAAACGGACTTATATCATGGCCTAAAAGGGGTAAAAACCATGATATATCATCTGCTCGACCCTAAGTTGGAAAATTGAAGGCAGGAGTAAATCTTTTCCGTGAAATGGACACTGGAATTAAAGCACCACCCGCCCACCCGTATTATAAATGAAAATCAATAGCCTTGTAGGCAACACCTATGAGAAGGACACTCTTTCTGGGTAGAGTATGGAGGTTTGACAGCAGAGTATGGAGGTTTGACAGCGGGTTTTACTGAGATTGGAGGTTTTACAGCAAGGTTTGGAGATTTGACTACAGGTTTCACAGAGGTTAGGGGGATGGAAGGAATAGTGGCCAAAGGAGGATTCTTAGTGTCTGTAGCTTTACCATGTCTTTGAGAGGACCCTGGAGGAAGCAGTTTGTGACTAGCAGAAGTTGTATTGGTACTTAGAGGAGAACTCCCTTTTAGAGGCAGAACAGTGAATTCTTGAACTGTAGAGTTTTCAGATCTGGATCTAAATCTAGAATTAGTAGTAGCCACCAACAACTTTTCACGGTAGACTCTTGCAGCATCAGGAGTAGTGGAAGTGTCTAGAAGAGAAGTAGTAGATACATCAGAAACTAGGGCCACTGTAGCAGTCTCCTTCAGAGGAGAAGTTTGCATAGGAGCAGGGTTTACTGTAGTGGAAGGAGAGGAGGGAACTGGGCATAGTCAGGAGGTTCAGAAGGATTTGGAGGGTCTGGTGGTCGGAGGAGGAGGAGGAGTCCATTGGAGGTAGACTGAGGAGGGTTCAGGGCGAAAGCAGTACTAATCTCAGGGACCTCGGGAGACATTTTCAAAATCTTTGACTTTTAAAGTTACAATTTCAGTTTTGTTTATAACCTTTGACTTTTATATTGGTCCGCTGATATGCTCAAATTAATACCCTATAAGTACTAAAGCAGTTGTTGTAGTATATGTAGGGGTCGAACACAAGAACTCACGGAAACGCACAATAGATTATATAGACGAGAATCAAGCTAAGCAATTTAGTTGAAACAAAAAGCAATAAACGGTAAAAGAGTTGTAAATCGATGGGAGAAAAATAGGTTCAGGGTATTTCTCAGAAAATCAATGAATGCAGATAAACTAACTAGTCAAGATTCAGATTTAGCACGGTTTTTGAACTCAAATCACTAAGGTATAATTAACCAATTGTCGTTGCGAGAATTATCTAAGTCTAAATCTTAGAATTCCAAATCTCTTTGCGAATCCTAAAGTCTAAACCAGCTTTTAGTTCAAGTTTGATTTGTTCACAAAACAACTAAACCGAATCTCTTTGCGAATAATTAATTTGCTCACCCTAAGTTCTATCAGGTAATTAGTCGCACTGTCGTGCCTAATCAATTATCCTAAGATCTAAGTTCTAGGTAGCTAATATAGAACAAGCTTTGAACACAACCTAAGGCGAAGAACTAATTCAGATGGTGAATCCTAATCAACCTAGCATTCAGAGAAAACCCTTATGAGAACCCTGAACCTAAAGTGGATCTACTCAGACATGGAGAATGAAAACAACATGATTGAATATATAGATCATCCAAGAAATCAATAAAAACAAGAGTTCAGAGTTATCTCTCCAAAAACCCAAAGTAAAATAAAGTCTAGAATAAAGCATAGCCATCAAAGTGGCTGAAAAACCTAATTATAATGCTAAAACACGTTATGAGGCTTATTGTAATAATTAAAGACTTCTGGGGCAATTTTGCAATTCTTCAATCTTGGAAAAGTCGCGACTCGTGTCTTGCTGCAGTGAGTATCGACCGATACTCGTCAGTATCGATCGATACTAAAGCTTCAAATCGAGTACTCAACTACACGAACGTCTGCTTTGCTCCAAAATACTCCAGAAAGCTCAAATATCTCCAATTATGCTTCAAACGTGCCAAAACATGTAAAAGACTCTAAAACACTACAAAATAGTATAAAGACTCTATAAAACGGACTTATAGCATGGCCTAAAAGGGGTAAAAACCATGATATATCATCCGCTGAAAGCTTACGGTTCCCAATTGGGCTCTCACTCTCTCCTTCACCACATGCAAAAAAAGAATATGATGGCAAAGAAGAAGCTCAAACCTTTGGAAGATCCGCCTACAGCATCTTCAAGCAACGAAGAGGAAATAGAGAATTTTTCTGGAGAGGAGGAAGAAGAAGTTGAAGAACATAGTCTTTAAATTCTTCCTTTGCATTTAAAGGAAACACATCTCCTCAGATAGCATTTATCACTCCGATTACACGCCCCATATCCGGAGGGTGGCCGTGAAATTAGGCAAAAATATAGTCTTTAAATTCTTCCTATGCCACTTCCAGATTTTCATCAGGGATGATAATAAAGGGAACACCCGAGACGTGAGTAGTAGGCGAGCCCATGCTCTCAAGCCTACATGCATCGTGGAAGAGAGTAGTCCATTTCTTCTATAATTCGAGGAGATGCGTTTCCTGTCATGGCAAGCTTCGGGGAGCCAGTTGGAGGAGAAGCAGGGTCCAAAGCCTTATCTCTAGAGACAGCGAGGAAAGAAACGTTTGATGTTGCAAAGATTCTGGTTGAGGTGGATTTGCTCAAGGAGCTTCCCACAAAACTTATCTCCGGTCTCCAAAATGGCAAGGAGTTTGAAGTGTTTGTTTCCTACCACTGGTTGCCACCAAAGTGTGAGGAGTGTGGAGAGTTTGGGGATGCTAGTTCCCATTGTCTCAGGAAGCCGCCTCCGAAAAAAACCAAAAGGAAACCGCAGTCAATATCTCGGAGTAGGCCACCCAGCAAAAGTCGAGGTGCTCACAGGTCTAGGCCAGGTAGATCAAAGTCTCCTCCTCGATACCAAATCAAAGTTGTCTCTCCGAAAGGTTCTGCTGTTGACTCGAATAAGGATAAGGGTAAGACAAAGGAGAGCTCAGTTAGGGAAGGAGTCCCCTCCTCTACTGCTGCTCAATTACCAGGAAATGAAATTAATCCTAAGGAAGTCCCGCCACCCCTAGGAAGTCATGGCCATTCAGTTGATGATGAGGATCCAGTTGATAATACAATTGTGGATCTAGTAGAGAATTCAGTAAATGAAGCTCCTTTCTTCTTGGGTTCGCATAGGAAGTGTGGCTGTAAGGCCACACAAACCCTTTAACTTCCCATTATATATGTTTCTGCATGGAACGTAAGAGGGCGTAATAGCCAATCAAGGCAAGATATGACTAAGGTTTGGATTAATTACCATAAACCGGTTTTGGAGCGTTTACGGAGACGCATATACAACCTGTAAATTCAAGGAGAATAGAGGCTGCTATCCCGAGAGGTTGGAAGTATCATGGTAATTTCGCGTCACACAGTACATCGAGAATTGTGGTGGTTTGGGATCCAAGAGTGTCTGTTGTGATCTACAAGGAGTCAGCTTAGTTGGTTACTTGTGGCATTTTCATCGAGGAACAGAAGGTCAGTTTCACTGTTTCTTTTGCATATGGTTTCAACCTGCCAGAGCAAAGAGTCGTCTTATGGGAGGAGATGGAATCACTTAGCACTTCCTCTCCTTTCCAAAGCTCTCCTTGGGCAGTAGTAGGGGACTTCAATCAGAAACTTAGAACATCGCAACACTCAAATTATCTGATAGAGGACGTTGACACTCAAGGAATAGAAGATTTCAACTTGGCTATTCAAGAGGCAAATTTGTTTGAGGCTCCGTCAAAACGACTGTCTTTTTCTTAGTGGAATAAGCAAGCCCACTCTCCTGTTTCAAAAAGGATTGACCATGCTCTAATCAATGGAGAGTGGGTTGTAAAGTTCCTGGACGCATACTCTGAACTCCTGGAACCCATGCAGTCTGATCACTCACCTACACTATTCCATGTTCATGCCCTGAAGCGCATCGTAAGTAAGCCTTTCAGACTTTTTTACCATGTTTTGGACCACCACCAATATTCTGCGATGGTTGGGGAAGCTTGGGATACGAGTTCCATTTCAGGTTCTGATCAGTTCAAGCTAATACGGTCGCTTAAGCAACTGAAACCAGTACTGAGATCTTTGAATAAGAACCATTACAGTGGCATCTCTCAAAGGGTCAATGAACAAGAGAAAATAACCACTGATTTGCAAAGAGTTTTACTTACTTCTCCATCCCCCTTAGCTGTCCAGGAGGAACATCAGGCTAGGCAACGTTGGAATGTGTTGATAAAAGCCGAAGAGAAATTCTATAAGCAGAAATCGGGTATTAAGTGGCTTCATCTGGGAGATAGAAACACATCATTTTATCACAGCTCAGTCACTCAAAGAAACTCTCAGAATCATATTTACTACCTCAGGGATCAGAATGGGAGGAAGATTGTCACGCCAACTGAGCTTAAGGAGCACGCGGCAAATTATTTTCAATCTATATATGGCTCCACTGATTTGCCACAATCTCCTGTTTCTATCGACTTTCTCAGGGAATTGTTGCCTTTCAGATGCTCATAAGCTCAAGCAGAGGCTCTTCAGTGACCTGTCTTGGAAGAGGAGGTGGTAAAGACTTTGTTTGCAATGCCTTTGGACAAATGCCCTGGACCGGATGGGTTTCCTGTTGAGTTTTTCAGAGCTTCTTGGAGTAAAGTGGGTCCTGATGTAGTAAAGGTTGTACAAGAATTTTTCCAAAATGGGCGTTTGCTGAAAGATATGAATACAACTTTCATTGATTTGATTCCAAAGACAACTGAAGCTTGTGCTCTAAGGGACTACCGACCTATAAGCTGTTGTAACCTAATGTACAAAGTGATCTCAAAAATCATTGCAAACCGCTTCAAGCCAATCCTCCAGCAGAGCATTTCTCTGAACACTACAAGAAATATGGGCATTGGTAGCAGTTCACGGTAGCACGAATTCACAAACTGCTACTAAAACTGTTAAAATCTGAAACCAACCTTTTAGTAGCGTTAAATTAGTGTTAACATAGTGCTACGAAAAAAGTACGATACGCGGTAACATAAAAATGACAACTATAGCTGGAAAGTGCTTTTGGAGGCAAAAATACTTAGCCTTTTTTTCATTTTCCGCCAAAAATACTTAGCCTTTTTTCTTTTGGAGGTAAATCGAGCATGCAAAGGTCATTTAGACAAAAAATTTGATTTCACCAAATCTACTTCTCTCTCTCAAATCTGTTACACAAATCTGATTTCCCCTCATAATTTCAACCTTCGTATACTAAATTTTCCTCTGTATTCGGTGTGTAGAAGTATATCGGAACTGAAAATCAGCTCTCTTCCTGCCTCAGCTTGTGTCGTTTCCTCCGGTGTCGTTTCCTCCGGTGTCGATTCCTCTGGTGTCGTTTCCTCTGGTGTCGTCGCCATCTGCAAAATTCCAGGTGAAACCCACTTACGATTTCCGTTGTTTTGAACCCTAGATCTAATTCGTCATTCAAAGT
Organism: Eutrema yunnanense; assembly: GCA_002933935.1. Classification (NCBI taxonomy): domain Eukaryota; kingdom Viridiplantae; phylum Streptophyta; class Magnoliopsida; order Brassicales; family Brassicaceae; genus Eutrema; species Eutrema yunnanense. Next base: position 175,178 of record PKML01020056.1, on the reverse strand, counting down.
GTCTTCGATTTCTCTGATTAATTTCAATTACCTCTCATTGCAGCAAGATTGGAAGCCATAGAGATCTATTTGAGGACACAAAGATAAGCAAGAGAAAAACTAAGGTTATACATTATCAATTTGTGGTTCTTGTTCGTTTGAAATCTGTTAATTTTTTTTGCATTATAAATGAATAGATTCATGATATGGCTTTGCAGGTTGGAGCTTGTTGCAACATAAGGAGATCTGAAGGCTTCTTTTTTGGGTTGAAGACGTCTTGAACTCTTAAAACCAAGCTGCAAGAGCTTATAGAGGTAATTATTTTCATCCATATATAACTTTTCGTTTCTGGCTTATGGAGCTTATTGGTTTACTTTGTCTTGTTTGGGTATTTGATTGTTTAAACAATGGGATTGATGCTAATGATAATGTGTTAGTTTCTGTTTGATTTAATACTTGACTGTTTACACAAAGATAAGCAATAGAACACATAGAAATTTCTGGCTCTTAAGTCTCTGCTTGATTTAATGCTTGGCTGTTTATTGCTGCTAATGTGAATGACAATGTGTTTGTTTGATGTTTGAAATATTCTTATGGGTTTGTTTTCTGTTGCTTATGGGTTAGAACATAGAAATGATCGAAAAGTCATGGGATCATCTTAACAGGTAAATGAAAAACTATATATATATACTTAAGGATTTAATGGGTGATTAAAAGAGAGTTTAAGATTTGCTATTGTTTGATGCTTTCATATGTCTTATAAACCGAAGAGTTGACTCTGGTTATGAGAGAGGTGCTTGAGACTTTGTGAGGTCTGTTGGTGCAGCTTTAGGAGAAACTGAGATGATCATTTGCCCATGCATTGACTGTCGCAACGTAGATCGTCACCCAGCTGTTGTTGTTGTTGATCATCTTGTAACAAGGGGAATGGATTGGAGTTACAAGATGCGGGAGGATTGGTATCATCATGGAGAAGTGATATTAGGGATGGACTGTAGAAGCAATGCAAGTCAGTGGAACCAAGAGATTTTAGGGTTATACCAAGCAGCTGAGTTTGTGGATGAAGAGCTTCTTAGGCAAGGTGAGTTAAGTGAGGTTGCTGAGGGTGAGGATAAGCAAGAAGATGAGTTTCTTGCAAAGCTAGCCGATGCAAAAACACCTCTGTATCCAAGTTGTGCAAACCACAGCAAGCTCTCGGCGATTGTTTCACTCTTTAGGATAAAGACACAGAATGGTTGGTCTGATAGAAGCTTCGATCTTCTGCTCGAGACTTTGCCACAGATGCTACCCAAGGATAATGTCTTGCACACATCCTTGTACGAGGTGAAGAAATTTCTGAGATCATTTGAAATGGGTTATGGGAAGATACACGCTTGTGTGAATGATTGTTGTTTATTCAGAAAGGAGTTTCAGAAGCTAGACAATTGTCCGAAATGCAACGCTTCACGATGGAAGATTAACACGCGAACAGGTGATGTGAAGAAAGGTATTCCACAAAAGGTTCTTAGGTATTTTCCATTAATTCCACGTCTCAAGAGGATGTTCAGGTCAGAGGAAATGGCGAAGGACCTAAGGTGGCATTTTAGTAATAAGAGCACTGATGGAAAAAGCCGTCATTCTGTAGATTCTGTTACTTGGGATCAAATGAACGACAAATACCCTTCATTTGCTGCTGAAGAAAGGAACCTTAGGCTTGGACTCTCCACGGATGGGTTTAATCCTTTTAGCATGAAGAATATTAACTATAGTGCTTGGCCTGTATTGCTAGTGAATTACAACATGTCACCTGAAAAGTGTATGAAGGAGGAGAACATAATGTTGTCATTGCTGATTCCTGATCCAAGCCAACCTGGAAACAATATAGATGTGTACTTAGAACCACTTATAGAGGATCTTAACCATCTGTGGGACAAATGAGAGTTAACGTATGACGCATTCAGTCACACTACTTTCACATTAAGAGCAATGCTTTTATGGACCATTCAAGATTTTCCTGCATATGGAAATCTTGCAGGCTGTAAAGTAAAGGGCAAAATGGCTTGCCCTGTGTGTGGGAAGCACACAGATAGTTTGTGGTTGAGTAATTGCAAGAAGCATGTATATATGGGCCATCGGAAAGGTCTGGCTCCCACACATGCTTATAGAGGAAAGAAAGCATGGTTTGATGGTAAAGTTGAGCATGGGAGAAGACGTAGGATTCTCAGTGGTCATAATATATACCAGTTACTCAAAAATTACAAGAA
>PKML01020056.1:119779-165378 GCA_002933935.1 Eutrema yunnanense | reverse complement strand
GAAGAACAAATAAAGATAAAGAAGATGCATTAATTATAAAGATAGAGGTGAAGAATCCTTCTCATAGAGTGGCATTTGTATGAAGAACAAGGGAAATCCCTCTCAAAATCATAAAAGAGTTTGGGGATAAACCCCACTCTAGGGAAAAGAAAGCTTAGCCCTTCCAAATTAGGTTTTGGGCTTATAAATGAAAACTGGGCGAACCGGGTCGACCCGGGACAAACCGGGTACCGACCCGGTTTAAGTGAATAAAAAGATCTGGTTTGGGCGTTTCACCGCTGGGTATCGATCGATACCGAGGGGTATCGATCGATACTTGGTGCTTGGCTTTGGTTTTTTTGGCGGATACCGAGGACACACCTCGGTATCTTTGCTCGGCATTAGGGACTTTTTCCCCCGGGTTCTCCCTGTGCCAGTACCGACCCGTGATACCGAGCAGTGGCATCGATGTCTGGCATATGGAGCTTGGGTATCGATCGATACCGAGGGGTATCGATCGATACTGGGTGTTTGGATACCGAGGACACACCTCGGTATCTTTGCTCCGTGTTAAGGCTTTTTCCCCCGGGATTCCTCCTGTGGTGATACCGACCCGTGACACCGAGCAAAGGCATCGGTGCAATCCTTTGGTGCTGGTATCGATCGATACCGAGGGGTATCGATCGATACTTGGTGTCTGGCTCTGCTTTTACCTGAAAACGCTCCAAAACATGCAAGACACTCTAGGACCTAATGCAAATGTCCTAAACTCTAAATGGGACCTATATACAAGATAAAACCATGATTATGCATGCAAATGACACAAAACCCTAAATGAAATGCATCCTAAAACATGCAATATATGAGTGCATCAGAAGGCATCAGAGATAGAACTTGAAGGTCCATCAGATTCAACGACAACAAATCCAAAAGAAGACATGCTAACTCATATCTTGGGACCTGATAATCATGGCCGGTTGAGAGCAATGGGTAGAGGCATTAGCATGACCAAATTGGCTTGTCTCCAAGTCAAGAACAACTGTATGGCTGCTATGGAAGAAAAACAAATGACATTACAGAAAGAGGTTCATGATTTAAAGCAGGTCATTGCCAGAATGAATAACCAGGTTCGTCTACTTTCTTTACATTACTTATACATATGAATTTGCAGAAACACGTTACTAATCTATTTTTTCTCCTATGGCAGGGACAAGAGACTGATGTGGGTGAAAACTCGATTTACAGGGTAAGAATTGAGTTCCTTTGGCTTCATCTAACTGTAGATGACTAATTATGAGTTGATTTATAATTTCTTGTTCTCCATGCAGAGTGTCAATACCATATCACTTCCCAAGTGTTATCTGGTTGACTGGTCTTCCTCTGATGAGAATGTTGCTGAGGGACGGGTTGTTTCATATGATGCTGATGAGTTAGTTAATGGGATTCCTCTAGGGCCTAACGCAGTGAAGGTGTTAGTAGAAACTGCAATCAAACCAGATACATTTTTATGGAGGCCTGCACATCAGATGTTTACTATTGAAGATGCACTTGGAGAAATGATTGCATGACAAGCCGATTATTGTATTGTTTCAAATGCAGGTTTCATTCCAGAAGACACAAATCCTAAGGTTAAGTTTCTTAAATTTGCTTATTTAAAGATGCTCTTCATCTCTATGAGTCTGTGTTGTTCTTTTTTGTAATTGGTGGCTTTTTTCACCTTTGTTCCGCAGAGTCCATCTACAAGTGCAAATAACAAATGCAAACTCATGGATTATATTACAAATGAGGAAGTGGTTACTGTAGGCCGATGGCAGACTCGAGAACCTAAATCGTTGGTTAATGGACTTCCTCTTGGTCCAAACGCAATAAAAGTGTATGTGGATGAGGTAGTACACCCAAAGGCATTTATATGGAGGCCTACGGTTGAGAAGAGAATTGTGGAGGATTATCTGAACTGTTTTGTAGCATGGCCTGCAAATAGAGTTGTAATTGATGGAAGAACTCCAAATTCTCCTGGTGTAGAGCCATCCAGGTCTAAAGCAGTTAGTCCAACTTCTCAGACCTGAAAAGTATCATGTAACTCCATCAGCTCCTACAAAGAAACCTGCTTTGAGTTTGAAAGAGAAGTCTACGAATGAAAAGTCACCGTTAACTCTAGCATCTCCTCTTCGCAGATCAGGGGTAATTTCTGTTATTGATAAAGTTGATTGTTTGTGGTCTGCTGCTTGAAGTTTGAACGTTGGTTCTGTTTTTTTGCTTTCTGTTCTTGTAGCGTACCAAATTCAAGGAAAATTAAAAATGCAAGATCCTGGATCTGTCAGGAAAGAAGGTCGTCGTTGCTGAGGGACGTTGGTCATCGAATGATCCTGAGCAACGTGTCCACTTTGTACCTTTGGGCCCTGGTGCATGTAGAGTCTTTGTGGATGTTGTGAAAGTTAAAGAAGCTGCAGTGTGGAGGACAACTTCTGAGATCGAGTATATGGAAGATGCACTTGGAAGTGCTATTGCTTGGCCAGAGGATAAAGTGATTATGGTGAGATCTTCGGTCATTTGGTTATTATTTGGATTTATATAAGTGGGCAAATTTATGAAACTAAACTAGGATATATTTGTTTTCAGGTCTGAAGTCATACCAGAAAGAACCTTGCATTTTACTTCTTCTAAGACAGAACTTTGTGTTTCAGAACATGGCTTTATGGTTTGTTATGACTTGGTTTTTTTTGGTGCAAACTTTGTTTGGTTTGGATCTTGTTTTCTATGCGCAACCTTTGTATGAGACCATGGGTTTGTGGTGTGTTAAAACATTTTCTCTTCTCCAATTCATGTTTTTTGTTTATATTGTCACATAGAGTTTACAAAAACGGCCTCATTGACAAAGTCCAAAAAACTAATGTAAACCAAGCCAAAACATGAACAAGATTTGAAATATAATTTAATTACAGTAGAAAATAACACAGAAGAATTATTGAGTTTGATTTAGTGTATAGGGTTTAGGGTTTGATTTACAGTATATGGTTTAGAGTTTGATTAGTGTATATGTTTAATATTTGAAATATGATTTCCTTGTAATATTGTAAGAAAAAACTTAAAAAGAATCAAGCGTTATTTTAATTTTAGGGTTTAGGGTATTGGCGTTTATAGTTAAGACCGTGTTGATGATTTAGGGTTTAGGGTTTTGGTTATGTTGTCAATTAACAAATGAAAATGATTGTCAATGATTGGAAATGATTGCAAATTAAAATGATTACAAACATATATACAAACCTTACAAACTAATGATAAGTTACTAAGAGCTTAAGGGTTTGATGTTTAGTACATAGGGTTTGAGATTTAGGGTTTAGGGTTATGATATTTTTTCTTGTTTTACTAACTATATAAATATAATTTTAAGTATTAATGAGTTTAGGGTATAAGGTTTGAGATTTAGGGCATAGGGTTTGAGATTTAGGGTTTAGTGTTATGATATTTTTCTTGATCTACTAACAATAAAAATTTAATTTTAAGTATTAATGAGTTTAGGGTATAGGGTTTGAGATTTAGGGTTTAGGGTTATGATATTTTTTCTTGTTCTACTAACAATATAAATGATATTTAAGTATTAATTAGTGTTATATAAAGCCAAATCCATGCCAAAACACATATTTGAATCTATAAAAACTGTTACCAAAATTAAAAAAAAACAAAAAAAAAAATTTTGGCGCTAGCCAAACATTTTTACGGGAACCCAAAAAATTAGCCGGGAACCCAAAAAATTTCATGTTTGGAGACAAACATTTTAGCCAATTTTAATATAAATCCAAAGGTCTTTTAGGTTACAGAGAAAGACAGATCTCTCGTTTTCTCTCAAACCCTCAATCTTCGTCGCCATCACAAATCCATATCCGGTCAAGTCTTTCCATCACTCCCGTCGATTCCCCTCCGTAACTCCGTAGACTCGATTTTCATCCGTCGCCTCGATTCCCATCTTTCTCTGTCGCCATGAATTCCCTACGTCTGTGGGTCGCATCGATTTCCCTTCGTCTCTTCGTCCCGTCGATTTACCACTGCGTCTCCATCGAACTCGTCCACCTACAACTCCGACAAAGAAAACCAGGACAGGTAATCGAGCCCTAAACCCTAGATTTTATTCCTCATTCTAAAAGTCTTAGATTTCTCTAATTACTAGATTGTCTACCTAAAGTCTTAGATTTCTCTAATTAAATATCTTGTATACCTAAAGTCGTAGGAAGATTCGAAGCCCTAAAGATCTCGGAGGGGACCTAATACGAAGATAAACAAGAGAGTCAATATCCTGTACCATCTTCAGGTTATGCTTTTCGATTTCTTTTTCTCAATCGCTTCAAATATGTGTTATGTTGCATTATAACACGCATTGCATTGCATCAAATCTAACTTGTGTTCTTTTTGGCATGTAAAAACTCAAATGGTAGCAACGAAGGGCATCATCTACGGACTCCCAACCTTCGGACTGAAACCACAACTCCAACAACAGCCACAGCAGTCGCAACTCCAACAACACCCACAACAACAGGCACAAGAAGCAGAAGATGATGTGGTAGAGATCAGCAAAACCGTGTTTAGATGCTCTCAAGGCAACTTGATTCGCGTTGAGGTACCTGAAGAAGACATTGAGCCAATGTTCCGTATAGGTATCAGAAACATGATGGAGAATGCACGCAAGTCAGCAAAATGCCCAAAATAGGAACAAGGACAGTCCTCACGAGGCAAGGCTGCTCGTGTAGACTAACTGCATGGTACGAACCACTCCATTGTAAAAACCATTCTTTTGCTTTTGACTTGGTTTGATGGTTACATTTGAACCTTCTGTTATGATGTTTTCTTTGTCATTACTTTCTTTGCTATGGATCAATTACCATTGTATGGCATTTGTACTTTGTGTCTCTTAATGGGTTTAATTAGAGTCAATTATTTTTAGTATTAATACTATATGAGTATATAAATTATTGCAATTCAATGATCCAATTAACAAAATAATAGCACAAAATGACCGAGAAATGTGCCATTTTACAATATAATAGAGCACAAAAAAAAGCCATGAAAACGAACATCCTGGCACGAAAAATGTGCTAGTTAATATTGTCATATGGCTTATGATACATGCTATAATAGGTGCTCAATTCGACAATCAAAAACGTCACAAAAACATATGATACTGGCACTTAAAATGTGTTATAATAATTTATACTACAGCACGGAAATTTCGCCATCGAAAACTGCATTATAGCCCTGAAAATATGTTATTATAATTTATACTACAACAAGGAAATATCGCCATGGAAAATTGCATGATAGCACGAAAAATGTGTCATAATATCTTATACTAAAGCACGGAAATATCGCCATGAAAAACTGCATGATAGCACGAATCATGTGTTATAAAATAATTTCCGATGGCTTTTATATAACGCTACAATATATCAATTTATTATAGCATTAAATAAAACGCTATGGTAGGGGGGGTCTATTATAGCTGCGGCTGACATAGCGTTCATGGAAACGCTACGAAAACCATATGGTAGCGTTTTCATTGTGCTATTAATGCCAATATTTCTTGTAGTGGAATCAAGCAGCTTTTCAGAAAGGAAGAAGCTTAGGAGAGAATGTCATGCTTGCAACGGAGATGATCAGAAAGTATCAAAAATCCAACTGTCCTAAAGCCTCAATGCTCAAGGTTGATCTGAGAAAGGCGTTTGACACAGTCTGATGGGATTTTTTGAGAAAAGTTTTGGCTGCGCAGGGATTTCCTCCTCTGTTTCGGGAATGGATCAGACAATGCTACTCATCCACTAGATTCTCAATTCTGGTAAATGGTGAACCAGCATGTTTCTTTGAGGGGAAGAAACGTATAAGACAAGGGGATCCACTTTCCCCTTATCTCTTCATCATGGTTATGGAAACGCTTACTAAACTGTTGGATTATGCAGCTGATCAGGGACTTTTTGGACTACATCCTCACTGTCTCAGCCCTAAGATTACACATTTGCTATTTGCTGATGACTTGTTAGTCTTCTTAGATTGCTCGCGGCGCTCTCTGCAAGGGATAGTTGAGGTTCTTCACTTATTTAAATCTATTTCTGGTCTGGATATGAATGCTGCAAAATCTGAGATGTTTTTAGTGGCTACCCAGATAATGTTGTAGAGGCTTTAAGTGGTGAGTTGGGAATTAAATTGGGAAGCTTCCCTACTCGTTACCTGGGCCTGCCTCTCAGCTCCAAAAGATTATCCTTCTTGGTTATGCAGCCTTTCCTTGAGAGAATCACTAAAAAGCTTTACTCACAGACAGCCAAGTTTCTGTCTTTTGCTGGTAAGATCAGACTTATATCCTCAGTCATTTACGGAATGGTAAATTTATGGATTCAAGTTTACATTCTTCCAAAGCAATTCTATTCCAATGTGGATTCTTTATGCTCAGCTTTCCTTTGGAAGAATAGTACTCAATCTGCTGTAGGTGTGAGGGTGGCCTGGGCGGACGTATGTAAGCCAAAAAGAGAAGGAGGCCTAGGCATTAGACTACTTGAGGACTTTGAAGTGGTTTTTAGACTGAAGCAGATCTGGAATTTGTTCACGAATGCAGGCTCTTTGTGGGTCGCTTGGGTGAATGGGAATATTTTCAACCGGAGCAGGTACTTGTGCACCTCAGATTCTACTCACTACTCCAAATCTATTAGGAGTATACTGCAATTGAAGCCTCTCTTTGTTCAGTTTACGAAATGTGAAGTGAAAAACGGTCTCTCTGCCTCCTTTTGGTATGACTCTTAGACAGAACTGGGTCCACTAATTGATTTCGTGGGTCAAGCTGGGCCTAGACAGCTCGGTATTTCCAGGGATGCAACAGTTCAATATGTTGTTCTCAATGGTCATTGGATTGTGTCAAGTGCAAGGTCAGAGGAGATCCAAACTCTTTTGATTCAACTGACTACAATTTCTCCTCCGACCCTCTCTGCGGGAAGTGATGTCTTTCTCTGGAGATCTCCTTCTGGTATGTATTCTAAGACATTCTCTTCTAGAAATACTTGGGAGCAACTCATGATTGCAGGGCCTCAAGTCTCTTGGTCTTCGATTGTATGGTTCAAGGAAGCTATCCCGAGAGCATCTTTCATCATATAGTTGGTAATCCTTGGCCGACTTCCAACTAGAGATCGACTTCTCATATGGGGCATGACGGTCCCTCAGCTTTGTCCTCTATGCACTACGGGCATTGAGTCCCATGCTCACATGTTCTTTGAGTGTGATTTTTCGAACAGCATATGGCAAGCTTGTGCAAGTAGGGTGTTACCTAACCCGCCATCTACTCTACTTGATATTATGGATCTTATTATGCAGCCTCCAGCTCTTAGCGAGGCTAACTGCATGGCAGTAACGAAGCTGCTCCTCCAAACCATTCGTTATGCAATTTGGAGAGAGAGAAACACAAGGATCTTCACCTTTATCTCTACTCCGCCAAACGTGATCAAAGCTTTGGTGGATCGAACAATTCGGAATCGGCTTATTTCTTTCCCTACGCGGGATAGCAACTCCTCATCTCTTCTTGAATTTTATTTTGGTTGTATTTCTCATCCGATATGTTCTCTATTTTGCTGGGTTCCGTTACGGGTAAGTTTGTAAGGGTAAGTATTAGTAGAAGTTAGTAGTTTGTATCTTTTAATTCTTTTGGTATAAAATCTTAACATTAAAACCAAAAAAAAAAAAAAGTTGAAGAACAGATTTCCGATGATTCTTCGTCTGAGGAAGAAGACGAGCTCATGAACATTCCGTCCGGTAAGAATCCGAAAACTCCTTCCTCTGTTGTTCAAGGAAGAACCGCTGTTTCCTCCGCCGTGAATCAAGTTTCCGATATGAATCTTTCAAAACGGGGGAAGAAGAGGCCGAGTGAAAAAACCCCAAACGAGGTGAATGCAAAACGGGCGGTGAAGAAGGTTTCAGGAGACGGTGAGAAAAAGAATGTTGAAGATACGAAGAAACCGTTGTTTCAGAGACTGTGGAACGAAGAAGATGAGATCTCTCTGCTACAAGGTATGATCGATTTTAAGGCTGAAACAGGTTACAGTCCGTACGAATATATGGATGGGTTTTACGAACTCACAATGAAATCGATTAGCTTTGAGGCTAGTAAAAACGAGTTCATGGACAAGATTAGGTCTTTGAAGAAGAAGTGTATGAGGAAATTGAAGAATATTTGGGGCGTAGAATTTTTTTCGAAAGCTCATGATAAGGAATGTCTGAAATTGGCCAAGTGTATTTGGGGTTTTGATGGTATGTCTCTTAAATCTAATGGGACACCAAAGAAGAGTGAGAAGAAGTTGTACTCTTTGGAAGCTAATGGTAAAAGGGTAGAAGAAGAAGATAGAGACGTTTTGGTTAATGGTAAAAAGGTAGAAGAAGATAAGGAAGTGTTGATTCATGGAGGAGGTTCAGAATCTTTTGGTGCGAGAGAATCTGACTGGTTTGAAGACTCGTTTCTTGTTCGATTTATTGCGGGTTTAGGTGTTGATGAACATTTTGTTAAACAAAGATGGAACATGGTGGCTGCGGAGACTAAAACGAGGATGGAAGAGAAGTGGAAGCTGTTGCAGGCCAAAGAAATGGAAATTGTGTTGCAGAAGATTGACGTTATGCGAGAGGTGGGCTCTGTGATTGCTGATACGTGAGAAAGATGGTATATGGTGAATCTGAAAATGTGGGGTCTTGGGAGAAGTGATGTCTTGCAAACAACTATAAGAGAAATTCATTGCAAGTTGCAGCCCATAACTTAGGGGGTTCCTGAACTTGGGAGAAGTGATGTCTTGTCTAAAACCTCTGTGTTTGATTTATGGTTCGTCTCTTCCCCCATGTTGATTAGTTAGTAATTTTGTTGTCTTTCATTAAATATAGATGCAACGCCTCTTTTGTTATCGAACTTAGGAATCTCGTTATCTTTCTACCTAACTTAATGGTTTGCTAGTTGATCTTATGAACTCTGTTTAGGATTGTTGCGTATGTACAAACTCCATGGAAGTAAGTAACTTCTGCCAAGTTGAGGCAATTAGTTAACAATATTGTCCTTTACAGGCTTTTTTACTCTATTGAAAACCTTTTAGCCAACATTTATCATCTTTTCTCATTTGTGTTTCCATGGACAGTCTTTCTGGAACTGGATTTGCCATAGTGGAAATGTATAAGTTAAAGGTATAGACTCATAGTGGAAAATCCTCTTATATGTTCATCATCTATCCCAGAAATTGCTCCACCACGTCATCGCCCTCATCTGCAATCCGACTCCTTTTCTGACTAAATGTTGTCGTTAGCCATATTCTGGGCTGTAACAAGCTCTAGCCTTTTGAGTCTGGACTTCGATTTTTCTTTGTTCATCTCCTATGGCAAACAAACACACTTGAAAAACACAAATATTTTTAATTAGAGTAAAAACCAGGCTTGAACTTCCCTTCCTTGCTCTTCCAAAGTGGGATATCTTCTATCACTACAAGAAATCAACCGATTCCCGACGGTCATATCGGTTGGGAGACCGTCGGAAAACCAAAATCCGTCAGAATTCGATCAGGAATTTCCGACCGATTCCCGACGACCAATTTACGAACTAGATTTCGACGGATTTTAGTAGTCGGGAAATTTTCGATGATTTACCGACTGTAGCAAAATACCGACCAATTCTCGATGGTAATAGTCGTCAAATATTTCCCAACGATATTCCGACTGAAATTCGAGAGGCATAATCCCGACGATTTCCGACGGTCAACTATCCCGACAGATTCCCGACGGTCAACTATCCCGACAGATTCCCGACGGGACATTTCCCGACGATATTCCGACTGAAATCTGAGAGGCATAATCCCAACCGATTTCCGACGATCAACTATCCCGACTGATTCCCGACAAGACATTTCCCGACCATATTCCGACTGAAATCTGAGAGGCATAATCCCGACCAATTCCCAACGGTCATCTATCCCTACCGTTTTTCGACGGGTTATTAAAAAATCTGTAATTTTAAAATTATTTTTTTACTTTTTATTAAATTAAATTAAATTAATAATTCGAAAAAACATTTTAAAATAATAATTGTTTTGAAATTAAATTGTGCATATTTAATAATAGCTTTGAAATAAAATAAAATTGTTTTCAAAATACAAAAACAGAAAAACTAATTTTATGTTCCCGTTCCCGATCCCGAAGTTCCCTTTTTGCCCCTTCCCGTTCCTGGGAAATCCGAGAACTTCGTTTTCATCCAATCCGACATCTCAACGAATTCCGACTTTGTCTATGTAAGCTCCTCTTGCATAGCACCTAACTTCATTTCGGTGTCCGCTTTCGCTGCCTTCAAAGCTGCTACTTTTGTCTTCAGCTCTTCATTTTGATGGACAAGATCTTCAGAGTAATCATGAAAACCCGATGTAGCCCTGGAGGAGTCCATATCGGGGACCTTACCCAAACCCCCGCGCCGTCGCCCTTTTTATCAAAGGGAAATTCCTATAGAAAGTAAAAATAAATGAGAATATTATAAAATTATAATATAAAAACTAAATGAAAACAAACAAAAAAACTTACGCTGATAACGAGACAGTTGATCTTTTCCCGCGTCACCTCAAAGGAAGAGGAGGAGTCGCCTTGTGATTGTTGGGTCTTCTTCTTCACGTTCTCGTAGATCTAACTCATGAGGGGATCCTGAATAACCCCGTTTGTCTTGTTCGTGTGTCACGTCCTCATCAACTCCAAGTGATCCGGACGCACACCTCCGGCCTCATTGGTCTACCAAAAACGACGGAAATTAAATATTAATAAATAATTTAACAATTAAATATAGAAAATAATGTAAACAATAAAAGATTACCATTTGTATTTCTCGGGTCCAGAAGCTGCTCGATCCCGAGTTGTGGACGTATTGTCCCTTACCGGATCGATCACTCTTTCGGTTTCCCGAATTAGTCTTCGAGGTTTTTTTTGTATCGGGCTTTTCCCAATATGGTTTGTAGTCCTCCCAAACGTCGAGGTTCAAGCCTTTCGGTTTGTCTGCCCATATCGTCCACTTTTGCTTCCACTCATTCATGTTTCTTTTGAATTGAGTAGCCACCTCCTTCATAAACGTCGTTTCCACCTTGGTCGTGTCGGAATCATGTCATGTAAACTCTTGCTGTGAAAACAGAAATTAAAACGTATCAAAAATATAAATAAAACATATAAATATGAAGAAAGAAAAATTTATGGATATTTGACTTCTAATATTTAGAAAACCTGGTCCGCTTGTGAAGCAAGAATAATTGGATCATATTTCCAATGTCGCTTTCCAGAGTGAACAGATGTTACACCGAATTCGTCCTGACGTAGACCTTCCGCTGGATCATACCAATCGCAATAGAACACAATGCACATCAAACCAACCATTCATGGATATTTGACTTCTAATATTTTGCGGAGTACACCGTAGTAGACAAATTCTCCGGATGTAGACGATATACCGTAATTGCATGTTGTCCTTGAGCTCCCTTCACGATAAGCCTTAAAAGCATACCCCCGAGTGCAATACATCGGATAAACCATTGGAACAAAAGTAGGACTACGCACAATCTCAACTAGCCATGTGGAAAACGTTGCGCCTGTAGTACTCATCTGATTAACTTGTACAAATTGTGGACAATCATAAACAATATGTGCAAATGTAAGCATGTAAAGTTTAGTTAAATTGAGGGAAATCGAGCACTTACGTAATATTATAACCAAGCCAAGAATTCATTATGTTTATGGACTCCAAGCTCATTCTCTGTGTAATTTGGAAACCAATCACGAATTTGGGTCATGTATATCCTCTGAATAAAAAAAAATTAAATACATTTTCAAAATACTATCAAGGATTTTTGGTAATTACTAAACATCAAAATCAGGTACGTACCTCTCATATTCCAAAACATCGTCGCAATTTGTCAGAATATATGTATGCAAATGCCTTTGTTCCTCCTCTGTTAGTCGCCGATGTCTCCTTTTTCCACTAAGCCTTCCAATTTGTGCAAATAGATTTGGGACATAGACCGCATACCGCGGTTTTTCTCCTTGCAGGTCGTCTACTTTTAGTCTTGACCGAAGATGGAAAGAAGTAGCTCGCAAAGTTGGATGCTTCTTCATTAATGCTCTGTGCAACAATAGAATCATCGACTCTTGCAAGAGGGGGGGGGGTAGTGATTTTCTATTCGCCATTACATGGAGGTCCTTCCGCGAACAAATATCTGGCAAGTCCAATCTGGCCTTCAAATTATTTTTCGTCTTCCCTTGCACATTTAGAACAGTATTCATGATGTTGTCGAAAAAGTTTTTTTCAATGTGCATGACATCTAGATTATGGCGCAGCAGATAGTTCTTCCAATATGGCAAATCCCAAAAAAATACTCCTCTTGTTTCAATTGTGGTACTCGCCACAACCGTCTACGGGAAAATGACCATTACCACCACATGAAACCGTCTTCTCAGCACCAAATTCTCTCAACTGGGTGATGATGTTATTCCCATCTGGCTCAGGAGGTGGACCATCAAATACTTTTTTGTTCTTCTTAAAGAATGTCGTGCTCCGACGATATGGATGATCATGCAGTAGAAATCGCCGATGACAATCGAAATAAGAAGTCTTTCGACCGTGCTTTAATTGGAACACATCAGTGTTATCGTGACAATACGGGCACACCAACCTTCCATGAGTCGACCATCCAGATAACATACCATATGTTGGAAAATCACTTATTGTCCACATAAATACTGCACATATCGTGAAATTATGTTGGAGAGAAACATTGAACACTTGAACACCTTCTTTCCATAATATTTTCAACTCATAAATTAATGGATGCAAGAAAATATCAAGGGATCTCTTACGATGCTCCGGTCCGGGGACGAGAATAGTGAAGAACAATTACTCTCGTTTCATGCACAAACTAGGCGGCAAATTGTAAGGTGTGACGATTACTGGCCACAATGAATATTGCCTCCCATGTTTTCCAAAAGGGTTGAATCCATCTGTAGATAACCCGAGGTATACGTTCCTTGGCTCATGCGCAAAACTAGGATAGACCTCTTGAAAATGTTTCCACGTTTCTGAATCTGAGGGATGCGCAATCTCTCCATCTGAGTTATGTTATGCATGCCATCTTATAGGTCATGTCGTGCGCTTGGATTGATATAACCTCTTCAACATCTCCGTTACCGGCTAATACCACATCCGTTTATGTGGAACATGTCCAATGCCACCCGTTTCCTGATACTGAGGTTTGTGATAAAAACGACACTTCACACGGTTTTCGTCCTTTCGCTAGTAAATCATACAATTGTCGATGCACACATCTATCATCTGATACGGCAATCCAATACCAGCTACAAGTTTTTGAACCTCGTAGTATGAAGCCGGTGATATATTATCTTCAGGTAAAATATCTTTCACAAAATCAGCTATCGCATCCACACAATCCTCCGCCAAGTTGAAATCGATATTTATAGTCATCAACCTGCTTGCAGTTGATAACTCTACATCCTTCGTATAGTGGATGCTTAGTTGCATCTAGCATATCAAAAAACTTCCGAGCTTCTAAATTATATTCATCTATTCTAATACCATCTTGAACATACAATGCTACGTTTTCACGAAACACATCATTCACCATTTGAACATTACCTATATTTGCATCTACTTCCGGTGTTGGTTCCTCTATCATACCCAAATAATTATTGCTACTACCATAATATTGCACCATTGAATCAGTTTCTCCGTGCGTATACCAAATCTTGTAACTCGGCATAAACACATTCCTATAAAGGTGATTTCGTACTTCCCTCATAGAGACTAATCTATGATTCCGACATTTAGTACATGGACAATACATTTTACCGTATTTCGACTTCATGATATTGTTTGTCACAAATGTCATGAATTCCTCAACACCTTGTGCATACTCATCCGTCAGTTGACCCGTCGCTGGATCTTGCCGTGGTTTATCCATCCACGATCGAAAATAATCATAAGGGTTTGGGTTTGAAGAAGACATTTTCTAAGTTTTTTGTGTAAGTTGTGAATGAGGGTGGAGAGATATTTATAATGGATTTTTCGCGGATTTCCGACAGATTTTCGATCGGTTTCCGACCAATTTATAATTTTCAAACGGCTAGTGCAACGGGCAGATTAACAGATCTATTTCGTCGAAAATCGGTCGGAATTCCAGACCGATTTCCGACTTATTTATGATTTTTAAACGTCTATAAAACGGCTAGTGCAACGGGCAGATTAACGGATCTATTTCGTCGGAAATCAGTTGGAATTCCCGACCGATTTCCGACGACGAAAAATTGATCGGGAATTACCGACCGGATTTTTTTCCTCGGTATTTCATAGAAAATTGGTCGGGAATTCCCGACCGATATTTGCCCGTCGAAAATCATGTCGGAAATCAGTATGTTTTCTTGTAGTGTATTCCAAATTGAGATTGTGCTTGTTTTGCGGACAACACTGATTCAATTTCATTCAGTACATCATTTCGATGTCGTCGTCTTCTTCATTGCGGCAGCGAAGCAACTGAAGCATCAAGAGAAATATCCAAGTCGATGATACCTCTCGGACCTGTCAAGTCAATTAAAATCCCCAAATCTGACCAGTTATCATACCATAAATTGGTCTTCTCCCCCTTTCTCGAATCGACTAGATGAAAAGTTCTTGCAAGATCACAATATATTGCAGATCCAGCTATGATCCAGCTCACAATCTCTCTGGTAATCAAAACTTTCTCTCTCTCAGATCTCTCTGTTTCGTGTCGCGATTCACTCACAAGAAGATTAAAGAAGTAAAGACACACTAGTTTGTGTTGTCGGTCTACTAAACGGGATTCCGGTGAGAGCAAAGATTTTTCGGTGAAGAATGTTAAATATTGTATTTCTTTGGTGGTAGATTTTGTAACGATTGATGGTAGATTTAATAGTCTGACAAATGTGGTTTGGTGAGTTTGGTAGATTTGTTTGTATATGACGTTAGTATGTATATAGATGACGGTATATTTGTTTTTATATCATGGTAGATTTGTTTTTATATCACGGTAGATTTATTTTTATATGACGATATATTTGTTTGTATACGACGGTAGATTTGTTTACTAGATTTTGTTAACGTAATGGTAAACTTATTTATAACGGCTGGATTATTCTTTTTTCTTCTCCGACAGGTACATGGCTTCTTCTTCGGCCATATTACCGCCGTCTGAAAATTTCGGTAATGGTTCTGAAATTTGAGGTGAGAAATAGTTTATTCATGATGGTAGAGTTATATTAACTATTTGATGATAGATTTGTTTGTTAATGATTTTATATTATCGTTTTATATGATGGTAGATTTGTTAGCCACGTATTTGAACTTTATATATGAATGATGGCATTTGTTTGTTCTTCTCTGACAGGTTATGGGCATCGCGACGGCGGACAGGTCTCCGACGAGATTCCCGGCATGTTCTTCTACGAATTGTAGATTTGAATTTGGTAGATTTATTTTTTAAATGATTGTATATTTATTATTGTATTGATGGTAGATTTATATTTGAATTAGTACAAATGATAATTGGATTTTAGATGATGGTATTGTTTTCAAATTATAATTGTTGCGAAACGGTGAGTCATGTATCAAACCAATACTGAAAACAAACGAGCACAAACCTAAAGAATTACAAAGCTCATATGCCATATTTGACACAAGCCCATCTCTTAATACTTTTTTTTGACTTGAGGATTAATTGCGATTCCAGATTCATCCTTCATAAAAGCACTACTACAATTTTTGATGTGTCATTTGACATTGTAATGTTCAAGGTTTAGAGTAATTAGAGTTAAATGTATCAGAATAAACACAAATAAGAACCAAAAAACCCTAAGTTAAAAGATAGTTATTACACAAAAGAAAACCAAAAGGACATAAGGTGAATGTTTAAGAGAACCAATAGGACATAAGTTCAAGATTAATCTTAACCCGGAAAGAAAAAAGGAGGATAACAAAATAAATCTACCATCATTACAATAAATCTATCATCAAACACTATAAAAATTCTCATACTTAACATATTTGGGTGCCTGGTTTTTTTGTAAATATGAGTTTTAGTGTAGGGCAAAAACGTCATTTCTCATTCTGGAAAAAGTCAAATACCTACCACCAAACAATGTCAATAAATCTACTGTCATTAGAAGTCTACCACAACGCGAAATAATAAGTCTACCAACTGAATGTTATCTGAGTAAATACCAAAAATTTACTAAATTTACCGCTATTAACAATAAATCTACCAAATAATTTTAAATATACCGTCATTAATATTAAATTTACCACCATAACAAAACAAAGTCACCGAGATGTTAGACGTTTTTATATCTACCACCATTACAAACAAATCTACCAATTTTTTTAAATCTATCGTCACTAATATTAAATCTATCACCATTACAAAACGAAGTCACCAAAAATTTTCACGGTTTTAAATCTACCGTCATTATAAATAAATCTACCAACCCAATAAAAATCTATCATTGCCAATACAAATCTACCATCAAAGAAATATCTACCATCACGAAAAAATAATTCACACTGATTAACTCTACCACCAAAAGAAATAGGTCTACCATTTTGTAAGATTAATCTACCACCATTGTCAATAAATCTACCAAAAAAATCAAAACATTTACCGTTAATCAACGGTTTGGTCGTAAAGTCTATCAACTCATAAACAAATCTACCATCAAGGACAATATATCTACCAAAAATAAATATATCTATCATGTCGTTAAAATAAATCTAACATAATAAGTTTACCAAGATTTAACAAATCTACCATCTTTCGAACAAATCTATCATACATCAAACAAATATACGGACCAAAATTTGAGTTGACCAGCATCAAACAAGTCTACCGTCAAAGAACGGTAGACTTTTATTTTTTTACGCGCTGGAAAAGTAATGACAGTTTTGTAATTGCGTTTTTGTCAACAAATGCCATAAGAGTACTTTCGGTATAAGAGGTTAGTCTATTAATAAAAATAAAAGTAGGTTAAGCTAATAATAAACATAAATTTCAAGGTCAGTTTAGTAATATTCCCAATTAATAATCTTAATTTTTGGAAATCTCTCATCTTGGTGGACAATTAGTCTTCTTCACAAGAGACTTGTTAAGTGAAGTTTTTTTTCCCACAAATATGAGAGAGAAACCAATGATCTAGAGTCAGCACTCATCAACATAACTCGTTTGACAGCAAAAAAAAACATAAGAGGTTGTGCACAAAGAAAATATTTGAAAGTGAAAACTTTGGAGGGAGGAAAGAAAGAAATAAACTCTTGAAAATTAGTTGATTAATAAAAGAGGGTTTCATCGTCACTTTCATGGTGACTTTGAAAAATCTAAGGAAACTTAAGGCTCCACACCACATGTCCGAGAAAATGCGTCCACGGTTTTGAATGATCAAAGAGCATTTCATCGATTATTCCACACTACACGGCTTGTTAAGTCAAGCTTTAGTTTCTTCCATAAATGCTAGAGTCACCAACATCACCCGTTTCACAGAGACAAAAAAAAACTCAAAAGAAAAAAAAAATGATGCATTCTTGTAGTGAGAGGAAGATGATGATATGGAGCATGTGTTTAATCTTCTCTCTATCTAACTCAGTACTTGTTTTCGCCTCTTCTGTTAGGCACTTGTGTCGTCTAGACCAAAAGGACGCTCTTTGGGAATTCCAAAGCGAATTCTCAGCTCAAGAACTCTTTGGGAGGCCTGTTTAAAAGCTGACGGATTGTTGGAGCAACAACACTGATTGTGATAAGCTGGCTTTTCCTCTAGCCTATTGTAAGAAGAAGAGAAGAAGTGGTCGGGTTGCAAGAAAGCAAGAGATGAAGAAAAGTGGCTAAGTGTTGATCTATGAAGAAGACAAGGTCTCCAACTGAAACGGAGGCTCTCTAGTTAAATAAGCTTCAGTCTTTTTATTCGTATGTATTAAACTATGTCGTTTGAGTAAGTAGCTACAGTGTATTTAACTCAACCCGAAACTTAGGGTTTGATATCAAGAATACACATTATCTAAAGTTGCCTCTTTTCTTCTCTCATTCTTCTTCTTCTCTAACTCTCTCTTCCTTCTCTGATTTCTTCCTTCCTTCTTCTATTTCTCCTCAAATCGATAAGCAGAGCTTATCAGTGGTATCAGAGACTCAGGATGGCTGCAGACGCAGAGAATGTTGAAGCCTCAGATCCGACCGAAATGGAGAGCCCAATCCGCGACAGAGATCTGCTCGAGCGGCTCAACAAGATGGAGAAAGAGCAGGCTTGGGTGCGTGAAGCGTTGGGTCACTTACTTAAAGCTCAGATGGGTGAAGTCACACAGGCTGGTTTCACTACTCCACTTGCGACCCCTGTCGCTCTCGGCCAGATTCAAGGGAAAGGTAGCACCTTTATGCCTTCGGTGGAGAAATCAACGGGAGATGGGCTGCTTCCGTCCCCGACTTCAGTGATTCCTTTGAGACAGTCAGAAACCCTACAACAGTTCGCGCTAAATACAAGACCAGAAACACCAACAAAGGTACTTGAGCTTCCGTTGTACGAAGGACAAAACCCAGAGGAGTGGATTTACAGGGTTGAGATGTGTTTCGCTGCAAACAAGACTTTGGAGGCAGAAAAGGTGGAACAAGCTATGGCTCGTTTGACAGGAAGTACTGTGACGTGGCTAAGGTATATCAAAGACAGAGATGATGTGAAAGATTGGATGGATTTTAAGGATAAGTTCAAGCAGAGGTTTGGTCCGAGTAGAGGTGGTTCAATAGTGGATCAGATGATGATTAATACACAGAAGGGTTCGGTAGACGAATATTGGGAAAGGTTTGAAGAGTTGCTAGTGGAAGCTCCACACGTGCCTATGGACGTGGTGGAGTCTATGTTTCTGAGGGGGTTAAGGAAAGCGTTGCGAGATCAGGTGTTACGTTGTGGACCAATTGGGATTAACGACATCGTAACGAAGGCGCGGTTGATTGAAATGCAGGAGGGTGATCAACAGAGCTTTCAGTACAGAACCACACCGAGGGTGAATCCTGTACCTCAAATGAGTCAATCAAACCGGAATGTCAACTACAATCCTGTGGTGAAGAAGTCTTTTGAGGCAAGCAGAGACAACAGGAGAGTGGGCAATGGAATAGAAGCAAAGAAAACAAACCCATGTCGCCATTGCGGAGAACAGTTCTATATCGGGCACAGATGTAAAACACAACAAAAGTTCAGGTGCTTAGAGATAGAAGAGGATGGCAAGCAGGAAGTAGAACCAGAAGATGCAGAAGAAGATGATGAACACGATCTTCCGGAACCACTATAGGATATTCAAAGGCTGTTGCGACTTTCCTTACACTCAATGGTGGGGTTAACAGCGGAAAGGTCAATGAGGATGAAAGGGAAGATCGCAGACACGGAAGTAATAGTGTTGATTGACTCCGGAGCAACGAGCAATTTCATCTCGCCGGGAGTGGTAAGAAATATAGGATTGCCGATAACAGAAACTGGTGGCTTTGGGGTATCGGTTGGTAACGGACAGGTGATCTCAGGGCAAGGGAAATGTACTGGAGTTGTGTTAGCAATACAAGGGGTAGAGATAACAGAAGAATTTCTGCTTTTTGAATTGGGAACAACGGATGTGGTATTGGGTTATTCTTGGCTGGCAACACTGGGAGATACGAGAATCAATTGGGGACTTCACAGACTCAGTTTCAGAGTGAACCTAGAATGGGTCACATTGGTGGGTGATCCTTCACTAATGAGGGCACAGATCTCGCTTAACTCTATGGTGAAGGTAGCCAAGGAAAGGTTGATAGTGTGTTTGCTTGAACTAACTACCTTGTTTGAAGGAGGAACGGGAAGACAAAGCAAATGTGTGCATCCCGACATTGAGATACTTCTGAACCAGTACAGTGAAGTGTTCCAAATGCCAAAAGAGCTTCCACCGTTACGATCTAGGGAGCACGCAATCAACCTACAACCGGGCACTGCTCCGATAAACCTGAGACCATACAGGTACTCATTTACCCAAAAAAATGAGATCGAAGCATTATTGAAGGAGATGTTGGAAGCTGAGGTGATCAGACCCAGCATAAGTCCTTATTCGAGTCCAGTGCTGCTAGTAAAAAAAGAAAGGCGGTGGGTGGCGCTTCTGCGTTGACTACAGAGCGGTAAACAAGGTGACAATTCCAGATAGATATCCAATACCGGTCATAGAGGAACTTCTGGATGAACTACAGGGGGCGTCTGTTTTCTCTAAAATTGATCTGAAGTCCGGTTACCATCAGATCAGGGTCAGGAACGAGGATATAGAAAAGACTGCTTTTCGAACGCATGAAGGGCATTACGAATTTCTTGTAATGCCTTACGGGCTTACGAACGCGCCAGCCACGTTCCAATCGGTAATGAACGATTTATTTCGGCCATATCTCCGCAGATTTGTGTTGGTGTTCTTCGACGATATCTTGGTCTACAGCTCATCGCTAAAAGCACACCTACATCACTTAAAAAAGGTTCTACAGATCCTCTACCAGAACCGTTTTTATGCAAATGAAGGAAAATGTGAGTTTGGTCAACCTGAAGTAGCTTACCTTGGTCATGTGATCTCTGAAAAGGGAGTAGCTGCTGACCCAGGGAAGATTGAGGCAATTAAAAACTGGCCAGAACCGAGGAACGTGACAGAGCTACGAGGTTTTCTAGGTCTTACCGGCTACTACCGCAGGTTTGTCCAAGATTATGGTAGAAAGGCTCGTCCCCTAACAAATTTGTTGAAGAAAGATGGTTTCAAATGGAGTGAGGAGGCTGCTGTAGCATTTCGTGATCTGCGAGATGCCATGATGAACTTACCAGTTCTTATTCTTCCAGATTTCAATAAGCCTTTCATTATAGAGACTGATGCATCAGGAGCGGGAATTGGTGCGGTTTTATCTCAAGGAAACAGACCCATAGCCTTCATCAGTCAAGGGTTTTCAGAGAAGGGGAAGATGAAATCAGTGTATGAGAGGGAACTATTGGCCATAGTCTTTGCAATTACCAAATGGTGGCACTACATGCTCGGTAGCGAAGTGGTTATCAGGACTGATCAACGCAGTTTGAAGTATCTCTTGGATCAAAAAAACCGTCCCTACCGAACAACAAAGATGGGCATCAAAGCTGCTGGGTTTAAACTACAAAATAGAGTACAAACCTGGCAGTGAAAATAGAGTAGCGGATGCGCTATCGAGAAGACCTGGAAAGGAGCAGTGTTTGGAGCTGAAGCTCACTGCACCTTTTTCATTGGCTAAGGAGGAATTGGCCAAACAGATCGCTGCTGATACTGAATTGCAAAAGCTCATAAAATCCATCGAAGGGAAAACAGCTGATCCGAGTTACACGTATGAACAAGGGCTGCTATACAAGGATCAACGCTTGATTATCCCACCCAAGTCAACTCTCATCACACAACTGTTGGAGCAGCTTCATTCTAGTCCCATGGGTGGACATGAAGGGGTGTTAAAAACCTATAAACGAATGTCTCGAGAGGTCTTTTGGAGAGGAATGAGAAAGGCATTAGAGGGCTTCATTGCGAGATGCCAGGTTTGCCAAGAGAACAAGTATTCAACTTTATCCCCAGCATGTTTACTATCTCCCCTACCGATTCCCACAAAAGTTTGGTCTGATGTGAGCTTAGACTTTGTTGAAGGATTACCAATTTCGAAGGGCTGGGATGCAATTTTAGTGGTTGTGGACCGTCTCACCAAATACGCTCATTTCATGTCCCTTAGGCATCCGTTCTCAGCAAAAACGGTAGCTGAAGTTTACATTCGTGAAGTGGTGAAACTGCACGGCTTTCCCGAAACGATGGTTTCAGATCGTGATAAGGTTTTTTTGAGTGCATTCTGGACTGCATTGTTCTCTTCACACGGCACAGACCTAAGAAGAAGTTCAGCTTACCACCCCCAAACCGATGGACAAACGGAGGTGGTAAATAGGTGCTTGGAAACGTATCTAAGGTGCTTTGCAAACGCTAAACCAAAGTCTTGGAGT
The DNA here is from genome assembly GCA_002933935.1 of Eutrema yunnanense. Taxonomy (NCBI): domain Eukaryota; kingdom Viridiplantae; phylum Streptophyta; class Magnoliopsida; order Brassicales; family Brassicaceae; genus Eutrema; species Eutrema yunnanense. The sequence continues at coordinate 143,334 of PKML01020056.1, read as the reverse complement.
CAATGGTTACCTTGGGCAGAACTGTGGTACAACACTTCTCACCATTCTTCTATTGATACCACGCCTTTCAAGGCTCTTTATGGCAGAGATCCGCCCAAGCTACTCAGGTATGACGATATCCCTACTCTTAATGCCGCTGTGGAAGATATGATTAAGGATAGAGATGAGATGATTGATGAACTGAGGAAAAATTTGGAGAAGGCTCAGAAAAGAATGCAGTGCTCGGCCAATAAGAAACGACGAGATGTGGAATTCCAAGTGGGAGAGATGGTATATTTAAAACTCAGACCATATCGCCAAGCATCTGTGGCCCTAAGAAGGAATGAAAAATTGTCTCCCAGATTTTTCGGACCTTATCCGGTACTGGCCAGAATTGGAAAAACAGCGTACAAGCTTCAACTACCGGCTGGGAGTGCTATTCATCCTGTTTTTCACATTTCACAATTGAAGAAGGCTATTGCTCCTCAAACTCAGGTACAAGACATCCCCTTGATTCTCAATTCTGAACTGGCATGGAACACAGAACCCGAGAACTTGTTGGACATTAGGAAAACGAGCAGTGCAGGTGAACCTGAGGTATTGGTTGAGTGGAAGGGTCTGCCTTTGTTTGAAGCATCTTGGGAACCCTTGAACCGCCTCGCTTCTCAATTTCCACATTTCCAGCTTGAGGACAAGCTGATTCTTCTTCGGGGAGGTAATGATAAGCTGGCTTTTCCTCTAGCCTATTGTAAGAAGAAGAGAAGAAGTGGTCGTGTTGCAAGAAAGCAAGAGATGAAGAAAAGTGGCTAAGTGTTGATCTATGAAGAAGACAAGGTCTCCAACTGAAACGGAGGCTCTCTAGTTAAATAAGCTTCAGTCTTTTTATTCGTATGTATTAAACTATGTCGTTTGAGTAAGTAGCTACAGTGTATTTAACTCAACCCGAAACTTAGGGTTTGATATCAAGAATACACATTATCTAAAGTTGCTTCTTTTCTTCTCTCCTTCTTCTTCTTCTCTAACTCTCTCTTCCTTCTCTGATTTCTTCCTTCCTTCTTCTATTTCTCCTCAAATCGATAAGCAGAGCTTATCAGATTGCTGTTCTTGGTCTGGCATCTCTTGTGATCCTAAGACGGGTGAGGTACTTGAGTTACACCTCGCGGTAGGTTCGCTTTATGGCCCTTTGAGATCTAACAGTAGCTATTTCAGGCTACAACATCTTCAAAGCCTGGATCTTAGGTACAATAATCTTTCGGGTATTCTACCAGATTCCATCGACAACCTCACATATTTGAGGATTTTGAGGCTTTCTGGTTGCAACCTCATTGGAAAGATTCCTTCTGCACTCGGAAATCTTTCTTATCTCACTCATCTTGATCTTGATGAGAATGGTTTCACATGTGAAGTACCATATTCGATGGGCAACCTAAACCGACTAACAGAGTTGAGACTTGGATTTAACAATCTCTATGGAAACTTTCCTCTTTTGCTACTCAATTTGAGTGAGCTCACATATATCTCCCTTCTTTATAACCAGTTCGAAGGTATGCTCCCATCTAACATGAGTAGCCTCTCCAAACTGGTGTCTTTTGTTATTAGTGGAAATTCATTTTCTGGATCTATTCCGTCGTCTCTCTTCATGATCCCTTGCTTGTTCTATCTTGGCCTGAAAACAAACCACTTCAGAGGTCCTCTTGGGATTGGTAATATCTCTTCACCATCTAAACTTGGAAGACTATCTCTTGGAGAAAATAATTTCATTGGGCCGATCCCGAGATTTATATCGAAACTAATCGGCCTATGGGATCTTGACCTCTCTTTTTGGAACACAGGGAGTGGCATAGTTGATTTGAGCATCTTCTTGCATCTCAAGTCACTTGAGAATCTTGATCTCTCCTATCTGAATACAAGAAGCATGGTTGACCTGAGTCTTTTCTCACATCTCATATCACTTACAAGCTTGGACCTTCAATAATTATCTGGCAATATTGTTGAGTTTCCCAAATTTCTACAAACCCAAACCAGATTGGAGTTTTTAGACATTTCTGCCAATCAAATTGAAGGTCAAGTACCAGAGTTGTTATGGAGACTGCCAAAGCTGCGGTATGTAAACATTTCTCAAAATTCCTTCAACGGTTTGGAAGGATCGGCAGATGTTATTCAAAGAAGTGCAAAACTATTTATGCTTCATGTAAGTTCAAAGGTCCATTTCCTTTGTTACCAAATTCTTTGAGGTTCTTTCTAGGCTCCGAAAATCAGTTTTCTGGAGAGATTCCTAGGGCAATATGTGAATTGGTTTCTCTTTGACATTTCAGAAAACCGCTTCACTGGAATCTTGCCATCATATTACTTTGTGAGTTGGAGTGCAATGTCATCAGTCGTAGACATTGTAGATAGTATGCCTAGTGGATTAGACTATCATAAGTCGTTGGGTCTGACGAACAAAGGATTGAATATGGAGCTGGTTGGGAGTGGTTTCACAATCTACAAAACCATCGATGTCTCTGGAAACAGACTCGAAGGAGGTATTCCTGAATCAATAGGTTTACTCAATGAACTGATAGTGCTCAACATGTCAAACAACGCTTTCACAGGTCGTATTCCACCATCTTTGGCGAACTTGACCAAACTCGAATCACTTGATCTATCTCGAAACAGATTATCCAGCCAAATGCCACCACAAATCGGGAAACTCACGTTTCTAGCGCGGATGAACTTCTCTTACAACAAGCTTGAAGGTCCAATACCACAAGGCACTCAGATTCAAAGCCAGAATAGTTCTTCTTTCGCAGAGAATCCCGGGCTTTGCGGTGCTCCTCTCCAAGAAACCTGCTGTGGAAAAGAAGAAGAAGCAACAACGCAACACCAAGATGACGAAAACGAAGAAAAAGATCAAGTATTGAGTTGGGTAGCAGCTATAATAGGCTATGTACCTGGTGTGTTCTGTGGACTCGCCATCGGCCTTCTTCTCACTTCAAATAAACATGACTGGTTTACGAGGATCTTTCACTCTTCTACTTAATCAAAGTATCACTTGTTAGGAGTATGGTGTTTAGATTCAATAAACATTTGTAACAACTTTCTTAACATTTGTTTGAAACCATATCAATCTTCTTTTTAGACTCCATTTTTTTATGCCTTTAATACGCAGGCTTTGACAAAAAATATATGAAGAATCAGTGCTATTGAGGAACATTTTATAGAAAGAAAAGAAAAAGAAGCAATAGTAAAGAGAGAAGAAAGTAAGACTTAGAAAGAAGACAGTAAGTAAGAGAACTACGATTTACTTGATTCCCAAAGGGGTACGTAGGCAGCCAATCTCCAAAAAAAAACCAATTTTTGATTTTTGGAATGGAATATTTACGGAATCCCCAAGAAGAAGCCCGTTCAGGAACAAGAAAAAACCATCGCCATTTCAACTGAATCTCGATGAAAAACAAATATCAATGAATCAAGTTAGTCTGACAGGCCTAATAAATCGTTTTATTATTAGGATTATAATATCTAATAGAAGGGGCCAAAACTTCTTTTTTCTTTTACTTTTTAAAAGGGAGCAAGGGAGCGAGCCCTTCCCTTATAAGTTAGAAAGAAAAGTCTTTTATGAAAAAAAAGGATTGGAATCGACACATTGATTTTTTCACAATTTTTGTTGAACCGTATGCATCAAAAGGTGCATGTACGGCTCCTAAGGAATAAAATTTTATCCTAATCAACCGACTTTATCGGGAAAGATTATTTTTTTTAGGCCAAGAGGTTGATACCGAAATCTCGAATCAACTTATTAGTCTTATGATATATCTCAGTATAGAAAAGGATACCAAAGATCTTTATTTGTTTATAAACTCTCTTGGTGGATACCCTGTGATTCAGAGAGAGAATCCACTTCAGATAACCACACCTCGGCTAGGCAGCGTGTGGAATGGCCGAGAGCGGACCTTTTTGGATATATAATCCAAGTCGAGAGTGGAGTTACAGGAACAGCCGTCTGATGGAAAAAAACTTTCACGTTCGGTTCAGAGAGCACTTTTTTCGTTGAGAATTCCTCGTTCCCTTTCGTGTGAATTCCCGTTCCAATGTTACGCCTTCAACCACTCGGCCATCTCTCCGACATCAGGATTATGACTGAGTACCTGGGTGAATAGCGAGTTATTCATCTCCAGACCCCCCGGAAAAGCATGAAAAAAAGGCTCGAACGGTACGATCCCTCCGTCACCCCAGAATGAAAGGGGTGATCTCGTAGTTCTTGGTCTGTGAAGATACGTTGTTAGGTGCTCCATTTGATTTTTCCATTGAGGCCGAACCTAAACCTGCGCTCGAGAGATAGCTGTCCATACACTGATAAGGGATGTATGGATTCTCGAGAAGAGAGGAGCCGTGGTGGTCTTCACAAATGGTGAGTTCCAGATATCTAATTTTTATATTAGAAGGATTACCATATATAACACAAAATTTCTCCGCCGATTCTTTTTAGTCTAGCTTCTCGGTCTGTCATTATACCTTGAGAAGTCGAAAGGATAAAATTTTATTCCTTAGGAGCCGTACAGGCACCTTTTGATGCATACGGTTCAACAAAAATTGTGAAAAAATCAATGTGTCGATTCCAATCTCTTTTTTTCATAAAAGGCTTTGGTTCACTCCCTTGCTCCCTTTTAGAAAGTAAAAGAAAAAAGAAGTTTTGGCCCCTTCTATTAGATATTATAATCCTAATAATGGACAAGACTTCCTCGTCGGGCCACCAACTGTTCAATCTCAATCTCCATCTGCTACCTTCCACTCTTTCAATAGAAGGTCATCAGTCCCCCGAGACTAAACTCAGGTAAGCTTCTTTCGTTGAAGGGGGGAAGTGTGCTGACTCTACTTTAAAGGAGAGGGACTTGACTTACTCGACTAAGAATCCGTTAGCCTTACGCGAGAGAATAGGTCCTTTTTCATTGAGTTCTTTTCCCGATTGCCTTGGCTTCATAATTATATACTCAATGTGACAAAGGGAGGAACAGAGAATATGAAGCTTCCACTGAAGCAAATTAACCAAAATGAAAAGCTGCTTGAGATAAATGATGCCCAAATTAGTTATCTTTAAGTAGAACAACGTTCTATGTTTTACTCATTCCTAGTTTCAAAATTAATCAAACATTTTCCTTAGTCAAAAATTCAAAAACACACTTATCTCCTTGACCTCTTCAACTTCCCAGATCGTTCAAAAGGCATGACCTTAGCCTCCTGAAGCATTCTCTGCCAAAGCTCTTTAACATGATGACGAGAATTCTTCTGAAACCAAGCTTCAATCTCCGAGTAAAGCACATTCGAATTCTGTTCCCAAATCTTTCTCAAACTCTCCAAACTATCAATCTTTTTATCTTCCAACGCTCTCACCAAACTCCCAACTCTTTCTAAACCCCAAGCTTCTCTTTCCAACAACGTTTCAGGTTTCCCAGCCAGTAACTGCCTAACGTTTTTCAAACAAGGCAATACCTCTCCTTGAAGCAAAGCGCATCCGAAAGCCGCTGCTCGGTCTCTATCGTCTCTGACTGCCGCACTATGAGCCGGAAGCTCCCAAAGATGAGGACCGAAGCTAGGAACGACCCAGCAGAAAACTCTATCCAGCTCGCTCGAGTAATACGGTTTCGGGTCCTTGAGCGGCGCGGAGAACACACTGAGAGACTTTGCGTGTTTAACCAGCCACTCAGGCTTCACCCGTGTCGCTCCGTGCATGTATGGTCTGTTGGTGAGTAGGAGCTCGCTGTAGACTAATAACTCTGGGGCTGAGTTGATGAGAGACGACCAACGGTGCAAGAAAACGGGTTCTTGAACAGCGCACGCTTGGTACTCCGTTGATTTAGTCTTTCGGGCTACACGATCTGCCCATCCCGCACATATGGCTTCTCCTAAAAGCTCTTCTTCGTTCTGTAAAAGCGGGTTTTTTGAGGAAGATGATGCGGTGATTCTCCATGACTTCTCTACGTCTTGTATAGTCCCATGAGTCCATGAGAAAACGTTTTCAGTTTCAGAAGGCTTACAACAGCTAAAAACAAGCCGCAAAAGCTGATCTTTGAGCTTAGACATCTCGTTCATGGTCTTCAAATGCAAGCCATACGACTCACAGAAGCCCACGCCATTTTCCGAGACCTCAAAGGAATGCAACGCGTAAGCTACGGTCAAAGCATCGCTGCTCGGGTTGGAAAATTTGTCCCGGGCGGCTTTGATTTTATCTTTCCGATCTTTTCTACGTTGTTTATCTTCCTGCTTGACGGTTTTGCCTGCATCTTCAGACTCGTTTTTCTTCTCTCCTTCAAACTGCATTATCAAAGGGTTTGGTAAACTCAACGCGGCTACTGCTGCAACAGCGTATCCGAGGACAAGATTCGCCCGGGAGTAATTCTGGGCTTCTTTTAGCATTTGGATGACTGTGAGAAGCATTCTTGAGTGACGTGGACTCATGGGATAGTGAGCCATAGCCTTCCCTAATGGCGTTAACCGTCCGTTGCTGTCGAGAGCCTCTAAAGCTTTTAAGCATCGTTCTGCTTCTCTAATAGCTGATGGCTCAGGCGGAGTTGGAAACGGGAAATTCTCAACCTGTAAGCAATAGAAAAAGGCAAAGATTTATCAAGACAGGCGTAAGAAAGATCTAGTCCATCGAAAGTGCTGGCTACAAACAGCAAACGCCTTACCTTTGGAATGTTCATAGATTTCATGAGAAGAACGACTCCATCAACAGGGACTTTCGTGATTTCAGGAGGAGAAGATTCGTCAAATATATTGCTAAAAACTGCAGATGAATAGAGACGATAACAGTGGCCAGGTCCAGTTCGTCCAGCTCTTCCAGCTCGTTGACTAGCCGAAGCTTGACTAATCCAATCTACCTCATAAGCTTCCATACCAGTCTTGATATCGTAATTCTTCACTTTAGCCCGACCCGTATCAACGACATACTTTATACCCGGAATAGTCAGAGAAGTTTCCGCTACATTAGTAGCCACGACCACAAGTCTTTCTCCTTCCTCAACTTCCTCAAACACTCGGAGCTGTGCAGCTGGAGATAGCATCGCATAAAGTGGGAGAACGCGTAATTTTCCTGGAGAAAATGTTTTTTTTTCCTCCTCAGCCTCTTGATTCTCTGCTGCAATGGACTTTGTTGGCTCAGCAGATTCGGAATCCTTTTTGCCTGCCAAAGCATTAAACGCAGCTCGAAGACCATCAAGTTTCCCTTCTTCTTCAATTGAATTGGCAAAGCCGTCATCAACGGTTTCCCAGTCGCTTTCTTCATCAGACTCATACATGTCTTCTTCTTCAAAATCATCACGATAGTCACCAGTTTCAGAAGGATCTTCTCCCTGAGAGCTAAACCTGTAATTTTGATTGTTGGAGCCATCATCAAATGCTTCAGCAATCTCCTTCATGTCAACACCACCAAATGAACCATCGTCACATTTCCTCTTCTCGGAAGCATCTATTTTAGCAGCTTGAACAACAAGTTCCTTTGAAGACTTACGTAACTTCTCGCATAAATAGTCAACTTCTCTCTGCCCGGTTACAAAAACAAGTATTCCTCCTTGTGGTAACTTTTTTTGAATCGACATCACTTTCTTATAGGCTTGACCGATATAATCAACAATCTCAGTCTTCTTGGAGAAATGTATAGTTACTGGATACTGTCGCGTGGGAACCTCTATGAGCGGAGGTGATTTAGGGAATAACCTTTTTCCCGATATAAAATCTTCCACTCGCAAAGTTGCACTCATCAATATAAGTTTAAGCGGCGTGATGACTCGGTTTTCTGAGGTTATTGTGCCTCCAGATTGTAGACACTTTTGTTGCTCCTCATAGTATTCTTGTCGGATTTTGATGACCCGAGTGAGCATCCCAATTAGAATGTCTGTGTTCAAGCTTCTTTCATGGGCTTCATCGAGAATTATCACAGAGTAACGCCTCAATAGGAAATCATTCTGCCACAGAAGAACTAATACAATCAATTACGCATAATATAAATGGAAAAGAACCTACAAAACAAACAATGGGGAAAAAACAGCCTATTACCTGAATTTCACGAAGTAAAATCCCATCGGTCATAAACTTGATAGACGAGTTTTCGCCAATCTTTTTGTCGTACCGAACTTGAAACCCGACTTCTTTACCGAGACGAACACCAAGCTCAAACGCCACTCTCTTGGCAGTGGCAAGGACCGCGACACGGCGTGGTTGGGTAATCCCAATAATCCCACTCCGAGAACTGAATTGCTTTGAACCAAAACCAGCTTCATAAAGAAACTGAAAGATTCAGATACAGAGACTGTATCAGATTAGATTAAAAAAAGACCTCTCTATCTGAGACCAAAACTAAGCTATCAGAAAACCTTTACTCTTGCAGCAAAACTGACCTGAGGAACCTGAGTGGTTTTACCACACCCGGTTTGTCCAGAAATAATAACGGTGGGATGATAATTAATAGCTTCCATTATCTCCTGCTCCATCATTACTATCGGAAGATCCTTCCTCGTCTTTTCAACTTCGGCTGGTCTTGAAACATGAACTACAAACGCGGCCACACGGGGTCCTTGTACAGTTACATCTTCATCCTGTCTCATATCAAACCCATTAAAACCAATCAAATCAAACACACAAGGCAGCAACATAGCTGAATCGAAAAACTCGACAAACCATTCTCTCTGAGCCTTCTTCATCATCACGACAAGTTGTCTGTAGGATCATATCCGCAGTCTCATCTTCTTCGCAGACTTCTTGAGCAGAAACCACCAAATTAGAACCGTGAATCAGTTGCTCAGAATCAGTTTCCAAGCTCGGTATTGCGATTTCAGCATGTTCCGGTGTGGTAGGTTCGGACATACAAGAATCAAAGTCGTCTCTTTGCTCGACTGATTCATCAGAATGCTCAGTCACAACACCAGATTTATAGAGTTGCATTGCCCTCCTACGTTTCTCCAGCTTCGTCGCTGACTGAATCACAAGAAAAAGGAGAATCAAAACTAAAACTTTTTCAATATAAAAAGATAGAAAGATTGATTGCTTACTCTTCCGATCAATGTTGAGGCTTGTAAAAGCGACGACACATCCTCTGATATTTTATACTTGCTGTGAAAATTCATATTAAAAGAAGAAGAAGAACAACAAAAAAAACAAACAGATTCAACGATTGAAGAGAAGCGTAATAATCATACTCTAACAACTCTGCGGTTTTTGCAAAGAGGATCTCTTTCTCCTTGTCTTCCTCCAATTTCTTCAGCTTCCGTTTCTGAGATTTGCTCAGTATCGTCTTCTTCTTTAGATTCAGCTTATCACACATCTGTAAGAGAAATTTACAGATTTCTTCAGCACTGAAACCCCTAAAAAAAAATCTTACTGAACAAAAGGGTTTGATTAGGGTTTTTGTTTTGTTTCGTTTACCTTGTTCTTCTTCGTCCTTGGAGGCATTATATCTAAATTGCAATCGTCTCCCATCATACTTGCCGGAAATAAATTGGTAAGAAGAAGACAACTCTTTAATCGCAGATCGATTCGAAGACAAAATCGAGACAGAAAGAAGAAACAACAAAATTATTGGAGACAGAGACGAGAAGAATATGAAACAGAGACAGAAGTCGGCGCATACCTTGTGATGGAGTTACGTTGGCTGAACCGAAGAGACAGTCTCAAACCGAACCAAAGTGCCGAACCGAAGATACGTGCCTTGGTTTTTTTTTTTTTTTTCTTTTTTTTCAAGTATCCATCGATTACATCACATGCGGCTATGGATCATCCACAACTGGTCCGGCATCAACTACATAGAAGAATAAAAGATTTCGTGCTCAAACCCCTTTTATAAAAGTATCGACGCGGACGTTTAAAACACGGAGGATAAAAAATAAAATAAAATCTTCGAATGTTTCCCTAAGACGATGCACTGCAGACTTAAGAGGTGGAGATAAAGGGTGCGACCGCCTTAGAGTCTAACCCCATATCCTAATAATTACATTACATGTGATTAGAAATGATGTTTTGTGGAATATCCACAACTGGTTCGGTATGATATACATGGGAGTATGACTAAACTCGAATCATTAGATACTGTATTAATTGGAATCATAGACTAGAAGTTTGTTATCGACTTTACATAATAATTGGGCAATGGGGTTTAGAAGAATATGGATGGAAGGCAACACGAAGATTTTTATGGAGATATTGGAGGGAAAAAGTCACCTACATGAGATGGTGAACACAGTAATTAACAGAGAGAAAAGAAAAAAAATGTATAATGTATGTAAACTATATATTATTCCTTATTGTACAGCACAAATGATTAGTCTGCAATACATATTTTTTACTTAAACGCATTTTATTCTGAAGATTGTAATTTTGCTCTTTTATGGCTTAGTCTGCCATTGAAACTCATAGTATGTATCTTGGTTCTAACTAATATATATATATATATATATATAAACAAACAAAAAAACAAATATTATATAATATATAAGAAATAGGGTTGATGAATTTCCCCCTCTCCAAACTATCATATAATGTAGCACCATATCCACCTGAAGTTTGAATTTCTATATAAAAGTACACCAATTAAAAGTTCTATCACTATTTCCCCACAAAAAAATAGTTCTCTACTTATTTCCACACTGATTTTGAAAATTTTGACTACTATTTAAAAACCAAATATAAACCGATTAAACCAAAATTAAGCTTGATTCCAACCAAACTCGACCTAAATATAAAACCCAACTCGCTAACAAAAATACAAAATTTAAGTTTATCCTAAAAGGAAAATCTAATAAAAAAAGGGGAAAAAAGTTTCTTAATTTTTCCATTTAGCTAGATTAAGAAAATTAAACAATGGATTACTAATCCTAAAAAAAACAAATATAATTTATCGCATCTATATAAACAATTTGGTAGTATGTCAATTATAAACCAAAAAATCAGAAGTCCAACAATCGTTTCTGAAGCTATTTATTGCATCTTCTCCACCAAATTCTTTCTTTAATGTATATATTTATTTCATCAGAAACTTCGTATCTAAATTTGTATATCATTTATTTTCACTGGTAATTTAATTTTATTGTTTTTCTGTTTTAGTTATTTACAGGTTATATAATATCTTATTATAAATCCACATATATGTGGGTCCTAATCTAATAATAAATAAACTAAAATTAAAACATTGCTGCACTTTTCTTCTTTAATAAAATTTGAGTTTTTTTACATAATAGTGCAAAAGGTAGTGAGATTTCCGATAGCAAGTGCGACTTCCATTGCTGTCAACGCATTCCACCATCCCATCTGCAACCAAACTTTCCCATTCTCATATTAGATATTCGTTTTTTTCCTCATGTATTGTCAATATAGATACAATTATTGATTCAATATCGATATTCCACATTTATGTTTGGTCAACCCCATATTCACCAATTCTATCTACATTTTAAATATAAAATTACAACTAATTTTCTTATAATGGGTCTGATTGGTAACCTAGAGCGATACAAATTGATATTAAATCTTATTCTGAATAAACATGGACATATGTCAATTTATTCATTGCCAATTGATTTTCAATTTATTCAATTACTCATTGCCAATTTATTCAGAATAAGATTTAATACCGTATATTCAATAGATAAAATACCTCTCTGCCGGCCATTGATCTATTGTTTTTAATATATTCTAAGAGACATATTTGATATAGACTCTTTCACCTTTTTCTTATTTTCAGAGAAGAAACTCAAATATGTATTAATCGCATGCTTGAGTACTAAACTGGCTTAATAATTATTTTCAGTGCCATATTTTGTTACTGGAGAATAAAGAAAAAGCAGGCAAGAGCAAGAGCAAGAGCAAGAGCAGCCGCAACATCTATTGATAACTCTTTTTTGTTGTTATCGTTAAAAGGGGTATATAACATGTTATATGTTTTTCCACAAAAAATGTTTTGAATGTTATAACATATTATATGTATGTATGGTATACCATGTTATATGTTTGTATTATATAACATGTTATATATTTGTATGATAGAACATAATAGTATATACCTAAAACATATCAATATTTCAAAACTAAATCCTAAAATATATACTCAATAACATATCATACACTATTATGTTATATATATTTCAACTATTAAGTTGTATGATAATTTTTTTTCATTAAATTCAATAAACATAAAAAATATATATTATACAATTTTATGTTATCTACATTCACACTTTAAATTATACATAGAAAACCTAAAAATTGAAACATTTTTATGGTATGTCATATTTTCGTTAAGTACATCCTATTAAATATAACATATTATTTGATAACATGTTATATTCCACATCTAAATATACCCATATAGTGTGTTGTGGTTAAAAATAACATGTTATATTCCATATATAAAAAGTGCACAATTTTTGAATTTAAAAGAGCTTTACAATTTTGGTTGTTACGATGTAAATTAAATTCATATTGACCTATGTGATTTTGGATAGAGGAGACGAAGAGGCCGGCGACATATCTGATTTTTCATTTATTTTTTTTTAATTATGAGGTGGTGTGTAATAAGTAATGTTGTTGTGTTGTAATTTTTAAAGGCTTATGTGTCATATAAAGGTGTGCTTATGTGTCAAGCACTTGATGAGGTTTCGTCATACTTTTTTTTCTTTGATGATTGATTTTATCGGAAGTTGAAAGTCTAAGAAAATGGAGGTGGAGATGTATATAGGCAAGAGAAGAGAAATATATATAGCTTCTTGAGGAGTTTAGAATTTCATATGGTTAACTTTTAAGTTGATCACATTCTGTTTCAATGAAACTATTAAGTTCATCACACACATTATATGGTATGAAGTGGTGGCTCCTCCACCTATTGTATAGCTTTAGTAAGTTTTTCTCGTTTTCTAACTCATTTTTGTCGTAACAAAATCCACAAACGGTTTGGAAAAAAGAAGTGTGTTATGCTATGGGTTTAGTTCATACGATCAAACTTTTCGTTTTGTTTTTTCTTCTCTATGTCAAGTGCTTCCATTGTTCAAGTTTATCATGGACCTTTGAACCAAAAAACAATGATCTAATCCGTTTAGTTTTTGTTTTATTTTATTTTTCTTTTTTCTTTTAAGCCAAGTGATTTACCATTGAAACTCATCACAAGCCTCTGAATCTAAGTCATCAAATTTCTTAATCGTCTTCAAAGCTTTAATTCTTCTCTAATCGGTTATTATTTCTTAACAAAAAAGGTCGCATTTTTCTTCTGTATTTATCACAAGTATTAAAAAAAACATTATCATCTTGAGTTTGAGGGGGCATGTAGAAGGATCTAGAAGATTCATGACATTAATAAGAATATTGTAATTATAATTCTAGAGATCTCTATTTCTGATAATATGATTCTATCAATTCGGTAGTTATATTAATTCAGTTTTATATATAAATATAAGTAATATAAACCTCTAGGTAAATATACAATCCTTCCAATACAAATCTCTCATTACATTATCAGATTTCGTCACCAATAATTTTGCTTTGTTGAAGTCCATAGGAAATATATGCTCCCATTACTAACCTAATATAACTCTGTAGTACATATATATAATGAAGTGTTTGTGAAAGCTGATGAATATGATGATGAAAATTAAACTGAAGAAGATTTTGGAGGAGGAGATGAGGATAATGAAGTGTTTGTGAAAGCTGATGGGTATGATGATGATGATGGGATGGATTTTTAGATTTTTACCAAAGCTACTGCATCTTCTCCACCAAATTCTTTCTTCAAGGTATATATTTATTTCATCGGAAACTTCGTTTCTAAATTTGTATATCATTTATTTTCACTGGTGATTTAATTTAATTTTTTCTTTTTTCTTTACAGGTATACAATATATGTACAATATCTTATTATAAACTCGCATATATACGGGTCCTAATCTAATAATAAATAATACGGACGCACTTTTATACTTTAATAAAAATTAAGTTTTTTACATAATAGTGCAAAAAGTAGTGAGATTTTCGACAACAAGAGCGACTTCCATTGCTGTTAACGCATTCCACCATCCCATATGCAACAAAACTTTTACATATACAATAGATGGAAGTTGAGTATTTACAAGTAAATTTCATTGGAACCATATAAGAAAAGCTTGATATTTTTTACATGGTTTGAAATTTTAAAGAGTTATGATATTGTGTTTTTAAAATAATATATATATANCACAACAAAACAAATATGTAAAGAGTGATACAAGTTATTTTGTACCAAATCACGACTGTAAATACGATTCTACATCATATTTCAAGAGAAACACATGCTTGAGAATTCTTTCTTCGTATCAAATTCTAATAGTTTAATGGATTTGAAAATGCGAAATATTTAAAACATGCTAAGTTTTGGGAAGAAAAAAGTGTGGATGAAGTCCACAATTTAACCTTTTTAATAAATAAAAAAAATGGATTGCATGTCGTTGGAGTTGTTGTATGTGCCAAATATTATGATGAATAACACACCAACAATTTTTTTTTATTTTTAAAGTATCTAAGTGCACAAGGACATTAGATCATGCAATTTTTAAAACATACAATTTTTAGCAAAAGAGAATCAAATCAAAACTTAGATCTAATCCAGATTCAATCACAGTATGCAGATCTAACAATCAATATGCAGCAAACAAACGTGTTCGTACACCTAGACTCAACACATTACTGTATACTTTCGTACACCTAGACTCAACACATTAGAAGAAGACAAGAGAACATAGAAAAAAAATATATCTAATCCTCACCTTAGCCATTGGATTGACAACACGATTACAGATGTTCGTGAGGCTTAAATCAGTTATCCTTCTGATGCGCTCGGATTCGTTCTCCGAAACTTCAGGTTTTAAATTTATAAACTCAAAGGTTCTGCAAGTGCACAGACGTGCGTTGTAATACTTTAGGTATCGATCCACAAGGAGAGAGAGATGTTCTGCGAGACCTTAGACAGAGAATAGCAAGGAAGTCTAAGACGAGAATAAGATTTTATAAGGGTTTTTGTCACGAAAATGTAAAGGGGGTAAAAACGGAAAATTTCTTGTAAAGGGAAGATGAAAATCGATGGCTTGAAAATAAGATGGAAAAAACGATTTGTAAACTATGATAAAACGGTGTTGGGTCGACAGGAATATCTTAGGCTATGCTCGATTCAATCGCGATCCCTAAGCTCTTAGCAAATGTTTCTAGATTTCAACTCCACGAACTGAACTGAATAAATGGCATAGCCTACTGCCGTACATCCTACACACGAACAATCTATACGCTCGACCAATAGCTTTCGTCTCTGGCCGCGCAGAAGATCGTGTTGTTCGCACTGGTTCTTCTTAATTCACGGCACTCCGTAATCGAAATCTTACTACGCACACACTCTTATGGATAATGATTCGGATGTTTTTAGATCCATCACATTAGTGGTTTTTAACATCTATGAATCACCTCTAGTTCATGACGCTAGATTTAGCATTAACTATCTATAAGAAAGAGCTCTAGAAATCGGCTATGGTTTTATCTCGTGAAATCCTTTCAAACATAGAATTTCCCTTTGATAATTCCTTTAAACCCAACAATGAAACTACTCGAACATAGATGAAGTGAAAATCATGATTAAATAAATTACAGGAGATTGATGAAAGAGCCTCACGATTTTAAGAACTAAGCCCGGTGAGAAACCTCTTCACTAATCTCGAAATGTAAATAACAAGAGTTTAAGAGTAAACGTAAGAACAAAACTAAACTAAAAATGGTGTAAAAGCAAGCACACGAAATTAGGTCTTCTAAGAGGCATATTTATAGGTTTTCTCTTCTGCTTTCGTCGATCTTTAGGGTTTTAAGTGACGGGAATTGAACGGACCTTGCAAATTTGGCTTACGGGAAGAAAATGGCTTGGCCGCGGGTCCATGAAGTCTGGTCGCTGCGGACCTTCACTTGGCCGCGGGTGTAGGCTTTCTGGCCGCGGTGAATTGCCTCTTGGTCGCGGCTTGGATGCTTCTGGGAGTGGCCAGCTGTGACGTCTTAATCTTGATGTATCTTTTGATTGAACCGTTGGATCATCCTCAAATCTATTGGAATGGAAAGGTAGCTGGTCCTTCTTGAATATCTCCAAAATTGGGCTGCATCAGACGGTGAGAAGAACCTCTTTGGCAATTGAACTTCTGACGGTTTGACTCTGAGCCGAAAATCTGGTTTTTCTCCAATTTGCAATGTTTTCGCCTAAGTAACCTGAAAAGAGTCTTGACACTACAAGTATGCGAAAACCATAAGAGCATCCCCAATGGAGACACAAACATTGTGTCTTCCGCTTTTTTTTTTAAAAAAAAAAAAAAAAATTTAATTTTTTATGTCGCGACGAATCACGTCGCGACACGTGGGCAACTTTTGGGGGAGACATATGTCTCAAATGCTGATGGTCTAATAAAAGCATTTAAAACCAAATGGAACACTTATTAAAATGTTCTTAAATAGATAGTAAAACGGCTAAAAAA
Source organism: Eutrema yunnanense (assembly GCA_002933935.1). NCBI lineage: Eukaryota > Viridiplantae > Streptophyta > Magnoliopsida > Brassicales > Brassicaceae > Eutrema > Eutrema yunnanense. Next base: position 126,865 of record PKML01020056.1, on the reverse strand, counting down.
TACGGTGTTATCACACCCCTAGACTTAAACCTTGTTTGTCCTCAAACAAGACAACGCTTAAGCTTGGAAACGATCAAACAAAAATCATAGGGAATTAGAAATCTCGGAGACCGTCCTTCAAAACCATAACCATCGAACTACATCAAACGCAAACTAGCTTAGAAAATTCTCACCAGAAGTTTCCGTAACACTAATCCATGGTATCCGTCATACGAAATATAAACTTTCGAAATCCAAAAATCAGGTCAACTAGATCTCTAAATTCATTAAGTGCAAACGTGAACTTCTCATCAAAAAGATTAAACCAAAACAATCGAGGCTAGGTATTAAAGGCATTTAGAGGTGAGGTTGAAAGTGTTTCGGGTTACCGTAATTTCACTGGAGGGTGCGAGATATTATGCAAAACAGCAAGAGAGGAAGGACCAATTGATAACCACAACTTCCAGTCACTTCTTCTTGCGTAAAAATGTTGCACTTCCTCCTTTCTCCAAAAACAGAAGTTTTATGTCATTCTCCCAGACTTAGTTTTTCTGCGGGCTCGGAATGACAAACTTCTCACAAACGAACCATGCATGTCTCATAAGTATTTCAACCAACCTAGACTCTTTTTAGGCTTTTATTTCCTTTCGATTAATTTTGTTTTTGTTTTTATATATACGAAAGGGAGAAACGCCTTTATTGGATAGAGTCTTAGGGACACGAAAATTTACCATGATTTTGAGTTTTTCCGAGGCATAACCAGCCTCTTATCTTTGTTGAATTCACCACCACCAATCGTGTATAGTCTTCGTCTTTAGTGACTGAAAACTGTGTCCTTCCTCCCTCTCCGGCGTTTTTGCACATATATGGACATAAGACACAAAGAAAGTTGCATGATGTTTGAACAATGGTTAAGTTTCGGGTAGGGTACATACTAAAAATGAGCTGGCCATTCATGTACGACAAATAGTGGTAAAAGGTAAAAGGTAAAAGAACGTCATGAGTGTATAATTCGTTATCTTTGTCTAAACCTTTGATGAAAAAATTAAGTCAAGATTAAAGTCCGAGTATAATAGAGCTAGTATATTCCATCATAAAGAATCTCTACGATCTAAATTTCTCTGGAGATTTCGCATTAATAGAAAATCTAGCTACCGCCTAGTCTAGAACCAAATTACGAAAGAGCATGTTACTCTGAAATAGCGTAGAAGCACATTGGTCGGTTATCGTCACAAATTTCTTTCATCATTCCCTCAAAATGTATTCCTACTTTATTGAAAAACTTGTACAATTTTAAAGAAAGTTTGAAAAATGCAAAATTGAAAGACTCATGAAAGAAAATGGTGGTTAGTAAGGGATGTAATTCTCCCCAGACTTAAATCGCACTGTCCTCTTTGTGAAATAAATCGAGTAAGGACGAATAATAGATGTATGTAATAATTGAAATAAGTTTAAGAGAAAAAGAAAACATACCTGGATGCGGTTGGGGAATGGATTTGGGAATGGAATGGTGGTGAATGAGGGATGGTAGATGGTGATATGGTGATGGGAATGGATGTTTGGTAATGGATGGGAGTCGATCGGGGATCGAACGAAGTCGAACGGGGATTGAAAGGAGTCGAACGGAGATCGAACGGAGTCGATCGGGGAACGAACGGAGTCGATCGGGGAACGAACGGAGTCGATCGGGGATCGAACGGAGTCGATCGGGGATCGAACGGAGTCGATCGGGGATCGAACGGAGTCGATCGGGGATCGAACGGAGTCGATCGGGGATCGAACGGAGTCGATCGGGGATCGAACGGAGTCGATCGGGGATCGAACGGATTCGATCGGGGATCGAACGGATTCGATCGGGGATCGAAAGGAATCGATCGGGGATCGAAAGGAATCGATCGGGGATCGAAAGGAGTCGACAGGGGGTTGGCCACGGGTCGAACGGAGTCGATCGGGGTTGGCCGCGGATCGATAGGCTACACCCGCGGTCACATGAAGCTTCGCCGAGGGTCAGTTGATCGCGACCGCGGCGAATGGAGAGATGGCCGCGGCTTGGGTCTTTGCACCTGCGGTCGACGGCTCTTTTTGCGGTCAAGTCCTTCTTTGTGGTTCGTGCTGGACCGAGCAACTTCGAACCGTGATTTCTTCTTTTTGTCTTTTTCAGTTTTATGTTTTTTTTTAAAGCTGAAAGCTAAAAATGGGTTGCCTCCCATTGAGCGCTTTTGTTTAAAGTCGTTTGGCTCGACGTTGGTAGCTAGATGAGCTTAGTCGAAGAAGGACAGTGTATTTCGACAAGTCGTCTTTGATATCCTTCGAGTCTCTTCGTCATGTGAATCATCGCTAGATAGTGAGTCGGGATCGAGGTCTCTCAAATTGGGATATCCGTCCTTCTTGAACTTGAGCGGGATAGCATTGTAGAACACATCTTTTTGATGTTGACGAAGGAAACACGCCGATTGGGCCAATCCATGATGGCTCCAACAGTTTACAAGAAAGGCTATCCTAAGATTATCGGTGTTGCATCGCCTTTTGTTGTTTGGACAATGTACAAATCGACGAGAGCTATGCAATCTCCAATCCTTACGGGCATGTCTCGGGCAATTCATTTTGGTGTAGTACAAGTCTCATCGGCCATGCTGATTTTCGTTCGGGTATGGTGCACGTGATTGATACCGAGTCTTTTGACGGTTGATTTTGACATGTTGCATAGGCAAGCTCCGGAGTCACAAAGAACGTCTTTAAATTCAACTTCACGGATGGTGTAAGTAATGAGAAACTGACCTTGTTCTTCAATCTTATAGAGAGCTCGAACGGATCTTCCTTTCATAGCATTGTCGAAGAGATCTTCTATCTCCAAGATGGACTCTTTGCTTTCACAAAAGAAGTGACGAATCATGTGGTCTATAGAAGCTTTAGCAAAAGTGGTACTTCGAGGTAGATCACAAACCACGTTGTTGAATTCTTCTAACTTTTCTCCCAACTTATCGTGTTAGGGTACTCTCGATATTTCTCGGGATGGAAGATTCGGATAGCGTAAGAGGTACCATATGGTGTTGTTGAACGCGTTGCTCTTTTGAAGTATGTGTGAACATCCTTCTTTCTCTTTTTGCTATAGCGGAAAAATTCTTGTAGACGACCTCTTTTCCAAACTTTTTCGAAAGAAATGTGCATCGGGATCGACCTCACGAAGTAGTTGAAACTTGAAATCGATCAATCTCTCTTGGGTGATGCTTTTTGTCTTTGTCTCTTCTGGTATTGGACTTGGTGGTGGTGTTGGTTCAAGGTCAGATTCATTCATCGAACCAAAATCAGATTCACGAAAGAATAACCTTGAGTCTTCTTCTTCGGAGTATTGTTCTTCGACTTCCTCGGGTGGTTGGGTAGTTAGAACCATGTTGCAAGGGGAAATAGAGTCTGGTTCTAGGTTGGTTGTAGGGTCTGTTGAGGTTTGAGAATCAATGAAGAAGGCAGCTCGCTCGAAGGAGGAGTTAGGATTTATAAAATGATTATATTTAAAAAAATTGTAAGTGTTGAATTTTTTTGTATATTATTTGATGTTTATTTATTTGATGTTGTTTACAATTGAAGATTTAAATCAAGTTTATGATTAAGTGTTAGAGATTTAGGATTTAGGGTTAAGAGTTTGTGGTTTGAGTTTAGAATATATTGATTTCTATAAAAAAAAATCGAGTGTAGTTGCAAATTAGTCCCAAATTTGGGACTATTTTGTGACTATTATTAAAAATTAGTCGCAAATTAGTCCCATATTTCGCAAAAACTGGGTTTGCAAATTAGTGTACATATTACTCTATACCCTAAACTTTAAGAACATATGAGGTTTGAATATCACTTTACAATTATTTTGGGTATATAGCTGTTCAAAAATATATTTTACAATTTAAGATTTAGAGTTTATGATTAAGGGTTAGAGGTTTAGGGTATATAATTTAGGATTTATAAAATGATTATATTTTAAAAATTGTAAGTGTTGAATTTTTTTGTATATTATTTGATGTTTATTTAAAAAAAAAATCGAGTGGAGTTGTTAAACCGAAACAAATCAGTCACAAATTTGGGACTACTTTTTCAAGTCCTTAAACAGTCGCAAATAAGCGACTATTGTCTGACTACTCTTTTTAGTCGGTAATTTGTGACTATTATGTGTAGTCGCAAATCAGTCACAATATCGTCATTTTTTTTGCAACTAAAAAAGTAGTCGCAAAAAATAGTCACAAAAACTGTGTTTTCTTGTAGTGTGTCCTTGGGATTTCTGCATAGTTCTAAGTCGATCCAGATATATTTGCCTATCCAAACCAACCAACTCGCCAGACTGGTCTAACTTGTGTGATGCGCAGAACAGCCTCGGTAAAATTAACTAACATAACTTCCAAACTACAAGATGGAACATGGAGATATCTCACAAAGACCTAGATCTAAGGGTTAGAAACATCCTTACCAGATATCAGTTTGATCGGATCACTACCGAGCCTCCAGATCTGTTTCTCCTCTCAATGATCGCATATCCGCATTGCACATATTATGCCTGGGAAAACATTAATAACTTTCATATCACAACTCCGAATAACAATCCGCTTTCGGAGTTGGATATATTAGAGAGTCAAGGAAGTACTCACCAAGTTTCAGATCGTTTGGATCTGATTTTCCCACTCGTTTCTCTTTTCTATAAGAATTGGTCGGATCTGTCTTTCATTGGCTTTCAGGTGGCTGCGATGGATTCTCCTTCAAGGTGGAGGGTAGCGGCCGACTTTAGGATTTCTCCACATAATTCTCTCTGATACTTCTCCATCTCGTCACTCTCTATTTATAAAGGTGAGGAAACTTTATGGTTAATGTTTTCTAATTAGGTTATAGACACAACCCTTTCTAGCTAACAAAACAAATACATTTAAACAAACTAGTGTGTACATAATATGTATAGTAGATCAGAAATAAGAATGGAAAATGTCGCTTTTTATCATTTGTCAACCAAATCAGAGATAGCATGTGTAACCAAATCTCATAATTTATATAGGGATTAAACAGTACTATACTAATGTATATGTTAGTATAGATTTGAAAGCGCAAAATAAATTCTATCTATATTATATAATATGCATGTAATATCCCAAAAATCAGCATAAAGGTCCAAAGCCCAAAAAATTATTAGTCCAAAGCTCAATTAGGAAAACTCTGGAAAACCCTAGTCTTATTCCCTATATAAATAGAGTTAGAGAGGAAGGGGAGACACTTTCTGTAACGCCCGCGTTCCGGAAGAATTGATTATTGGGGAAAAATAATTAATTCGGGTTGTTCTGGAGTTGGTATCGATCGATACTGGCCTGTATCGATCGACACCAGTCAGGTTTTCTCCTTGTTGTCTTCTTCTCTTCTCTTCTTTCGGGAATAAAAGGCCATTCTTTTGGGAAAAAAAAATCAGAGTTGGTCGTGAGAGAGAAGGAGAGAGAGAGAGAGAGAGAAGGAGAGAAAGAAAAGCTTGGGGAAACTTGGATCTTGCGAGATCAAGAGGGTTTGAGCTTGGGAGAAGCTTGAAGAAGAGGTTGGAAGAGCTTGGTAAAGGCGTGAGCTTGTGAGAAAGGAGGGAGGTCTTCTTGAGCTTGGGGAAGTCATTCTAGAGCTAGATCCAGCCTATCTAAGGTGAGTTGGGACCAAAGGTTAGCAATTAAGCTTGTGTGGTGCTTTGTTAAGCTTGATTGGTGATTTCCGTGTGTGGTCTTGGCGATTTCTGGGTTTAGATCTCGTGAAGGTGAGTATCGACCGATACCATGGGGGTATCGATCGATACACGTCCCTTGTCGATAGACTCGAGTTGTGTTTGTATCGATCGATACCAGGTGTTGTTTTAGTATCGATCGATACCAGCCCCTTGTCGGGTGTCGTGTGTTGTTTGGGTATCGATCGATACTAGGGGAGTATCGATCGATACCAGTTGCTGTTTTGTGCTGAAGTTTTAATTGGTGTTAATTAATTCTTAGTATTGATAATTGATAATTGCTGATTATTGTGCTTATTGGTAGCCTGTTGTTGGGATGATCAATCTCACTCAGCGTTTGGTTAGCCAAATGTTGATGCATCACTTTTGTCGATGCAGGTAAAGATAAGGCGTGATCGTGGAATCGAAGCAGTGAAGAGGGGATGATTAGGACCCGTGGTTTTTATTATTGTTGTTGTTGCTTTTGCTAATATAGAACTGTTAGTTTGTGTAAACTGTAGACTTGTTCTGTGTTGTTTAATTAACTCTTGTATTGTTTAATTATTTCTGTTAAAAAAAAAAAATGCGGTTGTTTTAAATTGGTATCAGAGCCCATACGGTTCTAGGAGCCTAGGTGGTTCTAGAATAAATTGGGTACTGTATGGGGGTCTTAGAATCATCCTCTTCGAGCCTTGTGAGATTCCACGGTGAGTATCTTTATTGTGATGATTGTTTCTAGTTTTCTTAGCTTGTGCTTCTGCACGTGTGCAGATGGCTAGAGGGCGTGGTAGAGGTCGTGGCCGTGGTGGGGGTCGTGGCCGTGTGCCGGAGGAGCAGGTCGAGGAGTCGCGTGCGAGTCAGGTTGGGTCTGAGGGTGTGGCCGGTGTGAGTGCCGTTGGGGCTGGCGTGAGCGCCAGTGTGGATGGTGTTCCAGCGGGTGCTGCGGGTGTAGTAGCGGGTGATGCTCAGGCCCGAGATGATCGCATAGCGGATCTTTTGACGAGGTTGTTGGAGTGGTTACCAGAGAGGGTACCGGCTCAGGCTCCTGTGGTTCCGGTAGTAGTGGAGGCTCAGCCTCAGGTGGCAGTTGCGGTTGCTGAGGAAATCCCATCCTACCTTAGGATGATGGATCAGATGCAGAGGATTGGCACGAGGTTCTTTTCTGGAGGTGCTAATCCGGAGGACGCTGATGCGTGGTTGAGGAGGGTAGAGAGGAATTTCCTCTCGAGTAGGTGTCCCGCGGGATACCAAGTGGACATCGCGGTCCATTATCTGGAGGGTGATGCGCATCTCTGGTGGAGGGGTGTGGCAGCACGGAGAGTTCAGGCCGCGATGGCTTGGGCGGATTTTGTGGAGGAGTTTAACTCCAAGTACTTCCCTCAGGAGGCGTTCAACCGGAT